>CM075444.1:14272882-14322883 GCA_037832335.1 Carallia pectinifolia | reverse complement strand
TGTGGTGGGAAAATCGGCTAAGGCATTGGCCACCGAAGAAGGCTTGAAAACGGCCAATGAACGGATTGTTGGCAACTCGTACCAACTCGTCAAATGGGCGAGTGCTGGCCATGTCAGCAAGCCAGGCGACGGGAAAATCGGCCGGGGCATGAAACCGACCAAGGAACGGATTGTTGGCATCTCGGACCGGCTCTCGTAGAATGCGCGTGGACATGGGCTGGGCATGTCCACCAGCAAGGTGGTGGGAAAATCGGCTAAGGCATTGGCCACCGAAGAAGGCTTGAAAACGGCCAATGAACGGATTGTTGGCAATTCGCACCAACTCGTCAAATGGGCGAGTGCTGGCCATGTCAGCAAGCCAGGCGACGGGAAAATCGGCCGGGGCATGAAACCGACCAAGGAACGGATTGTTGGCACCTCGAACCGGCTCTCGTAGAATGCGCGTGGACATGGGCTGGGCATGTCCACCAGCAAGGTGGTGGGAAAATCGGCTAAGGCATTGGCCACCGAAGAAGGCTTGAAAATGGCCAATGAACGGATTGTTGGCAACACGCACCAACTCGTCGACTGGGCGAGTGCTGGCCATGTCAGCAAGCCAGGCGACGGGAAAATCGGCCGGGGCATGAAACCGACCAAGGAACGGATTGTTGGCACCTCGGACCGGCTCTCGTAGAATGCGCGTGGACATGGGCTGGGCATGTCCACCAGCAAGGTGGTGGGAAAATCGGCTAAGGCATTGGCCACCGAAGAAGGCTTGAAAACGGCCAATGAACGAATTGTTGGCAACTCGCACCAACTCGTCGAATGGGCGAGTGCTGGCCATGTCAGCAAGCCAGGCGATGGGAAAATCGGCCGGGGCATGAAACCGACCAAGGAACGGATTGTTGGCACCTCGGACCGGCTCTCGTAGAATGCGCGTGGACATGGGCTGGGCATGTCCACCAGCAAGGTGGTGGGAAAATCGGCTAAGGCATTGGCCACCGAAGAAGGCTTGAAAACGGCCAATGAACGGATTGTTGGCAATTCGCACCAACTCGTCAAATGGGCGAGTGCTGGCCATGTCAGCAAGCCAGGCGACGGGAAAATCGGCCGGGGCATGAAACCGACCAAGGAACGGATTGTTGGCACCTCGAACCGGCTCTCGTAGAATGCGCGTGGACATGGGCTGGGCATGTCCACCAGCAAGGTGGTGGGAAAATCGGCTAAGGCATTGGCCACCGAAGAAGGCTTGAAAATGGCCAATGAACGGATTGTTGGCAACACGCACCAACTCGTCGACTGGGCGAGTGCTGGCCATGTCAGCAAGCCAGGCGACGGGAAAATCGGCCGGGGCATGAAACCGACCAAGGAACGGATTGTTGGCACCTCGGACCGGCTCTCGTAGAATGCGCGTGGACATGGGCTGGGCATGTCCACCAGCAAGGTGGTGGGAAAATCGGCTAAGGCATTGGCCACCGAAGAAGGCTTGAAAACGGCCAATGAACGAATTGTTGGCAACTCGCACCAACTCGTCGAATGGGCGAGTGCTGGCCATGTCAGCAAGCCAGGCGATGGGAAAATCGGCCGGGGCATGAAACCGACCAAGGAACGGATTGTTGGCACCTCGGACCGGCTCTCGTAGAATGCGAGTGGACATGGGCTGGGCATGTCCACCAGCAAGGTGGTGGGAAAATCGGCTAAGGCATTGGCCACCGAAGAAGGCTTGAAAACAGCCAATGAACGAATTGTTGGCAACTCGAACCAACTCGTCGAATGCGCGAGTGCTGGCCATGTCAGCAAGCCAGGCGACGGGAAAATCGGCCGGGGCATGAAACCGACCAAGGAACGGATTGTTGGCACCTCGGACCGGCTCTCGTAGAATGCGCGTGGACATGGGCTGGGCATGTCAGGCTTGAAAACGGCCAATGAACGGATTGTTGGGAACTCGTACCAACTCGTCGAATGGGCGAGTGCTGGCCATGTCAGCAAGCCAGGCGACGGGAAAATCGGCCGGGGCATGAAACCGACCAAGGAACGGATTGTTGGCTCCTCGGACCGGCTCTCGTAGAATGCACGTGGACATGGGCTGGGCATGTCCACCAGCAAAATGGTGGGAAAATCGGGTAAGGCATTGGCCACCGAAGAAGGCTTGAAAACGGCCAATGAACGGATTGTTGGCAACTCGCACCAACTCGTCCAATGGGCGAGTGCTGGCCATGTCAGCAAGCCAGGCGACGGGAAAATCGGCCGGGGCATGAAACCGACCAAGGAACGGATTGTTGGCATCTCGGACCGGCTCTCGTAGAATGCGCGTGGACATGGGCTGGGCATGTCCACCAGCAAGGTGGTGGGAAAATCGGCTAAGGCATTGGCCACCGAAGAAGGCTTGAAAACGGCCAATGAACGGATTGTTGGCAACTCGCACCAACTCGTCAAATGGGCGAGTGCTGGCCATGTCAGCAAGCCAGGCGACGGGAAAATCGGCCGGGGCATGAAACCGACCAAGGAACGGATTGTTGGCACCTCGAACCGGCTCTCGTAGAATGCGCGTGGACATGGGCTGGGCATGTCCACCAGCAAGGTGGTGGGAAAATCGGCTAAGGCATTGGCCACCGAAGAAGGCTTGAAAACGGCCAATGAACGGATTGTTGGCAACTCGCACCAACTCGTCGAATGGGCGAGTGCTGGCCATGTCAGCAAGCCAGGCGATGGGAAAATCGGCCGGGGCATGAAACCGACCAAGGAACGGATTGTTGGCACCTCGAACCGGCTCTCGTAGAATGCGCGTGGACATGGGCTGGGCATGTCCACCAGCAAGGTGGTGGGAAAATCGGCTAAGGCATTGGCCACCGAAGAAGGGTTGAAAACGGCCAATGAACGGATTGTTGGCAACTCGCACCAACTCGTCGAATGGGCGAGTGCTGGCCATGTCAGCAAGCCAGGCGATGGGAAAATCGGCCGGGGCATGAAACCGACCAAGGAACGGATTGTTGGCACCTCGGACCGGCTCTCGTAGAATGCGCGTGGACATGGGCTGGGCATGTCCACCAGCAAGGTGGTGGGAAAATCGGCTAAGGCATTGGCCACCGAAGAAGGCTTGAAAACGGCCAATGAACGAATTGTTGGCAACTCGAACCAACTCGTCGAATGCGCGAGTGCTGGCCATGTCGGCAAGCCAGGCGACGGGAAAATCGGCCGGGGCATGATACCGACCAAGGAACGGATTGTTGGCACCTCGGACCGGCTCTCGTAGAATGCGCGTGGACATGGGTTGGGCATGTCAGGCTTGAAAACGGCCAATGAACGGATTGTTGGGAACTCGTACCAACTCGTCGAATGGGCGAGTGATGGCCATGTCAGCAAGTCAGGCGACGGGAAAATCGGCCGGGGCATGAAACCGACCAAGGAACGGATTGTTGGCACCTCGGACCGGCTCTCGTAGAATGCGCGTGGACATGGGCTTGGCATGTCCACCAGCAAAATGGTGGGAAAATCGGGTAAGGCATTGGCCACCGAAGAAGGCTTGAAAACGGCCAATGAACGGATTGTTGGCAACTCGCACCAACTCGTCAAATGGGCGAGTGCTGGCCATGTCAGCAAGCCAGGCGACGGGAAAATCGGCCGGGGCATGAAACCGACCAAGGAACGGATTGTTGGCATCTCGGACCGGCTCTCGTAGAATGCGCGTGGACATGGGCTGGGCATGTCCACCAGCAAGGTGGTGGGAAAATCGGCTAAGGCATTGGCAACCGAAGAAGGCTTGAAAACGGCCAATGAACGGATTGTTGGCAATTCGCACCAACTCGTCAAATGGGCGAGTGCTGGCCATGTCAGCAAGCCAGGCGACGGGAAAATCGGCCGGGGCATGAAACCGACCAAGGAACGGATTGTTGGCACCTCGAACCGGCTCTCGTAGAATGCGCGTGGACATGGGCTGGGCATGTCCACCAGCAAGGTGGTGGGAAAATCGGCTAAGGCATTGGCCACCGAAGAAGGCTTGAAAATGGCCAATGAACGGATTGTTGGTAACACGCACCAACTCGTCGACTGGGCGAGTGCTGGCCATGTCAGCAAGCCAGGCGACGGGAAAATCGGCCGGGGCATGAAACCGACCAAGGAACGGATTGTTGGCACCTCGGACCGGCTCTCGTAGAATGCGAGTGGACATGGGCTGGGCATGTCCACCAGCAAGGTGGTTGGAAAATCGGCTAAGGCATTGGCCACCGAAGAAGGCTTGAAAACAGCCAATGAACGAATTGTTGTCAACTCGAACCAACTCGTCGAATGCGCGAGTGCTGGCCATGTCAGCAAGCAAGGCGACGGGAAAATCGGCCGTGGCATGAAACCGACCAAGGAACGGATTGTTGGCACCTCGGACCGGCTCTCGTAGAATGCGCGTGGACATGGGCTGGGCATGTCAGGCTTGAAAACGGCCAATGAACGGATTGTTGGGAACTCGTACCAACTCGTCGAATGGGCGAGTGCTGGCCATGTCAGCAAGCCAGGCGACGGGAAAATCGGCCGGGGCATGAAACCGACCAAGGAACGGATTGTTGGCTCCTCGGACCGGCTCTCGTAGAATGCACGTGGACATGGGCTGGGCATGTCCACCAGCAAAATGGTGGGAAAATCGGGTAAGGCATTGGCCACCGAAGAAGGCTTGAAAACGGCCAATGAACGGATTGTTGGCAACTCGCACCAACTCGTCAAATGGGCGAGTGCTGGCCATGTCAGCAAGCCAGGCGACGGGAAAATCGGCCGGGGCATGAAACCGACCAAGGAACGGATTGTTGGCATCTCGGACCGGCTCTCGTAGAATGCGCGTGGACATGGGCTGGGCATGTCCACCAGCAAGGTGGTGGGAAAATCGGCTAAGGCATTGGCCACCGAAGAAGGCTTGAAAACGGCCAATGAACGGATTGTTGGCAACTCGCACCAACTCGTCAAATGGGCGAGTGCTGGCCATGCCAGCAAGCCAGGCGACGGGAAAATCGGCCGGGGCATGAAACCGACCAAGGAACGGATTGTTGGCACCTCGAACCGGCTCTCGTAGAATGCGCGTGGACATGGGCTGGGCATGTCCACCAGCAAGGTGGTGGGAAAATCGGCTAAGGCATTGGCCACCGAAGAAGGCTTGAAAACGGCCAATGAACGGATTGTTGGCAACTCGCACCAACTCGTCGAATGGGCGAGTGCTGGCCATGTCAGCAAGCCAGGCGATGGGAAAATCGGCCGGGGCATGAAACCGACCAAGGAACGGATTGTTGGCACCTCGAACCGGCTCTCGTAGAATGCGCGTGGACATGGGCTGGGCATGTCCACCAGCAAGGTGGTGGGAAAATCGGCTAAGGCATTGGCCACCGAAGAAGGGTTGAAAACGGCCAATGAACGGATTGTTGGCAACTCGCACCAACTCGTCGAATGGGCGAGTGCTGGCCGTGTCAGCAAGCCAGGCGATGGGAAAATCGGCCGGGGCATGAAACCGACCAAGGAACGGATTGTTGGCACCTCGGACCGGCTCTCGTAGAATGCGCGTGGACATGGGCTGGGCATGTCCACCAGCAAGTTGGTGGGAAAATCGGCTAAGGCATTGGCCACCGAAGAAGGCTTGAAAACGGCCAATGAACGAATTGTTGGCAACTCGAACCAACTCGTCGAATGCGCGAGTGCTGGCCATGTCGGCAAGCCAGGCGACGGGAAAATCGGCCGGGGCATGATACCGACCAAGGAACGGATTGTTGGCACCTCGGACCGGCTCTCGTAGAATGCGCGTGGACATGGGCTGGGCATGTCAGGCTTGAAAACGGCCAATGAACGGATTGTTGGGAACTCGTACCAACTCGTCGAATGGGCGAGTGATGGCCATGTCAGCAAGCCAGGCGACGGGAAAATCGGCCGGGGCATGAAACCGACCAAGGAACGGATTGTTGGCACCTCGGACCGGCTCTCGTAGAATGCGCGTGGACATGGGCTTGGCAAGTCCACCAGCAAAATGGTGGGAAAATCGGGTAAGGCATTGGCCACCGAAGAAGGCTTGAAAACGGCCAATGAACGGATTGTTGGCAACTCGCACCAACTCGTCAAATGGGCGAGTGCTGGCCATGTCAGCAAGCCAGGCGACGGGAAAATCGGCCGGGGCATGAAACCGACCAAGGAACGGATTGTTGGCATCTCGGACCGGCTCTCGTAGAATGCGCGTGGACATGGGCTGGGCATGTCCACCAGCAAGGTGGTGGGAAAATCGGCTAAGGCATTGGCCACCGAAGAAGGCTTGAAAATGGCCAATGAACGGATTCTTGGCAACTCGCACCAACTCGTCAAATGGGCGAGTGCTGGCCATGTCAGCAAGCCAGGCGACAGGAAAATCGGCCGGGGCATGAAACCGACCAAGGAACGGATTGTTGGCACCTCGAACCGGCTCTCGTAGAATGCGCGTGGACATGGGCTGGGCATGTCCACCAGCAAGGTGGTGGGAAAATCGGCTAAGGCATTGGCCACCGAAGAAGGCTTGAAAATGGCCAATGAACGGATTGTTGGGAACTCGTACCAACTCGTCGAATGGGCGAGTGATGGCCATGTCAGCAAGCCAGGCGACGGGAAAATCGGCCGGGGCATGAAACCGACCAAGGAACGGATTGTTGGCAGCTCAGACCGGCTCTCGTAGAATGCGCGTGGACATGGGCTGGGCATGTCCACCAGCAAAATGGTGGGAAAATCGGGTAAGGCATTGGCCACCGAAGAAGGCTTGAAAACGGCCAATGAACGGATTGTTGGCAACTTGAACCAACTCGTCAAATGGGCGAGTGCTCGCCATGTCAGCAAGCCAGGCGACGGGAAAATCGGCCGGGGCATGAAACCGACCAAGGAACGGATTGTTGGCATCTCAGACCGGCTGTCGTAGAATGCGCGTGGACATGGGCTGGGCATGTCCACCAGCAAGGTGGTGGGAAAATCGGCTAAGGCATTTGCCACCGAAGAAGGCTTGAAAATGGCCAATGAACGGATTGTTTGCAACACGCACCAACTCGTCGACTGGGCGAGTGCTGGCCATGTCAGCAAGCCAGGCGACGGGAAAATCGGCCGGGGCATGAAACCGACCAAGGAACGGATTGTTGGCACCTCGGACCGGCTCTCGTAGAATGCACGTGGACATGGGCTGGGCATGTACACCAGCAAAATGGTGGGAAAATCGGTTAAGGCATTGGCCACCGAAGAAGGCTTGAAAACGGCCAATGAACGGATTCTTGGCAACTCGCACCAACTCGTCAAATGGGCGAGTGCTGGCAATGTCAGCAAGCCAGGCGACGGGAAAATCGGCCGGGGTATGAAACCGACCAAGGAACGGATTGTTGGCACCTCGGACCGGCTCTCGTAGAATGCGCGTGGACATGGGCTGGGCATGTCCACCAGCAAGGTGGTGGGAAAATCGGCTAAGGCATTGGCCATCGAAGAAGGATTGAAAATGGCCAATGAACGGATTGTTGGCAACACGCACCAACTCGTCGAATGGGCGAGTGATGGCCATGTCAGCAAGCCAGGCGACGGGAAAATCGGCCGGGGCATGAAACCGACCAAGGAACGGATTGTTGGCAGCTCAGACCGGCTCTCGTAGAATGCGCGTGGACATGGGCTGGGCATGTCCACCAGCAAAATGGTGGGAAAATCGGGTAAGGCATTGGCCACCGAAGAAGGCTTGAAAACGGCCAATGAACGGATTGTTGGCAACTTGCACCAACTCGTCAAATGGGCGAGTGCTCGCCATGTCAGCAAGCCAGGCGACGGGAAAATCGGCCAGGGCATGAAACCGACCAAGGAACGGATTGTTGGCATCTCGGACCGGCTGTCGTAGAATGCGCGTGGACATGGGCTGGGCATGTCCACCAGCAAGGTGGTGGGAAAATCGGCTAAGGCATTGGCCACCGAAGAAGGCTTGAAAATGGCCAATGAACGGATTGTTTGCAACACGCACCAACTCGTCGACTGGGCGAGTGCTGGCCATGTCAGCAAGCCAGGCGACGGGAAAATCGGCCGGGGCATGAAACCGACCAAGGAACGGATTGTTGGCACCTCGGACCAGCTCTCGTAGAATGCACGTGGACATGGGCTGGGCATGTACACCAGCAAAATGGTGGGAAAATCGGTTAAGGCATTGGCCACCGAAGAAGGCTTGAAAACGGCCAATGAACGGATTCTTGGCAACTCGCACCAACTCGTCAAATGGGCGAGTGCTGGCAATGTCAGCAAGCCAGGCGACGGGAAAATCGGCCGGGGTATGAAACCGACCAAGGAACGGATTGTTGGCACCTCGGACCGGCTCTCGTAGAATGCGCGTGGAGATGGGCTGGGCATGTCCACCAGCAAGGTGGTGGGAAAATCGGCTAAGGCATTGGCCATCGAAGAAGGATTGAAAATGGCCAATGAACGGATTGTTGGCAACACGCACCAACTCGTCGAATGGGCGAGTGCTGGCCATGTCAGCAAGCCAGGCGACGGGAAAATCGGCCGGGGCATGAAACCGACCAAGGAACGGATTGTTGGCACCTCGGACCGGCTCTCGTAGAATGCGCGTGGACATGGACTGGGCATGTCCACCAGCAAGGTGGTGGGAAAATCGGCTAAGGCATTGGCCACCGAAGAAGGCTTGAAAATGGCCAATGAACGGATTGTTGGCAACACGCACCAACTCGTCGACTGGGCGAGTGCTGGCCATGTCGGCAAGCCAGGCGACGGGAAAATCGGCCGGGGCATGAAACCGACCAAGGAACGGATTGTTGGCACCTCGGACCGGCTCTCGTAGAATGCGCGTGGACATGGGTTGGGCATGTCCACCAACAAGGTGGTGGCAAAATCGGCTAAGGAATTGGCCACCGAAGAAGGCTTGAAAACGGCCAATGAACGGATTGTTGGCAACTCGCACCAACTCGTCGAATGGGCGAGTGCTGGCCATGTCAGCAAGCCAGCCGACGGGAAAATCGGCCGGGGCATGAAACCGACCAAGGAACGGATTGTTGGCACCTCGGACCGGCTCTCGTAGAATGCGCGTGGACATGGGCTGGGCATGTCCACCAGCAAGGTGGTGGGGAAATCGGCTAAGGCATCGGCCATCGAAGAAGGATTGAAAATGGCCAATGAACGGATTGTTGGCAACACGCACCAACTCGTCGAATGGGCGAGTGCTGGCCATGTCAGCAGGCCAGGCGACGGGAAAATCGGCCGGGGCATGAAACCGACCAAGGAACGGATTGTTGGCACCTCGGACCGGCTCTCGTAGAATGCGCGTGGACATGGGTTGGGCATGTCCACCAGCAAGGTGGTGGCAAAATCGGCTAAGGAATTGGCCACCGAAGAAGGCTTGAAAACGGCCAATGAACGGATTGTTGGCAACTCGCACCAACTCGTCGAATGGGCGAGTGCTGGCCATGTCAGCAAGCCAGCCGACGGGAAAATCGGCCGGGGCATGAAACCGACCAAGGAACGGATTGTTGGCACCTCGGACCGGCTCTCGTAGAATGCGCGTGGACATGGGTTGGGCATGTCCACCAGCAAGGTGGTGGGAAAATCGGCTAAGGCATTGGCCACCGAAGAAGGCTTGAAAACGGCCAATGAACGAATTGTTGGCAACTCGAACCAACACGTCGAATGCGCGAGTGCTGGCCATGTCAGCAAGCCAGGCGACGGGAAAATCGGCCGGGGCATGAAACCGACCAAGGAACGGATTGTTGGCACCTCGGACCGGCTCTCGTAGAATGCGCGTGGACATGGGCTGGGCATGTCCACCAGCAAAGTGGTGGGAAAATCGGCTAAGGCATTGGCCACCGAAGAAGGCTTGAAAATGGCCAATGAACGGATTGTTTGCAACACGCACCAACTCGTCGACTGGGCGAGTGCTGGCCATGTCAGCAAGCCAGGCGACGGGAAAATCGGCCTGGGCATCAAACCGACCAAGGAACGGATTGTTGGCACCTCGGACCGGCTCTCGTAGAATGCGCGTAGATAAGGGTTGGGCATGTCCACCAGCAAGGTGGTGGCAAAATCGGCTAAGGAATTGGCCACCGAAGAAGGCTTGAAAACGGCCAATGAACGGATTGTTGGCAACTCGGACCAACTCGTCGAATGGGCGAGTGCTGGCCATGTCAGCAAGCCAGGCGACGGGAAAATCGGCCGGGGCATGAAACCGACCAAGGAACAGATTGTTGGCACCTCGGACCGGCTCTCGTAGAATGCGCGTGGTCATGGGCTGGGCATGTCCACCAGCAAAGTGGTGGGAAAATCGGGTAAGCCATTGGCCACCGAAGAAGGCTTGAAAACGGCTAACGAACGGATTGTTGGCAACTCGCACCAACTCGTCGAATGGGCGAGTGCTGGCCATGTCAGCAAGCTAGGCGACGGGAAAATTGGCCGGGGCATGAAACCGACCAAGGAACTGATTGTTGGCACCTCGGACCGGCTCTCGTAGAATGCGCGTGGACATGGGCTGGGCATGTCCACCAGCAAAATGGTGGGAAAATCGGTTAAGGCATTGGCCACCGAAGAAGGCTTGAAAACGGCCAATGAACGGATTCTTGGCAACTCGCACCAACTCGTCAAATGGGCGAGTGCTGGCAATGTCAGCAAGCCAGGCGACGGGAAAATCGGCCGGGGTATGAAACCGACCAAGGAACGGATTGTTGGCACCTCGGACCGGCTCTCGTAGAATGCGCGTGGACATGGGCTGGGCATGTCCACCAGCAAGGTGGTGGGAAAATCGGCTAAGGCATTGGCCATCGAAGAAGGATTGAAAATGGCCAATGAACGGATTGTTGGCAACACGCACCAACTCGTCGAATGGGCGAGTGATGGCCATGTCAGCAAGCCAGGCGACGGGAAAATCGGCCGGGGCATGAAACCGACCAAGGAACGGATTGTTGGCAGCTCAGACCGGCTCTCGTAGAATGCGCGTGGACATGGGCTGGGCATGTCCACCAGCAAAATGGTGGGAAAATCGGGTAAGGCATTGGCCACCGAAGAAGGCTTGAAAACGGCCAATGAACGAATTGTTGGCAACTCGAACCAACTCGTCGAATGCGCGAGTGCTGGCCATGTCGGCAAGCCAGGCGACGGGAAAATCGGCCGGGGCATGATACCGACCAAGGAACGGATTGTTGGCACCTCGGACCGGCTCTCGTAGAATGCGCGTGGACATGGGTTGGGCATGTCAGGCTTGAAAACGGCCAATGAACGGATTGTTGGGAACTCGTACCAACTCGTCGAATGGGCGAGTGATGGCCATGTCAGCAAGCCAGGCGACGGGAAAATCGGCCGGGGCATGAAACCGACCAAGGAACGGATTGTTGGCAGCTCAGACCGGCTCTCGTAGAATGCGCGTGGACATGGGCTGGGCATGTCCACCAGCAAAATGGTGGGAAAATCGGGTAAGGCATTGGCCACCGAAGAAGGCTTGAAAATGGCCAATGAACGGATTGTTGGCAACTTGAACCAACTCGTCAAATGGGCGAGTGCTCGCCATGTCAGCAAGCCAGGCGACGGGAAAATCGGCCGGGGCATGAAACCGACCAAGGAACGGATTGTTGGCATCTCGGACCGGCTGTCGTAGAATGCGCGTGGACATGGGCTGGGCATGTCCACCAGCAAGGTGGTGGGAAAATCGGCTAAGGCATTGGCCACCGAAGAAGGCTTGAAAATGGCCAATGAACGGATTGTTTGCAACACGCACCAACTCGTCGACTGGGCGAGTGCTGGCCATGTCAGCAAGCCAGGCGACGGGAAAATCGGCCGGGGCATGAAACCGACCAAGGAACGGATTGTTGGCACCTCGGACCGGCTCTCGTAGAATGCGCGTGGACATGGGCTGGGCATGTCCACCAGCAAAGTGGTGGGAAAATCGGCTAAGGCATTGGCCACCGAAGAAGGCTTGAAAATGGCCAATGAACGGATTGTTTGCAACACGCACCAACTCGTCGACTGGGCGAGTGCTGGCCATGTCAGCAAGCCAGGCGACGGGAAAATCGGCCTGGGCATCAAACCGACCAAGGAACGGATTGTTGGCACCTCGGACCGGCTCTCGTAGAATGCGCGTAGACAAGGGTTGGGCATGTCCACCAGCAAGGTGGTGGCAAAATCGGCTAAGGAATTGGCCACCGAAGAAGGCTTGAAAACGGCCAATGAACGGATTGTTGGCAACTCGGACCAACTCGTCGAATGGGCGAGTGCTGGCCATGTCAGCAAGCCAGGCGACGGGAAAATCGGCCGGGGCATGAAACCGACCAAGGAACAGATTGTTGGCACCTCGGACCGGCTCTCGTAGAATGCGCGTGGTCATGGGCTGGGCATGTCCACCAGCAAAGTGGTGGGAAAATCGGGTAAGCCATTGGCCACCGAAGAAGGCTTGAAAACGGCTAACGAACGGATTGTTGGCAACTCGCACCAACTCGTCGAATGGGCGAGTGCTGGCCATGTCAGCAAGCTAGGCGACGGGAAAATTGGCCGGGGCATGAAACCGACCAAGGAACTGATTGTTGGCACCTCGGACCGGCTCTCGTAGAATGCGCGTGGACATGGGCTGGGCATGTCCACCAGCAAAATGGTGGGAAAATCGGTTAAGGCATTGGCCACCGAAGAAGGCTTGAAAACGGCCAATGAACGGATTCTTGGCAACTCGCACCAACTCGTCAAATGGGCGAGTGCTGGCAATGTCAGCAAGCCAGGCGACGGGAAAATCGGCCGGGGTATGAAACCGACCAAGGAACGGATTGTTGGCACCTCGGACCGGCTCTCGTAGAATGCGCGTGGACATGGGCTGGGCATGTCCACCAGCAAGGTGGTGGGAAAATCGGCTAAGGCATTGGCCATCGAAGAAGGATTGAAAATGGCCAATGAACGGATTGTTGGCAACACGCACCAACTCGTCGAATGGGCGAGTGATGGCCATGTCAGCAAGCCAGGCGACGGGAAAATCGGCCGGGGCATGAAACCGACCAAGGAACGGATTGTTGGCAGCTCAGACCGGCTCTCGTAGAATGCGCGTGGACATGGGCTGGGCATGTCCACCAGCAAAATGGTGGGAAAATCGGGTAAGGCATTGGCCACCGAAGAAGGCTTGAAAATGGCCAATGAACGGATTGTTGGCAACTTGAACCAACTCGTCAAATGGGCGAGTGCTCGCCATGTCAGCAAGCCAGGCGACGGGAAAATCGGCCGGGGCATGAAACCGACCAAGGAACGGATTGTTGGCATCTCGGACCGGCTGTCGTAGAATGCGCGTGGACATGGGCTGGGCATGTCCACCAGCAAGGTGGTGGGAAAATCGGCTAAGGCATTGGCCACCGAAGAAGGCTTGAAAATGGCCAATGAACGGATTGTTTGCAACACGCACCAACTCGTCGACTGGGCGAGTGCTGGCCATGTCAGCAAGGCAGGCGACGGGAAAATCGGCCGGGGCATGAAACCGACCAAGGAACGGATTGTTGGCACCTCGGACCGGCTCTCGTAGAATGCACGTGGACATGGGCTGGGCATGTACACCAGCAAAATGGTGGGAAAATCGGTTAAGGCATTGGCCACCGAAGAAGGCTTGAAAACGGCCAATGAACGGATTCTTGGCAACTCGCACCAACTCGTCAAATGGGCGAGTGCTGGCAATGTCAGCAAGCCAGGCGACGGGAAAATCGGCCGGGGTATGAAACCGACCAAGGAACGGATTGTTGGCACCTCGGACCGGCTCTCGTAGAATGCGCGTGGACATGGGCTGGGCATGTCCACCAGCAAGGTGGTGGGAAAATCGGCTAAGGCATTGGCCATCGAAGAAGGATTGAAAATGGCCAATGAACGGATTGTTGGCAACACGCACCAACTCGTCGAATGGGCGAGTGATGGCCATGTCAGCAAGCCAGGCGACGGGAAAATCGGCCGGGGCATGAAACCGACCAAGGAACGGATTGTTGGCAGCTCAGACCGGCTCTCGTAGAATGCGCGTGGACATGGGCTGGGCATGTCCACCAGCAAAATGGTGGGAAAATCGGGTAAGGCATTGGCCACCGAAGAAGGCTTGAAAACGGCCAATGAACGGATTGTTGGCAACTTGCACCAACTCGTCAAATGGGCGAGTGCTCGCCATGTCAGCAAGCCAGGCGACGGGAAAATCGGCCGGGGCATGAAACCGACCAAGGAACGGATTGTTGGCATCTCGGACCGGCTGTCGTAGAATGCGCGTGGACATGGGCTGGGCATGTCCACCAGCAAGGTGGTGGGAAAATCGGCTAAGGCATTGGCCACCGAAGAAGGCTTGAAAATGGCCAATGAACGGATTGTTTGCAACACGCACCAACTCGTCGACTGGGCGAGTGCTGGCCATGTCAGCAAGGCAGGCGACGGGAAAATCGGCCGGGGCATGAAACCGACCAAGGAACGGATTGTTGGCACCTCGGACCGGCTCTCGTAGAATGCACGTGGACATGGGCTGGGCATGTACACCAGCAAAATGGTGGGAAAATCGGTTAAGGCATTGGCCACCGAAGAAGGCTTGAAAACGGCCAATGAACGGATTCTTGGCAACTCGCACCAACTCGTCAAATGGGCGAGTGCTGGCAATGTCAGCAAGCCAGGCGACGGGAAAATCGGCCGGGGTATGAAACCGACCAAGGAACGGATTGTTGGCACCTCGGACCGGCTCTCGTAGAATGCGCGTGGACATGGGCTGGGCATGTCCACCAGCAAGGTGGTGGGAAAATCGGCTAAGGCATTGGCCATCGAAGAAGGATTGAAAATGGCCAATGAACGGATTGTTGGCAACACGCACCAACTCGTCGAATGGGCGAGTGCTGGCCATGTCAGCAAGCCAGGCGACGGGAAAATCGGCCGGGGCATGAAACCGACCAAGGAACGGATTGTTGGCACCTCGGACCGGCTCTCGTAGAATGCGCGTGGACATGGACTGGGCATGTCCACCAGCAAGGTGGTGGGAAAATCGGCTAAGGCATTGGCCACCGAAGAAGGCTTGAAAATGGCCAATGAACGGATTGTTGGCAACACGCACCAACTCGTCGACTGGGCGAGTGCTGGCCATGTCGGCAAGCCAGGCGACGGGAAAATCGGCCGGGGCATGAAACCGACCAAGGAAGGGATTGTTGGCACCTCGGACCGGCTCTCGTAGAATGCGCGTGGACATGGGCTGGGCATGTCCGCCAGCAAGGTGGTGGGAAAATCGGCTAAGGCATTGGCCACCGAAGAAGGCTTGAAAATGGCCAATGAACGGATTGTTGGCAACTCGCACCAACTCGTCGAATGGGCGAGTGCTGGCCATGTCAGCAAGCCAGGCGACGGGAAAATCGGCCGGGGCATGAAACCGACCAAGGAACGGATTGTTGGCACCTCGGACCGGCTCTCGTAGAATGCGCGTGGACATGGGTTGGGCATGTCCACCAACAAGGTGGTGGCAAAATCGGCTAAGGAATTGGCCACCGAAGAAGGCTTGAAAACGGCCAATGAACGGATTGTTGGCAACTCGCACCAACTCGTCGAATGGGCGAGTGCTGGCCATGTCAGCAAGCCAGCCGACGGGAAAATCGGCCGGGGCATGAAACCGACCAAGGAACGGATTGTTGGCACCTCGGACCGGCTCTCGTAGAATGCGCGTGGACATGGGCTGGGCATGTCCACCAGCAAGGTGGTGGGGAAATCGGCTAAGGCATCGGCCACCGAAGAAGGCTTAAAAACGGCCAATGAACGGATTGTTGGCAACTCGCACCAACTCGTCGAATGGGCGAGTGCTGGCCATGTCAGCAGGCCAGGCGACGGGAAAATCGGCCGGGGCATGAAACCGACCAAGGAACGGATTGTTGGCACCTCGGACCGGCTCTCGTAGAATGCGCGTGGACATGGGTTGGGCATGTCCACCAGCAAGGTGGTGGCAAAATCGGCTAAGGAATTGGCCACCGAAGAAGGCTTGAAAACGGCCAATGAACGGATTGTTGGCAACTCGCACCAACTCGTCGAATGGGCGAGTGCTGGCCATGTCAGCAAGCCAGCCGACGGGAAAATCGGCCGGGGCATGAAACCGACCAAGGAACGGATTGTTGGCACCTCGGACCGGCTCTCGTAGAATGCGCGTGGACATGGGTTGGGCATGTCCACCAGCAAGGTGGTGGGAAAATCGGCTAAGGCATTGGCCACCGAAGAAGGCTTGAAAACGGCCAATGAACGAATTGTTGGCAACTCGAACCAACTCGTCGAATGCGCGAGTGCTGGCCATGTCAGCAAGCCAGGCGACGGGAAAATCGGCCGGGGCATGAAACCGACCAAGGAACGGATTGTTGGCACCTCGGACCGGCTCTCGTAGAATGCGCGTGGACATGGGCTGGGCATGTCCACCAGCAAAGTGGTGGGAAAATCGGCTAAGGCATTGGCCACCGAAGAAGGCTTGAAAATGGCCAATGAACGGATTGTTTGCAACACGCACCAACTCGTCGACTGGGCGAGTGCTGGCCATGTCAGCAAGCCAGGCGACGGGAAAATCGGCCTGGGCATCAAACCGACCAAGGAACGGATTGTTGGCACCTCGGACCGGCTCTCGTAGAATGCGCGTAGACAAGGGTTGGGCATGTCCACCAGCAAGGTGGTGGCAAAATCGGCTAAGGAATTGGCCACCGAAGAAGGCTTGAAAACGGCCAATGAACGGATTGTTGGCAACTCGGACCAACTCGTCGAATGGGCGAGTGCTGGCCATGTCAGCAAGCCAGGCGACGGGAAAATCGGCCGGGGCATGAAACCGACCAAGGAACAGATTGTTGGCACCTCGGACCGGCTCTCGTAGAATGCGCGTGGTCATGGGCTGGGCATGTCCACCAGCAAAGTGGTGGGAAAATCGGGTAAGGCATTGGCCACCGAAGAAGGCTTGAAAACGGCTAACGAACGGATTGTTGGCAACTCGCACCAACTCGTCGAATGGGCGAGTGCTGGCCATGTCAGCAAGCTAGGCGACGGGAAAATTGGCCGGGGCATGAAACTGACCAAGGAACTGATTGTTGGCACCTCGGACCGGCTCTCGTAGAATGCGCGTGGACATGGGCTGGGCATGTCCAGCAGCAAAGTGGTGGGAAAATCGGGTAAGGCATTGGCCGCCGAAGAAGGCTTGAAAACGGCCAATGAACGGATTGTTGCCAACTCGCACCAACTCGTCGAATGGGCGAGTGCTGGCCATGTCAGCAAGCCAGGCGACGGGAAAATCGGCCGGGGCATGAAACCGACCAAGGAACGGATTGTTGGCACCTCGGACCGGCTCTCGTAGAATGCACGTGGACATGGGCTGGGCATGTACACCAGCAAAATGGTGGGAAAATCGGTTAAGGCATTGGCCACCGAAGAAGGCTTGAAAACGGCCAATGAACGGATTCTTGGCAACTCGCACCAACTCGTCAAATGGGCGAGTGCTGGCAATGTCAGCAAGCCAGGCGACGGGAAAATCGGCCGGGGTATGAAACCGACCAAGGAACGGATTGTTGGCACCTCGGACCGGCTCTCGTAGAATGCGCGTGGACATGGGCTGGGCATGTCCACCAGCAAGGTGGTGGGAAAATCGGCTAAGGCATTGGCCATCGAAGAAGGATTGAAAATGGCCAATGAACGGATTGTTGGCAACACGCACCAACTCGTCGAATGGGCGAGTGATGGCCATGTCAGCAAGCCAGGCGACGGGAAAATCGGCCGGGGCATGAAACCGACCAAGGAACGGATTGTTGGCAGCTCAGACCGGCTCTCGTAGAATGCGCGTGGACATGGGCTGGGCATGTCCACCAGCAAAATGGTGGGAAAATCGGGTAAGGCATTGGCCACCGAAGAAGGCTTGAAAACGGCCAATGAACGGATTGTTGGCAACTTGAACCAACTCGTCAAATGGGCGAGTGCTCGCCATGTCAGCAAGCCAGGCGACGGGAAAATCGGCCGGGGCATGAAACCGACCAAGGAACGGATTGTTGGCATCTCGGACCGGCTGTCGTAGAATGCGCGTGGACATGGGCTGGGCATGTCCACCAGCAAGGTGGTGGGAAAATCGGCTAAGGCATTGGCCACCGAAGAAGGCTTGAAAATGGCCAATGAACGGATTGTTTGCAACACGCACCAACTCGTCGACTGGGCGAGTGCTGGCCATGTCAGCAAGGCAGGCGACGGGAAAATCGGCCGGGGCATGAAACCGACCAAGGAACGGATTGTTGGCACCTCGGACCGGCTCTCGTAGAATGCACGTGGACATGGGCTGGGCATGTACACCAGCAAAATGGTGGGAAAATCGGTTAAGGCATTGGCCACCGAAGAAGGCTTGAAAACGGCCAATGAACGGATTCTTGGCAACTCGCACCAACTCGTCAAATGGGCGAGTGCTGGCAATGTCAGCAAGCCAGGCGACGGGAAAATCGGCCGGGGTATGAAACCGACCAAGGAACGGATTGTTGGCACCTCGGACCGGCTCTCGTAGAATGCGCGTGGACATGGGCTGGGCATGTCCACCAGCAAGGTGGTGGGAAAATCGGCTAAGGCATTGGCCATCGAAGAAGGATTGAAAATGGCCAATGAACGGATTGTTGGCAACACGCACCAACTCGTCGAATGGGCGAGTGATGGCCATGTCAGCAAGCCAGGCGACGGGAAAATCGGCCGGGGCATGAAACCGACCAAGGAACGGATTGTTGGCAGCTCAGACCGGCTCTCGTAGAATGCGCGTGGACATGGGCTGGGCATGTCCACCAGCAAAATGGTGGGAAAATCGGGTAAGGCATTGGCCACCGAAGAAGGCTTGAAAACGGCCAATGAACGGATTGTTGGCAACTTGCACCAACTCGTCAAATGGGCGAGTGCTCGCCATGTCAGCAAGCCAGGCGACGGGAAAATCGGCCGGGGCATGAAACCGACCAAGGAACGGATTGTTGGCATCTCGGACCGGCTGTCGTAGAATGCGCGTGGACATGGGCTGGGCATGTCCACCAGCAAGGTGGTGGGAAAATCGGCTAAGGCATTGGCCACCGAAGAAGGCTTGAAAATGGCCAATGAACGGATTGTTTGCAACACGCACCAACTCGTCGACTGGGCGAGTGCTGGCCATGTCAGCAAGGCAGGCGACGGGAAAATCGGCCGGGGCATGAGACCGACCAAGGAACGGATTGTTGGCACCTCGGACCGGCTCTCGTAGAATGCACGTGGACATGGGCTGGGCATGTACACCAGCAAAATGGTGGGAAAATCGGTTAAGGCATTGGCCACCGAAGAAGGCTTGAAAACGGCCAATGAACGGATTCTTGGCAACTCGCACCAACTCGTCAAATGGGCGAGTGCTGGCAATGTCAGCAAGCCAGGCGACGGGAAAATCGGCCGGGGTATGAAACCGACCAAGGAACGGATTGTTGGCACCTCGGACCGGCTCTCGTAGAATGCGCGTGGACATGGGCTGGGCATGTCTACCAGCAAGGTGGTGGGAAAATCGGCTAAGGCATTGGCCATCGAAGAAGGATTGAAAATGGCCAATGAACGGATTGTTGGCAACACGCACCAACTCGTCGAATGGGCGAGTGCTGGCCATGTCAGCAAGCCAGGCGACGGGAAAATCGGCCGGGGCATGAAACCGACCAAGGAACGGATTGTTGGCACCTCGGACCGGCTCTCGTAGAATGCGCGTGGACATGGACTGGGCATGTCCACCAGCAAGGTGGTGGGAAAATCGGCTAAGGCATTGGCCACCGAAGAAGGCTTGAAAATGGCCAATGAACGGATTGTTGGCAACACGCACCAACTCGTCGACTGGGCGAGTGCTGGCCATGTCGGCAAGCCAGGCGACGGGAAAATCGGCCGGGGCATGAAACCGACCAAGGAACGGATTGTTGGCACCTCGGACCGGCTCTCGTAGAATGCGCGTGGACATGGGCTGGGCATGTCCGCCAGCAAGGTGGTGGGAAAATCGGCTAAGGCATTGGCCACCGAAGAAGGCTTGAAAATGGCCAATGAACGGATTGTTGGCAACTCGCACCAACTCGTCGAATGGGCGAGTGCTGGCCATGTCAGCAAGCCAGGCGACGGGAAAATCGGCCGGGGCATGAAACCGACCAAGGAACGGATTGTTGGCACCTCGGACCGGCTCTCGTAGAATGCGCATGGACATGGGTTGGGCATGTCCACCAGCAAGGTGGTGGCAAAATCGGCTAAGGAATTGGCCACCGAAGAAGGCTTGAAAACGGCCAATGAACGGATTGTTGGCAACTCGCACCAACTCGTCGAATGGGCGAGTGCTGGCCATGTCAGCAAGCCAGCCGACGGGAAAATCGGCCGGGGCATGAAACCGACCAAGGAACGGATTGTTGGCACCTCGGACCGGCTCTCGTAGAATGCGCGTGGACATGGGCTGGGCATGTCCACCAGCAAGGTGGTGGGAAAATCGGCTAAGGCATCGGCCACCGAAGAAGGCTTAAAAACGGCCAATGAACGGATTGTTGGCAACTCGCACCAACTCGTCGAATGGGCGAGTGCTGGCCATGTCAGCAGGCCAGGCGACGGGAAAATCGGCCGGGGCATGAAACCGACCAAGGAACGGATTGTTGGCACCTCGGACCGGCTCTCGTAGAATGCGCGTGGACATGGGTTGGGCATGTCCACCAGCAAGGTGGTGGCAAAATCGGCTAAGGAATTGGCCACCGAAGAAGGCTTGAAAACGGCCAATGAACGGATTGTTGGCAACTCGCACCAACTCGTCGAATGGGCGAGTGCTGGCCATGTCAGCAAGCCAGCCGACGGGAAAATCGGCCGGGGCATGAAACCGACCAAGGAACGGATTGTTGGCACCTCAGACCGGCTCTCGTAGAATGCGCGTGGACATGGGTTGGGCATGTCCACCAGCAAGGTGGTGGGAAAATCGGCTAAGGCATTGGCCACCGAAGAAGGCTTGAAAACGGCCAATGAACGAATTGTTGGCAACTCGAACCAACTCGTAGAATGCGCGAGTGCTGGCCATGTCAGCAAGCCAGGCGACGGGAAAATCGGCCGGGGCATGAAACCGACCAAGGAACGGATTGTTGGCACCTCGGACCGGCTCTCGTAGAATGCGCGTGGACATGGGCTGGGCATGTCCACCAGCAAAGTGGTGGGAAAATCGGCTAAGGCATTGGCCACCGAAGAAGGCTTGAAAATGGCCAATGAACGGATTGTTTGCAACACGCACCAACTCGTCGACTGGGCGAGTGCTGGCCATGTCAGCAAGCCAGGCGACGGGAAAATCGGCCTGGGCATCAAACCGACCAAGGAACGGATTGTTGGCACCTCGGACCGGCTCTCGTAGAATGCGCGTAGACAAGGGTTGGGCATGTCCACCAGCAAGGTGGTGGCAAAATCGGCTAAGGAATTGGCCACCGAAGAAGGCTTGAAAACGGCCAATGAACGGATTGTTGGCAACTCGGACCAACTCGTCGAATGGGCGAGTGCTGGCCATGTCAGCAAGCCAGGCGACGGGAAAATCGGCCGGGGCATGAAACCGACCAAGGAACAGATTGTTGGCACCTCGGACCGGCTCTCGTAGAATGCGCGTGGTCATGGGCTGGGCATGTCCACCAGCAAAGTGGTGGGAAAATCGGGTAAGGCATTGGCCACCGAAGAAGGCTTGAAAACGGCTAACGAACGGATTGTTGGCAACTCGCACCAACTCGTCGAATGGGCGAGTGCTGGTCATGTCAGCAAGCTAGGCGACGGGAAAATTGGCCGGGGCATGAAACCGACCAAGGAACTGATTGTTGGCACCTCGGACCGGCTCTCGTAGAATGCGCGTGGACATGGGCTGGGCATGTCCACCAGCAAAGTGGTGGGAAAATCGGGTAAGGCAATGGCCGCCGAAGAAGGCTTGAAAACGGCCAATGAACGGATTGTTGCCAACTCGCACCAACTCGTCGAATGGGCGAGTGCTGGCCATGTCAGCAAGCCAGGCGACGGGAAAATCGGCCGTGGCATGAAACCGACCAAGGAACTGATTGTTGGCACCTCGGACCGGCTCTCGTAGAATGCGCGTGGACATGGGCTGGGCATGTCCACCAGCAAAGTGGTGGGAAAATCGGGTAAGGCATTGGCCGCCGAAGAAGGCTTGAAAACGGCCAATGAACGGATTGTTGCCAACTCGCACCAACTCGTCGAATGGGCGAGTGCTGGCCATGTCAGCAAGCCATGCGACGGGAAAATCGCCCGGGGCATGAAACCGACCAAGGAACGGATTGTTGGCACCTCGGACCGGCTCTCGTAGAATGCACGTGGACATGCGCTGGGCATGTCCACTAGCAAGGTGGTGGGAAAATCGGCTAAGGCATTGGCCACCGAAGAAGGCTTGAAAATGGCCCATGAACGGATTGTTGGCAACTCGCACCAACTCGTCGAATGGGCGAGTGGTGGCCATGTCAGCAAGCCAGGCGATGGGAAAATCGGCCGGGGCATGAAACAGAGCAAGGAACGGATTGTTGGCACCTCAGACCGGCTCTCGTAGAATGCGTGTGGACATGGGCTGGGCATGTCCACCAGCAAGGTGGTGGGAAAATCGGCTAAGGCATTGGCCACCGAAGAAGGCTTGAAAACGGCCAATGAACGGATTGTTGGCAACACGCACCAACTCGTCGAATGGGCGAGTGCTGGCCATGTCAGCAAGCCAGGCGACGGGAAAATCGGCCGGGGCATGAAACCGACCAAGGAACGGATTGTTGGCACCTCGGACCGGCTCTCGTAGAATGCGCGTGGACATGGGCTGAGCATGTCCACAGCAAGGTGGTGGGAAAATCGGCTAAGGCATTGGCCACCGAAGATGGCTTGAAAACGGCCAATGAACGAATTGTTGGCAACTCGCACCAACTCGTCGAATGGGCGAGTGCTGGCCATGTCAGCAAGCCATGCGACGGGAAAATCGCCCGGGGCATGAAACCGTCCAAGGAACGGATTGTTGGCACCTCGGACCGGCTCTCGTAGAATGCATGTGGACATGGGCTGGGCATGTCCACCAGCAAGGTGGTGGGAAAATCGGCTAAGGCATTGGCCACCGAAGAAGGCTTGAAAACGGCCAATGAACGGATTGTTAGCAACTCGCACCAACTCGTCGAATGGGCCAGTGGTGGCCATCTCAGAAAGCCAGGCGATGGGAAAATCGCCCGGGACATGAAACTGACCAAGGAACGGATTGTTGGTACCTCGGACCGGCTCTCGTAGAATTCGCGTTGACATGGGCTGGGCATGTCCACCAGAACGGTGGTGGGAAAATCGGCCAAGGCACTGGCCACCGAAGAAGGCTTCAAAACGGCCAATGAACGGATTGTTGGCAACTCGCACCAACTCGTCGAATGGGGGAGTGCTGGCCATGTCAGCAAGCCAGGCGACGGGAAAATCGGCCGGGGCATGAAACCGACCAAGGAACGGATTGTTGGCACCTCGGACCGGCTCTCGTAGAATGCACGTGGACATGGGCTGGGCATGTACACCAGCAAAATGGTGGGAAAATCGGTTAAGGCATTGGCCACCGAAGAAGGCTTGAAAACGGCCAATGAACGGATTCTTGGCAACTCGCACCAACTCGTCAAATGGGCGAGTGCTGGCAATGTCAGCAAGCCAGGCGACGGGAAAATCGGCCGGGGTATGAAACCGACCAAGGAACGGATTGTTGGCACCTCGGACCGGCTCTCGTAGAATGCGCGTGGACATGGGCTGGGCATGTCCACCAGCAAGGTGGTGGGAAAATCGGCTAAGGCATTGGCCATCGAAGAAGGATTGAAAATGGCCAATGAACGGATTGTTGGCAACACGCACCAACTCGTCGAATGGGCGAGTGATGGCCATGTCAGCAAGCCAGGCGACGGGAAAATCGGCCGGGGCATGAAACCGACCAAGGAACGGATTGTTGGCAGCTCAGACCGGCTCTCGTAGAATGCGCGTGGACATGGGCTGGGCATGTCCACCAGCAAAATGGTGGGAAAATCGGGTAAGGCATTGGCCACCGAAGAAGGCTTGAAAACGGCCAATGAACGGATTGTTGGCAACTTGCACCAACTCGTCAAATGGGCGAGTGCTCGCCATGTCAGCAAGCCAGGCGACGGGAAAATCGCCCGGGGCATGAAACCGACCAAGGAACGGATTGTTGGCATCTCGGACCGGCTGTCGTAGAATGCGCGTGGACATGGGCTGGGCATGTCCACCAGCAAGGTGGTGGGAAAATCGGCTAAGGCATTGGCCACCGAAGAAGGCTTGAAAATGGCCAATGAACGGATTGTTTGCAACACGCACCAACTCGTCGACTGGGCGAGTGCTGGCCATGTCAGCAAGGCAGGCGACGGGAAAATCGGCCGGGGCATGAGACCGACCAAGGAACGGATTGTTGGCACCTCGGACCGGCTCTCGTAGAATGCACGTGGACATGGGCTGGGCATGTACACCAGCAAAATGGTGGGAAAATCGGTTAAGGCATTGGCCACCGAAGAAGGCTTGAAAACGGCCAATGAACGGATTCTTGGCAACTCGCACCAACTCGTCAAATGGGCGAGTGCTGGCAATGTCAGCAAGCCAGGCGACGGGAAAATCGGCCGGGGTATGAAACCGACCAAGGAACGGATTGTTGGCACCTCGGACCGGCTCTCGTAGAATGCGCGTGGACATGGGCTGGGCATGTCTACCAGCAAGGTGGTGGGAAAATCGGCTAAGGCATTGGCCATCGAAGAAGGATTGAAAATGGCCAATGAACGGATTGTTGGCAACACGCACCAACTCGTCGAATGGGCGAGTGCTGGCCATGTCAGCAAGCCAGGCGACGGGAAAATCGGCCGGGGCATGAAACCGACCAAGGAACGGATTGTTGGCACCTCGGACCGGCTCTCGTAGAATGCGCGTGGACATGGACTGGGCATGTCCACCAGCAAGGTGGTGGGAAAATCGGCTAAGGCATTGGCCACCGAAGAAGGCTTGAAAATGGCCAATGAACGGATTGTTGGCAACACGCACCAACTCGTCGACTGGGCGAGTGCTGGCCATGTCGGCAAGCCAGGCGACGGGAAAATCGGCCGGGGCATGAAACCGACCAAGGAACGGATTGTTGGCACCTCGGACCGGCTCTCGTAGAATGCGCGTGGACATGGGCTGGGCATGTCCGCCAGCAAGGTGGTGGGAAAATCGGCTAAGGCATTGGCCACCGAAGAAGGCTTGAAAATGGCCAATGAACGGATTGTTGGCAACTCGCACCAACTCGTCGAATGGGCGAGTGCTGGCCATGTCAGCAAGCCAGGCGACGGGAAAATCGGCCGGGGCATGAAACCGACCAAGGAACGGATTGTTGGCACCTCGGACCGGCTCTCGTAGAATGCGCGTGGACATGGGTTGGGCATGTCCACCAGCAAGGTGGTGGCAAAATCGGCTAAGGAATTGGCCACCGAAGAAGGCTTGAAAACGGCCAATGAACGGATTGTTGGCAACTCGCACCAACTCGTCGAATGGGCGAGTGCTGGCCATGTCAGCAAGCCAGCCGACGGGAAAATCGGCCGGGGCATGAAACCGACCAAGGAACGGATTGTTGGCACCTCGGACCGGCTCTCGTAGAATGCGCGTGGACATGGGCTGGGCATGTCCACCAGCAAGGTGGTGGGAAAATCGGCTAAGGCATCGGCCACCGAAGAAGGCTTAAAAACGGCCAATGAACGGATTGTTGGCAACTCGCACCAACTCGTCGAATGGGCGAGTGCTGGCCATGTCAGCAGGCCAGGCGACGGGAAAATCGGCCGGGGCATGAAACCGACCAAGGAACGGATTGTTGGCACCTCGGACCGGCTCTCGTAGAATGCGCGTGGACATGGGTTGGGCATGTCCACCAGCAAGGTGGTGGCAAAATCGGCTAAGGAATTGGCCACCGAAGAAGGCTTGAAAACGGCCAATGAACGGATTGTTGGCAACTCGCACCAACTCGTCGAATGGGCGAGTGCTGGCCATGTCAGCAAGCCAGCCGACGGGAAAATCGGCCGGGGCATGAAACCGACCAAGGAACGGATTGTTGGCACCTCAGACCGGCTCTCGTAGAATGCGCGTGGACATGGGTTGGGCATGTCCACCAGCAAGGTGGTGGGAAAATCGGCTAAGGCATTGGCCACCGAAGATGGCTTGAAAACGGCCAATGAACGAATTGTTGGCAACTCGAACCAACTCGTCGAATGCGCGAGTGCTGGCCATGTCAGCAAGCCAGGCGACGGGAAAATCGGCCGGGGCATGAAACCGACCAAGGAACGGATTGTTGGCACCTCGGACCGGCTCTCGTAGAATGCGCGTGGACATGGGCTGGGCATGTCCACCAGCAAAGTGGTGGGAAAATCGGCTAAGGCATTGGCCACTGAAGAAGGCTTGAAAATGGCCAATGAACGGATTGTTTGCAACACGCACCAACTCGTCGACTGGGCGAGTGCTGGCCATGTCAGCAAGCCAGGCGACGGGAAAATCGGCCTGGGCATCAAACCGACCAAGGAACGGATTGTTGGCACCTCGGACCGGCTCTCGTAGAATGCGCGTAGACAAGGGTTGGGCATGTCCACCAGCAAGGTGGTGGCAAAATCGGCTAAGGAATTGGCCACCGAAGAAGGCTTGAAAACGGCCAATGAACGGATTGTTGGCAACTCGGACCAACTCGTCGAATGGGCGAGTGCTGGCCATGTCAGCAAGCCAGGCGACGGGAAAATCGGCCGGGGCATGAAACCGACCAAGGAACAGATTGTTGGCACCTCGGACCGGCTCTCGTAGAATGCGCGTGGTCATGGGCTGGGCATGTCCACCAGCAAAGTGGTGGGAAAATCGGGTAAGGCATTGGCCACCGAAGAAGGCTTGAAAACGGCTAACGAACGGATTGTTGGCAACTCGCACCAACTCGTCGAATGGGCGAGTGCTGGCCATGTCAGCAAGCTAGGCGACGGGAAAATTGGCCGGGGCATGAAACCGACCAAGGAACTGATTGTTGGCACCTCGGACCGGCTCTCGTAGAATGCGCGTGGACATGGGCTGGGCATGTCCACCAGCAAAGTGGTGGGAAAATCGGGTAAGGCAATGGCCGCCGAAGAAGGCTTGAAAACGGCCAATGAACGGATTGTTGCCAACTCGCACCAACTCGTCGAATGGGCGAGTGCTGGCCATGTCAGCAAGCCAGGCGACGGGAAAATCGGCCGTGGCATGAAACCGACCAAGGAACTGATTGTTGGCACCTCGGACCGGCTCTCGTAGAATGCGCGTGGACATGGGCTGGGCATGTCCACCAGCAAAGTGGTGGGAAAATCGGGTAAGGCATTGGCCGCCGAAGAAGGCTTGAAAACGGCCAATGAACGGATTGTTGCCAACTCGCACCAACTCGTCGAATGGGCGAGTGCTGGCCATGTCAGCAAGCCATGCGACGGGAAAATCGCCCGGGGCATGAAACCGACCAAGGAACGGATTGTTGGCACCTCGGACCGGCTCTCGTAGAATGCACGTGGACATGCGCTGGGCATGTCCACTAGCAAGGTGGTGGGAAAATCGGCTAAGGCATTGGCCACCGAAGAAGGCTTGAAAATGGCCCATGAACGGATTGTTGGCAACTCGCACCAACTCGTCGAATGGGCGAGTGGTGGCCATGTCAGCAAGCCAGGCGATGGGAAAATCGGCCGGGGCATGAAACAGAGCAAGGAACGGATTGTTGGCACCTCAGACCGGCTCTCGTAGAATGCGTGTGGACATGGGCTGGGCATGTCCACCAGCAAGGTGGTGGGAAAATCGGCTAAGGCATTGGCCACCGAAGAAGGCTTGAAAACGGCCAATGAACGGATTGTTGGCAACACGCACCAACTCGTCGAATGGGCGAGTGCTGGCCATGTCAGCAAGCCAGGCGACGGGAAAATCGGCCGGGGCATGAAACCGACCAAGGAACGGATTGTTGGCACCTCGGACCGGCTCTCGTAGAATGCGCGTGGACATGGGCTGAGCATGTCCACAGCAAGGTGGTGGGAAAATCGGCTAAGGCATTGGCCACCGAAGATGGCTTGAAAACGGCCAATGAACGAATTGTTGGCAACTCGCACCAACTCGTCGAATGGGCGAGTGCTGGCCATGTCAGCAAGCCATGCGACGGGAAAATCGCCCGGGGCATGAAACCGTCCAAGGAACGGATTGTTGGCACCTCGGACCGGCTCTCGTAGAATGCATGTGGACATGGGCTGGGCATGTCCACCAGCAAGGTGGTGGGAAAATCGGCTAAGGCATTGGCCACCGAAGAAGGCTTGAAAACGGCCAATGAACGGATTGTTAGCAACTCGCACCAACTCGTCGAATGGGCCAGTGGTGGCCATCTCAGAAAGCCAGGCGATGGGAAAATCGCCCGGGACATGAAACTGACCAAGGAACGGATTGTTGGTACCTCGGACCGGCTCTCGTAGAATTCGCGTTGACATGGGCTGGGCATGTCCACCAGAACGGTGGTGGGAAAATCGGCCAAGGCACTGGCCACCGAAGAAGGCTTCAAAACGGCCAATGAACAGATTGTTGGCAACTCGCACCAACTCGTCGAATGGGGGAGTGCTGGCCATGTCAGCAAGCCAGGCGACGGGAAAATCGGCCGGGGCATGAAACCGACCAAGGAACGGATTGTTGGCACCTCGGACCGGCTCTCGTAGAATGCGCGTGGACATGGGCTGGGCATGTCCACCAGCAAGGTGGTGGGAAAATCGGCTAAGGCACTGGCCACCGAAGAAGGCTTGAAAACGGCCAATGAACGGATTGTTGGCAACTCGCACCAACTTGTCGAATGGGCGAGTGCTGGCCATGTCAGCAAGCCATGTGACGGGAAAATCGGTCGGGGCATGAAACCGACCAAGGAACGGATTGTTGGCACCTCGGACCGGCTCTCGTAGAATGCGCGTGGACATGGGCTGGGTATGTCCGCCAGCAAGGTGGTGGGAAAATCGGCTAAGGCATTGGCCACCGAAGAAGGCTTGAAAATGGCCAATGAATGGATTGTTGGCAACTCGCACCAACTCGTCGAATGGGCGAGTGCTGGCCATGTCAGAAAGCCAGGCGACGGGAAAATCGGCCGGGGCATGAAACCGACCAAGGAACGGATTGTTGGCACCTCGGACCGGCTCTCGTAGAATGCGCGTGGACATGGGCTGGGCATGTCCACCAGCAAGGTGGTGGGAAAATCGGCTAAGGCATCGGCCACCGAAGAAGGCTTAAAAACGGCCAATGAACGGATTGTTGGCAACTCGCACCAACTCGTCGAATGGGCGAGTGCTGGCCATGTCAGCAGGCCAAGCGACGGGAAAATCGGCCGGGGCATGAAACCGACCAAGGAACGGATTGTTGGCACCTCGGACCGGCTGTCGTAGAATGCGCGTGGACATGGGTTGGGCATGTCCACCAGCAAGGTGGTGGCAAAATCGGCTATGGAATTGGCCACCGAAGAAGGCTTGAAAACGGCCAATGAACGGATTGTTGGCAACTCGCACCAACTCGTCGAATGGGCGAGTGCTGGCCATGTCAGCAAGCCAGCCGACGGGAAAATCGGCCGGGGCATGAAACCGACCAAGGAACGGATTGTTGGCACCTCGGACCGGCTCTCGTAGAATGCGCGTGGACATGGGTTGGGCATGTCCACCAGCAAGGTGGTGGGAAAATCGGCTAAGGCATTGGCCACCGAAGAAGGCTTGAAAACGGCCAATGAACGAATTGTTGGCAACTCGAACCAACTCGTCGAATGCGCGAGTGCTGGCCATGTCAGCAAGCCAGGCGACGGGAAAATCGGCCGGGGCATGAAACCGACCAAGGAACGGATTGTTGGCACCTCGGACCGGCTCTCGTAGAATGCGCGTGGACATGGGCTGGGCATGTCCACCAGCAAAGTGGTGGGAAAATCGGCTAAGGCATTGGCCACCGAAGAAGGCTTGAAAATGGCCAATGAACGGATTGTTTGCAACACGCACCAACTCGTCGACTGGGCGAGTGCTGGCCATGTCAGCAAGCCAGGCGACGGGAAAATCGGCCTGGGCATCAAACCGACCAGGGAACGGATTGTTGGCACCTCGGACCGGCTCTCGTAGAATGCGCGTAGACATGGGTTGGGCATGTCCACCAGCAAGGTGGTGGCAAAATCGGCTAAGGAATTGGCCACCGAAGAAGGCTTGAAAACGGCCAATGAACGGATTGTTGGCAACTCGGACCAACTCGTCGAATGGGCGAGTGCTGGCCATGTCAGCAAGCCAGGCGACGGGAAAATCGGCCGGGGCATGAAACCGACCAAGGAACAGATTGTTGGCACCTCGGACCGGCTCTCGTAGAATGCGCGTGGTCATGGGCTGGGCATGTCCACCAGCAAAGTGGTGGGAAAATCGGGTAAGGCATTGGCCACCGAAGAAGGCTTGAAAACGGCTAATGAACGGATTGTTGGCAACTCGCACCAACTCGTCGAATGGGCGAGTGCTGGCCATGTCAGCAAGCTAGGCGACGGCAAAATTGGCCGGGGCATGAAACCGACCAAGGAACTGATTGTTGGCACCTCGGACCGGCTCTCGTAGAATGCGCGTGGACATGGGCTGGGCATGTCCACCAGCAAAGTGGTGGGAAAATCGGGTAAGGCATTGGCCGCCGAAGAAGGCTTGAAAACGGCCAATGAACGGATTGTTGCCAACTCGCACCAACTCGTCAAATGGGCGAGTGCTGGCCATGTCAGCAAGCCAGGCGACGGGAAAATCGGCCGTGGCATGAAACCGACCAAGGAACTGATTGTTGGCACCTCGGACCGGATCTCGTAGAATGCGCGTCGACATGGGCTGGGCATGTCCACCAGCAAGGTGGTGGGAAAATCAGCTAAGGCATTGGCCACCGAAGAAGGCTTGAAAACGGCCAATGAACGGATTGTTGGCAACTCGCACCAACTCGTCGAATGGGCGAGTGCTGGCCATGTCAGCAAGCCATGCGACGGGAAAATCGCCCGGGGCATGAAACCGACCAAGGAACGGATTGTTGGCACCTCGGACCGGCTCTCGTAGAATGCACGTGGACATGCGCTGGGCATGTCCACCAGCAAGGTGGTGGGAAAATCGGCTAAGGCATTGGCCACCGAAGAAGGCTTGAAAATGGCCCATGAACGGATTGTTGGCAACTCGCACCAACTCGTCGAATGGGCGAGTGGTGGCCATGTCAGCAAGCCAGGCGATGGGAAAATCGGCCGGGGCATGAAACAGAGCAAGGAACGGATTGTTGGCACCTCAGACCGGCTCTCGTAGAATGCGTGTGGACATGGGCTGGGCATGTCCACCAGCAAGGTGGTTGGAAAATCGGCTAAGGCATTGGCCACCGAAGAAGGCTTGAAAACGGCCAATGAACAGATTGTTGGCAACACGCACCAACTCGTCGAATGGGCGAGTGCTGGCCATGTCAGCAAGCCAGGCGACGGGAAAATCGGCCGGGGCATGAAACCGACCAAGGATTGGATTGTTGGCACCTCGGACCGGCTCTCGTAGAATGCGCGTGGACATGGGCTGAGCATGTCCACAGCAAGGTGGTGGGAAAATCGGCTAAGGCATTGGCCACCGAAGATGGCTTGAAAACGGCCAATGAACGAATTGTTGGCAACTCGCACCAACTCGTCGAATGGGCGAGTGCTGGCCATGTCAGCAAGCCATGCGACGGGAAAATCGCCCGGGGCATGAAACCGTCCAAGGAACGGATCGTTGGCACCTCGGACCGGCTCTCGTAGAATGCATGTGGACATGGGCTGGGCATGTCCACCAGCAAGGTGGTGGGAAAATCGGCTAAGGCATTGGCCACCGAAGAAGGCTTGAAAACGGCCAATGAACGGATTGTTAGCAACTCGCACCAACTCGTCGAATGGGCCAGTGGTGGCCATCTCAGCAAGCCAGGCGATGGGAAAATCGCCCGGGACATGAAACTGACCAAGGAACGGATTGTTGGTACCTCGGACCGGCTCTCGTAGAATTCGCGTTGACATGGGCTGGGCATGTCCACCAGAACGGTGGTGGGAAAATCGGCCAATGCACTGGCCACCGAAGAAGGCTTCAAAACGGCCAATGAACGGATTGTTGGCAACTCGCACCAACTCGTCGAATGGGGGAGTGCTGGCCATGTCAGCAAGCCAGGCGACGGGAAAATCGGCCGGGGCATGAAACCGACCAAGGAACGGATTGTTGGCACCTCGGACCGGCTCTCGTAGAATGCGCGTGGACATGGGCTGGGCATGTCCACCAGCAAGGTGGTGGGAAAATCGGCTAAGGCACTGGCCACCGAAGAAGGCTTGAAAACGGCCAATGAACGGATTGTTGGCAACTCGCACCAACTTGTCGAATGGGCGAGTGCTGGCCATGTCAGCAAGCCATGTGACGGGAAAATCGCCCGGGGCATGAAACCGACCAAGGAACGGATTGTTGGCTCCTCGGACCGGCTCTCGTAGAATGCATGTGGACATGGGCTGGGCATGTCCACCAGCAAGGTGGTGGGAAAAATCGGCTAAGGCATTGGCCACCGAATAAGGCTTGAAAACAGCCAATGAACGGATTGTTAGCAACTCGCACCAACTCGTCGAATGGGCAAGTGGTGGCCATGTCAGCAAGCCAGGCGATGTGAAAATCGGCCGGGGCATGAAACTGACCAAGGAACGGATTGTTGGTACCTCGGACCGGCTCTCGTAGAATGCGCGTGGACATGGGCTGGGCATGTCCAGCAGAACGGTGGTGGCAAAATCGGCTAAGGCATTGGCCACCGAAGAAGGCTTGAAAACGGCCAATGAACGGATAGTTGGCAACTCGCACCAACTCGTCGAATGGGCGAGTGCTGGCCATGTCAGCAAGCCATGTGACGGGAAAATCGCCCGGGGCATGAAACCGACCAAGGAACGGATTGTTGGCTCCTCGGACCGGCTCTCGTAGAATGCATGTGGACATGGGCTGGGCATGTACACCAGCAAGGTGGTGGGAAAAATCGGCTAAGGCATTGGCCACCGAATAAGGCTTGAAAACAGCCAATGAACGGATTGTTAGCAACTCGCACCAACTCGTCGAATGGGCAAGTGGTGGCCATGTCAGCAAGCCAGGCGATGTGAAAATCGGCCGGGGCATGAAACTGACCAAGGAACGGATTGTTGGTACCTCGGACCGGCTCTCGTAGAATGCGCGTGGACATGGGCTGGGCATGTCCAGCAGAACGGTGGTGGCAAAATCGGCTAAGGCATTGGCCACCGAAGAAGGCTTGAAAACGGCCAATGAACGGATAGTTGGCAACTCGCACCAACTCGTCGAATGTGCGAGTGCTGGCCATGTCAGCAAGCCATGCGACGGGAAAATCGGCCGGGGCATGAAACCGACCAAGGAACGGATTGTTGGCACCTCGGACCTGCTCTCGTAGAATGCGCGTGGACATGGGCTGGGCATGTCCACCAGAACGGTGGTGGGAAAATCGGCTAAGGCATTGGCCACCGAAGAAGGCTTGAAAACGGCCAATGAACGGATAGTTGGCAACTCGCATCAACTCGTCGAATGGGCGAGTGCTGGCCATGTTAGCAAGCCAAGCGACGGGAAAATCGGCTGGGGCATGAAACCGACCAAGGAACGGATTGTTGGCACCTCGGACCGGCTCTCGTAGAATGCGCGTGGACGTGAGCTGGGCATGTACACCAGCAAGTTGATGGGAAAATCGGCTAAGGCATTGGCCACCGAAGAAGGCTTGAAAACGACCAATGAACGGATTGTTGGCAGCTCGCACCAACTCGTCGAATGAGCGAGTGCTGGCCATATCAGCAAGCCATGCGACGGGAAAATCGGCCGGGGCATGAAACCGATCAAGGAACGGATTGTTGGCACCTCGAACCGGCTCTCGTAGAATGCGCGTGGACATGAGCTGGGCATGTCCACCAGCAAGGTGGTGGGAAAATCGGCTAAGGCATTGGCCACCGAAGAAGGATTGAAAACGGCCAATGAACGGATTGTTGGCAACACGCACCAACTCGTCGACTAGGCGAGTGCTGGCCATGTCAGCAAGCCAGGCGACGGGAAAATCGGCCGGGGCATGAAACCGACCAAGGAACGGATTGTTGGCACCTCGGACCGGCTCTCGTAGAATGCGCGTGGACATGGGCTGGGCATGTCCACCAGCAAGGTGGTGGGAAAATCGTCTAAGGCATTGGCCACCGAAGAAGGATTGAAAACGGCCAATGAACGGATGGTTGGCAACACGCACCAACTCGTCGACTGGGCGTGTGCTGGCCATGTCAGCAAGCCAGGCGACGGGAAAATCGGCCGGGGCATGAAACCGACCAAGGAACGGATTGTTGGCACCTCGGACCGGCTCTCGTAGAATGCGCGTGGACATTGGCTGGGCATGTCCACCAGCAAGTTGATGGGAAAATCGGCTAAGGCATTGGCCACCGAAGAAGGCTTGAAAACGGCCAATGAACGGACTGTTGGCAGCTCGCACCAACTCGTCGAATGGGCGAGTGCTGGCCATATCAGCAAGCCATGCGACGGGAAAATCGGCCGGGGCATGAAACCGATCAAGGAACGGATTGTTGGCACCTCGGACCGGCTCTCGTAGAATGCGCGTGGACATGGGCTGGGCATGTCCACCAGGAAGGTGGTGGGAAAATCGGCTAAGGCATTGGCCACCGAAGAAGGATTGAAAACGGCCAACGAACGGATTGTTGGCAACACGCACCAACTCGTCGACAGGGCGAGTGCTGGCCATGTCAGCAAGCCAGGCGACGGGAAAATCGGCCGGGGCATGAAACCGACCAAGGAATGGATTGTTGGCACCTCGGACCGGCTCTCGTAGAATGCGCGTGGACATGGGCGGGGCATGTCCACCAGCAAGGTGCTGGGAAAATCGGCTAAGGCATTGGCCACCGAAGAAGGCTTGAAAATGGCCAATGTACGGATTGTTGGCAACTCGCACCAACCCGTCGAATGGGCGAGTGCTGGCCATGTCAGCAAGCCATGCGACGGGAAAATCGGCCGGGGCATGAAACCGACCAAGAAACGGATTGTTGGCACCCCGGACCGGCTGTCGTAGAATGCGCGTGGACATGGGCTGGGCATGTCCACCAGCAAGGTGCTGGGAAAATAGGCTAAGGCTTTGGCCACCGAAAAAGGCTTGAAAACGGCCAATGAACGGATTGTTGGCAACTCGCACCAACTCGTCGAATGGGCGAGTGCTGGCCATGTCAGCAAGCCATGCGACGGGAAAATCGGCCGGGGCATGAAACCAACCAAGGAATGGATTGTTGGCACCTCGGACCGACTCTCGTAGAATGCCCGTGGACATGGGCTGGGCATGTCCACCAGCAAGTTGATGGGAAAATCGGCTAAGGCATTGGCCACTGAAGAAGGCTTGAAAACAGCCAATGAACGGATTGTTGGCAGCTCGCACCAACTCGTCGAATGGGCGAGTGCTGTCCATGTCAGCAAGCCATGCGACGGGAAAATCGGCCGGGGCATGAAACTGATCAAGGAACTGATTGTGGGCACCTCGGACCGGCTCTCATAGAATGCGCGTGGACATGGGCTGGCCATGTCCACCAGCAAGGTGGTGGGAAAATCGGCTAGGGCATTGGCCACCGAAGAAGGATTGAAAACGGCCAATGAACGGATTGTTGGTAACACGCACCAACTCGTCGACTGGGCGAGTGCTGGCCATGTCAGCAGGCCAGGCGACGGGAAAATCGGCCGGGGCATGAAACCGACCAAGAAACGGATTGTTGGCACCTCGGACCGGCTCTCGTAGAATGCGCGTGGACATGGGCTGGGCATGTCCACCAGCAAGGTGGTGGGAAAATCGGCTAAGGCATTGGTCACCGAAGAAGGCTTGAAAACGGCCAATGAACGGATTGTTGGCAACTCGCAACAACTCGTCGAATGGGCGAGTGCTGGCCATGTCAGCAAGCCAGGCGACGGGAAAATCGGCCGGGGCATGAAACCGACAAAAGAACGGATTGTTGGCACCTCGGACCGGCTCTCGTAGAATGCGCGTGGACATGGGCTGGGCATGTCCACCAGCAAGGTGGTGGGAAAATCGGCCAAGGCATTGGCCACCGAAGAAGGCTTGAAAACAGCCAATGAACGGATTGTTGGCAGCTCGCACCTACTCGTCGAATGGGCGAGTGCTGGCCATGTCAGCAAGCCATGCGACGGGAAAATCGGCCGGGGAATGAAACCGACCAAGGAACGGATTGTTGGCACCTCGGACCGGCTCTCGTAGAATGCCCGTGGACATGGGCTGGGCATGTCCACCAGAACGGTGGTGGGAAAATCGGCTAAGCCATTGGCCACCGAAGAAGGCTTGAAAACGGCCAATGAACGGATAGTTGGCAACTCGCATCAACTCGTCGAATGGGCGACTGCTGGCCATGTCAGCAAGCCATGCGACGGGAAAATCGCTGGGGCATGAAACCGACCAAGGAACGGATTGTTGGCACCTCGGACCGGCTCTCGTAGAATGCGCGTGGACGTGGGCTGGGCATGTACACCAGCAAGTTGATGGGAAAATCGGCTAAGGCATTGGCCACTGAAGAAGGCTTGAAAACGGCCAATGAACGGATTGTTGGCAGCTCGCACCAACTCGTCGAATGGGCGAGTGCTGTCCATGTCAGCAAGCCATGCGACGGGAAAATCGGCCGGGGCATGAAACTGATCAAGGAACGGATTGTGGGCACCTCGGACCGGCTCTCATAGAATGCGCGTGGACATGGGCTGGCCATGTCCACCAGCAAGGTGGTGGGAAAATCGGCTAAGGCATTGGCCACCGAAGAAGGATTGAAAACGGCCAATGAACGGATTGTTGGTAACACGCACCAACTCGTCGACTGGGCGAGTGCTGGCCATGTCAGCAGGCCAGGCGACGGGAAAATCGGCCGGGGCATGAAACTGACCAAGAAACGGATTGTTGGCACCCCGGACCGGCTGTCGTAGAATGCGCGTGGACATGGGCTGGGCATGTCCACCAGCAAGGTGCTGGGAAAATCGGCTAAGGCTTTGGCCACCGAAGAAGGCTTGAAAACGGCCAATGAACGGATTGTTGGCAACTCGCACCAACTCGTCGAATGGGCGAGTGCTGGCCATGTCAGCAAGCCATGCGACGGGAAAATCGGCCGGGGCATGAAACCGACCAAGGAACGGATTGTTGGCACCTCGGACCGGCTCTCGTAGAATGCCCGTGGACATGGGCTGGGCATGTCCACCAGCAAGTTGATGGGAAAATCGGCTAAGGCATTGGCCATCGAAGAAGGCTTGAAAACAGCCAATGAACGGATTGTTGGCAGCTCGCACCAACTCGTCGAATGGGCGAGTGCTGTCCATGTCAGCAAGCCATGCGACGGGAAAATCGGCCGGGGCATGAAACTGATCAAGGAACTGATTGTGGGCACCTCGGACCGGCTCTCATAGAATGCGCGTGGACATGGGCTGGCCATGTCCACCAGCAAGGTGGTGGGAAAATCGGCTAGGGCATTGGCCACCGAAGAAGGATTGAAAACGGCCAATGAACGGATTGTTGGTAACACGCACCAACTCGTCGACTGGGCGAGTGCTGGCCATGTCAGCAGGCCAGGCGACGGGAAAATCGGCCGGGGCATGAAACCGACCAAGAAACGGATTGTTGGCACCTCGGACCGGCTCTCGTAGAATGCGCGTGGACATGGGCTGGGCATGTCCACCAGCAAGGTGGTGGGAAAATCGGCTAAGGCATTGGCCACCGAAGAAGGCTTGAAAACGGCCAATGAACGGATTGTTGGCAACTCGCAACAACTCGTCGAATGGGCGAGTGCTGGCCATGTCAGCAAGCCAAGCGACGGGAAAATCGGCCGGGGCATGAAACCGACAAAAGAACGGATTGTTGGCACCTCGGACCGGCTCTCGTAGAATACGCGTGGACATGGGCTGGGCATGTCCACCAGCAAGGTGGTGGGAAAATCGGCCAAGGCATTGGCCACCGAAGAAGGCTTGAAAACAGCCAATGAACGGATTGTTGGCAGCTCGCACCTACTCGTCGAATGGGCGAGTGCTGTCCATGTCAGCAAGCCATGCGACGGGAAAATCGGCCGGGGCATGAAACCGATCAAAGAACGGATTGTGGGCACCTCGGACCGGCTCTCATAGAATGCGCGTGGACATGGGCTGGCGATGTCCACCAGCAAGGTGGTGGGAAAATCGGCTAAGGCATTGGCCACCGAAGAAGGCTTGAAAACGGCCAATGAACGGATTGTTGGCAGCTCGCACCAACTCGTCGAATGGGCGAGTGCTGGCCATGTCAGCAAGCCATGCGACGGGAAAATCGGCCGGGGCATGAAACCGATCAAGGAACGGATTGTTGGCACCTCGGACCGGCTCTCGTAGAATGCGCGTCGACATGGGCTGGGCATGTCCACCAGCAAGGTGGTGGGAAAATCGGCTAAGGCATTGGCCACCGAAGAAGGATTGAAAACGGCCAATGAACGGATTGTTGGCAACACGCACCAACTCGTCGACTGGGCGAGTGCTGGCCATGTCAGCAAGCCAGGCGACGGGAAAATCGGTCGGGGCATGAAACCGACCAAGGAACGGATTGTTGGCACCTCGGACCGGCTCTCGTAGAATGCGCGTGCACATGGGCTGGGCATGTCCACCAGCAAGGTGGTGGGAAAATCGGCTAAGGCATTGGCCACCGAAGAAGGCTTGAAAACGGCCACTGAACGGATTGTTGGCAACTCGCACCAACTCGTCGAATGGGCGAGTGCTGGCCATGTCAGCAAGCCAGGCGACGGGAAAATCGGTCGGGGCATGAAACCGACCAAGGAACGGATTGTTGGCACCTCGGACCGGCTCTCGTAGAATGCGCGTGCACATGGGCTGGGCATGTCCACCAGCAAGGTGGTGGGAAAATCGGCTAAGGCATTGGCCACCGAAGAAGGCTTGAAAACGGCCACTGAACGGATTGTTGGCAACTCGCACCAACTCGTCGAATGGGCGAGTGCTGGCCATGTCAGCAAGCCATGCGACGGGAAAATCGGCCGGGGCATGAAACCGACCAAGGAACGGATTGTTAGCACCTCGGACCGGCTCTCGTAGAATGCGCGTGGACATGGGCTGGGCATGTCCACCAGCAAAGTGGTGGGAAAATCGGCTAAGGCATTGGCCACCGAAGAAGGCTTGAAAACGGCCAATGAACGGATTGTTGGCAACTCGCACCAACTCGTCGAATGGGCGAGTGCTGGCCATGTCAGCAAGCCATGCGACGGGAAAATCGGCCGGGGCATGATACCGACCAAGGATCGGATTGTGGGCACCTCGGACCGGCTCTCATAGAATGCGCGTGGACATGGGCTGGCCATGTCCACCAGCAAGGTGGTGGGAAAATCGGCTAAGGCATTGGCCACCGAAGAAGGATTGAAAACGGCCAATGAACGGATTGTTGGTAACACGCACCAACTCGTCGACTGGGCGAGTGCTGGCCATGTCAGCAAGCCAGGCGACGGGAAAATCGGCCGGGGCATGAAACCGACCAAGGAACGGATTGTTGGCACCTCGAACCGGCTCTCGTAGAATGCGCGTGGACATGGGTTGGGCATGTCCACCAGCAAGGTGGTGGGAAAATCGGCTAAGGCATTGGCCACCGAAGAAGGATTGAAAACGGCCAATGAACGGATTGTTGGTAACACGCACCAACTCGTCGGCTGGGCGAGTGCTGGCCATGTCAGCAAGTCATGCGACGGGAAAATCGGCCGGGGCATGAAACCGACCAAGGAACGGATTGTTGGCACCTCGGACCGGCTCTCGTAGAGTGCCCGTGGACATGGGCTGGGCATGTCCACCAGCAAGTTGATGGGAAAATCGGCTAAGGCATTGGCCACCGAAGAAGGCTTGAAAACGGCCAATGAACGGATTGTTGGCAGCTCGCACCAACTCGTCGAATGGGCGAGTGCTGTCCATGTCAGCAAGCCATGCGACGGGAAAATCGGCCGGGGCATGAAAACGATCAAGGAACGGATTGTGGGCACCTCGGACCGGCTCTCATAGAATGCGCGTGGACATGGGCTGGCCATGTCCACCAGCAAGGTGGTGGGAAAATCGGCTAAGGCATTGGCCACCGAAGAAGGATTGAAAACGGCCAATGAACGGATTGTTGGCAACACGCACCAACTCGTCGACTGGGCGAGTGCTGGCCATGTCAGCAGGCCAGGCGATGGGAAAATCGGCCGGGGCATGAAACCGACCAAGAAACGGATTGTTGGCACCTCGGACCGGCTCTCGTAGAATGCGCGTGGACATGGGCTGGGCATGTCCACCAGCAAGGTGGTGGGAAAATCGGCTAAGGCATTGGCCACCGAAGAAGGCTTGAAAACAGCCAATGAACGGATTGTTGGCAGCTCGCGCCAACTCGTCGAATGGGCGAGTGCTGTCCATGTCAGCAAGCCATGCGACGGGAAAATCGGCCGGGGCATGAAACCGATCAAGGAACGGATTGTGGGCACCTCAGACCGGCTCTCATAGAATGCGCGTGGACATAGGCTGGCCATGTCCACCAGCAAGGTGGTGGGAAAATCGGCTAAGGCATTGGCCACCGAAGAAGGCTTGAAAACGGCCAATGAACGGATAGTTGGCAACTCGCACCAACTCGTCGAATGGGCGAGTGCTGGCCATGTCAGCAAGCCATGCGACGGAAAAATCGGCTGGGGCATGAAACCGACCAAGGAACGGATTGTTGGCACCTCGGACCGGCTCTCGTAGAATGCGCGTGGACGTGGGCTAGGCAAGTCCACCAGCAAGTTGATGGGAAAATCGGCTAAGGCATTGGCCACCGAAGAAGGCTTGAAAATGGCCAATGAACGGATTGTTGGCAGCTCGCACCAACTCGTCGAATGTGCGAGTGCTGTCCATGCCAGCAAGCCATGCGACGGGAAAATCGGCCGGGGCATGAAACCGATCAAGGAACGGATTGTTGGCACCTCGGACCGGCTCTCGTAGAATGCGCGTGGACATGGGCTGGGCATGTCCACCAGCAAGGTGGTGGGAAAATCGGCTAAGGCATTGGCCACCGAAGAAGGCTTGAAAACGGCCAATGAACGGATTTTTGGCAACTCGTACCAACTCGTCGAATGGGCGAGTGCTGGCCACGTCAGCAAGCCAGGCGACGGGAAAATCGGCCGGGGCATGAAACCGACCAAGGAACGGATTGTTGGCACCTCGGACCGGCTCTCGTAGAATGCGCGTGGACATGGGCTGGGCATGTCCACCAGCAAAGTGGTGGGAAAATCGGGTAAGGCATTGGCCACCGAAGAAGGCTTGAAAACGGCCAATGAACGGATTGTTGGCAACTCGCACCAACTCGTCGAATGGGCAAGTGCCGGCCATGTCAGCAAGCCAGGCGACGGGAAAATCGGCCGGGGCATGAAAGCGACCAAGAAACGGATTGTTGGCACCTCGGACCGGCTCTCGTAGAAATGCGCGTGGACATGGGCTGGGCATGTCCACCAGCAAGGTGGTGGGAAAATTGGCTAAGGCTTTGGCCACCGAAGAAGGCTTGAAAACGGCCAATGAACGGATTGTTGGCAACTCGTACCAACTCGTCGAATGGGCGAGTGCTGGCCATGTCAGCAAGCCAGGCGACGGGAAAATCGGCCGGGGCTTGAAACCGACCAAGGAACGGATTGTTGGCACCTCGGACCGGCTCTCGTAGAATGCGCGTGGACATGGGCTGGGCATGTCCACCAGCAAAGTGGTGGGAAAATCGGGTAAGGCATTGGCCACCGAAGAAGGCTTGAAAACGGCCAATGAACGGATTGTTGGCAACTCGCACCAACTCGTCGAATGGGCGAGTGCCGGCCATGTCAGCAAGCCAGGCGACGGGAAAATCGGCCGGGGCATGAAAGCGACCAAGGAACGGATTGTTGGCACCTCGGACCGGCTCTCGTACAATGCACGTGGACATGGGCTGGGCATGTCCACCAGCAAGGTGGTGGGAAAATCGGCTAAGGCATTGGCCACCGAAGAAGGCTTGAAAAGAGCCAGTGAACGGATTGTTGGCAACTCGCACCAACTCGTCGAATGGGCGAGTGGTGGCCATGTCAGCAAGCCAGGCGATGGGAAAATCGGCCGGGGCATGAAACTGACCAAGGAACGGATTGTTGGTACCTCGGACCGGCTCTCGTAGAATGCGCGTGGACATGGGCTAGGCATGTCCACCAGAACGGTAGTGGGAAAATCGGCTAAGGCATTGGCCACCGAAGAAGGCTTGAAAACGGCCAATGAACGGATTGTTGGCAACTCGCACCAACTTGTCGAATGGGCGAGTGCTGGCCATGTTAGCAAGCCATGCGACGGGAAAATCGACTGGGGCATGAAACCGACCAAGGAACGGATTGTTGGCACCTCGGACCGGCTCTCGTAGAATGCGCGTGGACATGGGCTGGGCCTGTCCACCAGAACAGTGGTGGGAAAATCGGCCAAGGCACCGGCCACCGAAGAAGGCTTGAAAACGGCCTATGAACGGATTGTTGGCAACTCGCACCAACTCGTCGAATGGGGGAGTGCTGGCCATGTCAGCAAGCCAGGCGATGGGAAAATCGACCGGGGCATGAAACCGACCAAGGAACGGATTGTTGGCACCTCGGACCGGCTCTCGTAGAATGCACGTGGACATGGGCTGGGCATGTCCACCAGCAAGGTGGTGGGAAAATCGGCTAAGGCATTGGCCACCGAAGAAGGCTTGAAAATGGCCAATGAACGGATTGTTGGCAACACGCACCAACTCGTCGACTGGGCGAGTGCTGGCCATGACAGCAAGCCAGGCGAAGGGAAAATCGGCCAGGGCATGAAACCGACCAAGGAACGGATTGTTGGCACCTTGGACCGGCTCTCGTAGAATGCGCGTGGACATGGACTGGGCATGTCCACCCGCAAGGTGGTGGGAAAATCGGCTAAGGCATTGGCCACCGAAGAAGGCTTGAAAACGGCCAATGAACGGATTGTTGGCAACTCGTACCAACTCGTCGAATGGGCGAGTGCTGGCCATGTCAGCAAGCCAGGCGACGGGAAAATCGGCCGGGGCATGAAACCGACCAAGGAACGGATTGCTGGCACCTCGGACCGGCTCTCGTAGAATGCGCGTGGACATGGGCTGGGCATGTCCACCAGCAAAGTGGTGGGAAAATCGGGTAAGGCATTGGCCACCGAAGAAGGCTTGAAAACGGCCAATGAACGGATTGTTGGCAACTCGCACCAACTCGTCGAATGGGCGAGTGCCGGCCATGTCAGCAAGCCAGGAGACGGGAAAATCGGCCGGGGCATGAAAGCGACCAAGGAACGGATTGTTGGCACCTCGGACCGGCTCTCGTAGAAATGCGCGTGGACATGGGCTGGGCATGTCCACCAGCAAGGTGGTGGGAAAATTGGCTAAGGCTTTGGCCACCGAAGAAGGCTTGAAAACGGCCAATGAACGGATTGTTGGCAACTCGTACCAACTCGTCGAATGGGCGAGTGCTGGCCATGTCAGCAAGCCAGGCGACGGGAAAATCGGCTGGGGCATGAAACCGACAAAGGAATGGATTGTTGGCACCTCGGACCGGCTCTCGTAGAATGCGCGTGGACATGGGCTGGGCATGTCCACCAGCAAAGTGGTGGGAAAATCGGGTAAGGCACTGGCCACCGAAGAAGGCTTGAAAACGGCCAATGAACGGATTGTTGGCAACTCGCACCAACTCGTCGAATGGGCGAGTGCCGGCCATGTCAGCAAGCCAGGCGACGGGAAAATCGGCTGGGGCATGAAAGCGACCAAGGAACGGATTGTTGGCACCTCGGACCGGCTCTCGTAGAAATGTGCGTGGACACGGGTTGGGCATGTCCACCAGCAAGGTGGTGGGAAAATTGGCTAAGGCTTTGGCCACCGAAGAAGGCTTGAAAACGGCCAATGAACGAATTGTTGGCAACTCGCACCAACTCGTCGAATGGGCGAGTGCTGGCTATGTCAGCGAGCCAGGAGACGGGAAAATCGGCCGCGGCATAAAACCGACCAAGGAACGGATTGTTGGCACCTCGGACCGGCTCTCGTAGAATGCGCGTGGACATGGGCTGGGCATGTCCACCAGCAAGGTGTTGGGAAAATCGGGTAAGGCATTGGCCACCGAAGAAGGCTCGAAAACGGCCAATGAACGGATTGTTGGCAACTCCCACCAACTCGACGAATGGGCGAGTGCTGGCCGTGTCAGCAAGCCAGGTGATGGGAAACTCGGCCGGGGCATAAAACCGACCAAGGAACGGATTGTTTGTACCTCGGACCGGCTCTCGTAGAATGCGCGTGGACATGGGCTGGGCATGTCCACCAGCAAAGTGGTGGGAAAATCGGCTAAGGCATTGGCCGCCGAAGAAGGCTTGAAAACGGCCAATGAATGGATTGTTGGCAGCTCGCACCAACTCGTCGAATGGGCGAGTGCTGGCCAAGTCAGCAAGCCATGCGATGGGAAAATCGGCTGGGGCATGAAACCGACCAAGGAACGGATTGTTGGCACCTCGGACCGGCTCTCGTAGAATCCGCGTGGACATGGGCTGGGCATGTCCACCAGCAAAGTGGTGGGAAAATCGGGTAAGGCATTGGCCACCGAAGAAGGCTTGAAAACGGCCAATGAACGGATTGTTGGCAATTCGCACCAACTCGTCGAATGGGCGAGTGCCGGCCATGTCAGCAAGCCAGGCGACGGGAAAATCGGCCGGGGCATGAAAGCGACCAAGGAACGGATTGTTGGCACCTCGGACCGGCTCTCGTACAATGCACGTGGACATGGGCTGGGCATGTCCACCAGCAAGGTGGTGGGAAAATCGGCTAAGGCATTGGCCACCGAAGAAGGCTTGAAAACGGCCAGTGAACGGATTGTTGGCAACTCGCACCAACTCGTCGAATGGGCGAGTGGTGGCCATGTCAGCAAGCCAGGCGATGGGAAAATCGGCCGGGGTATGAAACTGACCAAGGAACGGATTGTTGGTACCTCGGACCGGCTCTCGTAGAATGCGCGTGGACATGGGCTGGGCATGTCCACCAGAACGGTGGTGGGAAAATCGGCTAAGGCATTGGCCACCGAAGAAGGCTTGAAAACGGCCAATGAACGGATTGTTGGCAACTCGCACCAACTTGTCGAATGGGCGAGTGCTGGCCATGTTAGCAAGCCATGCGACGGGAAAATCGACTGGGGCATGAAACCGACCAAGGAACGGATTGTTGGCACCTCGGACCGGCTCTCGTAGAATGCGCGTGGACATGGGCTGGGCCTGTCCACCAGAACGGTGGTGGGAAAATCGGCCAAGGCACCGGCCACCGAAGAAGGCTTGAAAACGGCCTATGAACGGATTGTTGGCAACTCGTACCAACTTGTCGAATGGGGGAGTGCTGGCCATGTCAGCAAGCCAGGCGTTGGGAAAATCGACCGGGGCATGAAACCGACCAAGGAACGGATTGTTGGCACCTCGGACCGGCTCTCGTAGAATGCACGTGGACATGGGCTGGGCATGTCCACCAGCAAGGTGGTGGGAAAATTGGCTAAGGCTTTGGCCACCGAAGAAGGCTTGAAAACGGCCAATGAACGGATTGTTGGCAACTCGTACCAACTCGTCGAATGGGCGAGTGCTGGCCATGTCAGCAAGCCAGGCGACGGGAAAATCGGCTGGGGCATGAAACCGACAAAGGAATGGATTGTTGGCACCTCGGACCGGCTCTCGTAGAATGCGCGTGGACATGGGCTGGGCATGTCCACCAGCAAAGTGGTGGGAAAATCGGGTAAGGCACTGGCCACCGAAGAAGGCTTGAAAACGGCCAATGAACGGATTGTTGGCAACTCGCACCAACTCGTCGAATGGGCGAGTGCCGGCCATGTCAGCAAGCCTGGCGACGGGAAAATCGGCTGGGGCATGAAAGCGACCAAGGAACGGATTGTTGGCACCTCGGACCGGCTCTCGTAGAAATGTGCGTGGACACGGGTTGGGCATGTCCACCAGCAAGGTGGTGGGAAAATTGGCTAAGGCTTTGGCCACCGAAGAAGGCTTGAAAACGGCCAATGAACGAATTGTTGGCAACTCGCACCAACTCGTCGAATGGGCGAGTGCTGGCTATGTCAGCGAGCCAGGAGACGGGAAAATCGGCCGGGGCATAAAACCGACCAAGGAACGGATTGTTGGCACCTCGGACCGGCTCTCGTAGAATGCGCGTGGACATGGGCTGGGCATGTCCACCAGCAAGGTGTTGGGAAAATCGGGTAAGGCATTGGCCACCGAAGAAGGCTCGAAAACGGCCAATGAACGGATTGTTGGCAACTCCCACCAACTCGACGAATGGGCGAGTGCTGGCCGTGTCAGCAAGCCAGGTGATGGGAAACTCGGCCGGGGCATAAAACCGACCAAGGAACGGATTGTTTGTACCTCGGACCGGCTCTCGTAGAATGCGCGTGGACATGGGCTGGGCATGTCCACCAGCAAAGTGGTGGGAAAATCGACTAAGGCATTGGCCGCCGAAGAAGGCTTGAAAACGGCCAATGAATGGATTGTTGGCAGCTCGCACCAACTCGTCGAATGGGCGAGTGCTGGCCAAGTCAGCAAGCCATGCGATGGGAAAATCGGCTGGGGCATGAAACCGACCAAGGAACGGATTGTTGGCACCTCGGACCGGCTCTCGTAGAATCCGCGTGGACATGGGCTGGGCATGTCCACCAGCAAAGTGGTGGGAAAATCGGGTAAGGCATTGGCCACCGAAGAAGGCTTGAAAACGGCCAATGAACGGATTGTTGGCAACTCACACCAACTCGTCGAATGGGCGAGTGCCGGCCATGTCAGCAAGCCAGGCGACGGGAAAATCGGCCGGGGCATGAAAGCGACCAAGGAACGGATTGTTGGCACCTCGGACCGGCTCTCGTACAATGCACGTGGACATGGGCTGGGCATGTCCACCAGCAAGGTGGTGGGAAAATCGGCTAAGGCATTGGCCACCGAAGAAGGCTTGAAAACGGCCAGTGAACGGATTGTTGGCAACTCGCACCAACTCGTCGAATGGGCGAGTGGTGGCCATGTCAGCAAGCCAGGCGATGGGAAAATCGGCCGGGGTATGAAACTGACCAAGGAACGGATTGTTGGTACCTCGGACCGGCTCTCGTAGAATGCGCGTGGACATGGGCTGGGCATGTCCACCAGAACGGTGGTGGGAAAATCGGCTAAGGCATTGGCCACCGAAGAAGGCTTGAAAACGGCCAATGAACGGATTGTTGGCAACTCGCACCAACTTGTCGAATGGGCGAGTGCTGGCCATGTTAGCAAGCCATGCGACGGGAAAATCGACTGGGGCATGAAACCGACCAAGGAACGGATTGTTGGCACCTCGGACCGGCTCTCGTAGAATGCGCGTGGACATGGGCTGGGCCTGTCCACCAGAACGGTGGTGGGAAAATCGGCCAAGGCACCGGCCACCGAAGAAGGCTTGAAAACGACCTATGAACGGATTGTTGGCAACTCGTACCAACTTGTCGAATGGGGGAGTGCTGGCCATGTCAGCAAGCCAGGCGATGGGAAAATCGACCGGGGCATGAAACCGACCAAGGAACGGATTGTTGGCACCTCGGACCGGCTCTCGTAGAATGCACGTGGACATGGGCTGGGCATGTCCACCAGCAAGGTGGTGGGAAAATCGGCTAAGGCATTGGCCACCGAAGAAGGCTTGAAAATGGCCAATGAACGGATTGTTGGCAACACGCACCAACTCGTCGACTGGGCGAGTGCTGGCCATGGCAGCAAGCCAGGCGAAGGGAAAATCGGCCAGGGCATGAAACCGACCAAGGAACGGATTGTTGGCACCTTGGACCGGCTCTCGTAGAATGCGCGTGGACATGGACTGGGCATGTCCACCAGCAAGGTGGTGGGAAAATCGGCTAAGGCATTGGCCACCGAAGAAGGCTTGAAAACGGCCAATGAACGGATTGTTGGCAACTCGCACCAACTCGTCGAATGGGCGAGTGCCGGCCATGTCAGCAAGCCAGGCGACGGGAAAATCGGCCGGGGCATGAAACCGACCAAGGAACGGATTGTTGGCACCTCGGACCGGCTCTCGTAGAATGCGCGTGGACATGGGCTGGGCATGTCCACCAGCAAAGTGGTGGGAAAATCGGGTAAGGCATTGGCCACCGAAGAAGGCTTGAAAACGGCCAATGAACGGATTGTTGGCAACTCGCACCAACTCGTCGAATGGGCGAGTGCCGGCCATGTCAGCAAGCCAGGAGACGGGAAAATCGGCCGGGGCATGAAAGCGACCAAGGAACGGATTGTTGGCACCTCGGACCGGCTCTCGTAGAAATGCGCGTGGACATGGGCTGGGCATGTCCACCAGCAAGGTGGTGGGAAAATTGGCTAAGGCTTTGGCCACCGAAGAAGGCTTGAAAACGGCCAATGAACGGATTGTTGGCAACTCGTACCAACTCGTCGAATGGGTGAGTGCTGGCCATGTCAGCAAGCCCGGCGACGGGAAAATCGGCCGGGGCATGAAACCGACCAAGGAACGGATTGTTGGCACCTCCGACCGGCTCTCGTAGAATGCGCGTGGACATGGGCTGGGCATGTCCACCAGCAAAGTGGTGGGAAAATCGGGGAAGGCACTGGCCACCGAAGAAGGCTTGAAAACGGCCAATGAACGGATTGTTGGCAACTCGCACCAACTCGTCGAATGGGCGAGTGCCGGCCATGTCAGCAAGCCAGGCGACGGGAAAATCGGCCGGGGCATGAAAGCGACCAAGGAACGGATTGTTGGCACCTCGGACCGGCTCTCGTAGAAATGTGCGTGGACATGGGCTGGGCATGTCCACCAGCAAGGTGGTGGGAAAATTGGCTAAGGCTTTGGCCACCGAAGAAGGCTTGAAAACGGCCAATGAACTGATTGTTGGCAACTCGCACCAACTCGTCGAATGGGCGAGTGCTGGCTATGTCAGCGAGCCAGGAGACGGGAAAATCGGCCGGGGCATAAAACCGACCAAGGAACGGATTGTTGGCACCTCGGACCGGCTCTCGTAGAATGCGCGTGGACATGGGCTGGGCATGTCCACCAGCAAGGTGTTGGGAAAATCGGGTAAGGCATTGGCCACCGAAGAAGGCTCGAAAACGGCCAATGAACGGATTGTTGGCAACTCCCACCAACTCGTCGAATGGGCGAGTGCTGGCCATGTCAGCAAGCCAGGTGATGGGAAACTTGGCCGGGGCATAAAACCGACCAAGGAACGGATTGTTTGTACCTCGGACCGGCTCTCGTAGAATGCGCGTGGACATGGGCTGGGCATGTCCACCAGCAAAGTGGTGGGAAAATCGGGTAAGGCATTGGCCACCGAAGAAGGCTTGAAAACGGCCAATGAACGGATTGTTGGCAACTCGCACCAACTCGTCGAATGGGCGAGTGCCGGCCATGTCAGCAAGCCAGGAGACGGGAAAATCGGCCGGGGCATGAAAGCGACCAAGGAACGGATTGTTGGCACCTCGGACCGGCTCTCGTAGAAATGCGCGTGGACATGGGCTGGGCATGTCCACCAGCAAGGTGGTGGGAAAATTGGCTAAGGCTTTGGCCACCGAAGAAGGCTTGAAAACGGCCAATGAACGGATTGTTGGCAACTCGTACCAACTCGTCGAATGGGCGAGTGCTGGCCATGTCAGCAAGCCAGGCGACGGGAAAATCGGCCGGGGCATGAAACCGACCAAGGAACGGATTGTTGGCACCTCCGACCGGCTCTCGTAGAATGCGCGTGGACATGGGCTGGGCATGTCCACCAACAAAGTGGTGGGAAAATCGGGGAAGGCACTGGCCACCGAAGAAGGCTTGAAAACGGCCAATGAACGGATTGTTGGCAACTCGCACCAACTCGTCGAATGGGCGAGTGCCGGCCATGTCAGCAAGCCAGGCGACGGGAAAATCGGCCGGGGCATGAAAGCGACCAAGGAACGGATTGTTGGCACCTCGGACCGGCTCTCGTAGAAATGTGCGTGGACATGGGCTGGGCATGTC
>CM075444.1:14253806-14271882 GCA_037832335.1 Carallia pectinifolia | reverse complement strand
GATTTTCCTTCGCCTGGATTGCTGACATGGCCAGCACTCGCCATTCGACGAGTTGGTGCGAGTTGCCAACAATCCGTTCATTGGCCGTTTTCAAGCCTTCTTCGGTGGCCAATGCCTTAGCCGATTTTCCCACCACCTTACTGGTGGACATGCCCATCCCATGTCCACGCATTCTACGAGAGCCGGTCCGAGGTGCCAACAATCCGTTCCTTGGTCGGTTCATGCCCCGGCCGATTTTCCATCGCCTGGATTGCTGACATGGCCATCACTCGCCCATTCGACGAGTTGGTGCGAGTTGCCAACAATCCGTTCATTGGCGTTTTCAAGCCTTCTTCGGTGGCCAATGCCTTAGCCGATTTTCCCACCACCTTACTGGTGGACATGCCCATCCCATGTCCACGCGCATTCTACGAGAGCCGGTCCGAGGTGCCAACAATCGTTCCTTGGTCGGTTTCATGCCCCGGCCGATTTTCCCATCGCCTGGCTTGCTGACATGGCCAGCACTCGCCCATTCGACGAGTTGGTGCGAGTTGCCAACAATCCGTTCATTGGCCGTTTTCAAGCCTTCTTCGGTGGCAATGCCTTAGCCGTTTTCCCACCACCTTGCTGGTGGACATGCCCAGCCCATGTCCACGCATTCTACGAGAGCCGGTCCGAGGTGCCAACAATCCGTTCCTTGGTCGGTTTCATGCCCCGGCCGATTTTTCTCAGGCTTGCTGACATGGCGCTCGTCCATTCGACGAGTTGGTGAGTTGCCAACAATCCGTTCATTGGCTGTTTTCAAGCCTTCTTCGGTGGCCAATGCCTTAGCCGATTTTCCCACCACCTTACTGGTGGACATGCCCATCCCATGTCCACGCGCATTCTACGAGACGGTCCGAGGTGCCAACAATCCGTTCCTTGGTCGGTTTCATGCCCCGGCCGATTTTCGTCGCCTGGCTTGTGACATGGCCAGCACTCGCCATTCAACGAGTTGGTGCGAGTTGCCAACAATCCGTTTATTGGCGTTTTCAAGCCTTCTTCGGTGGCCAATGCCTTAGCCGATTTTCCCACCACCTTGCTGGTGGACATGCCCAGCCCATGTCCACGCATTCTACGAGAGCCGGTCCGAGGTGCCAACAATCCGTTCCTTGGTCGGTTTCATGCCCCGGCCGTTTCTCGCCTGGCTTGCTGACATGGCCATCACTCGCCCATTCGACGAGTTGGGGCGAGTTGCCAACAATCCGTTCATTGGCCGTTTTCAAGCCTTCTTCGGTGGCCAATGCCTTCGCCGATTTTCCCACCACCTTGCGGTGGACATGCCCAGCCCATGTCCACGCGCATTCTACGAGAGCCGGTCCGAGGTGCCAACAATCCGTTCCTTGGTCGGTTTCATGCCCCGGCCGATTTTCCCGTCGCCAGGCTTGCTGACATGGCCAGCACTCGCCCATTCGACGAGTTGGTGCGAGTTGCCAACAATCCGTTCATTGGCCGTTTTCAAGCCTTCTTCGGTGGCCAATGCTTAGCCGATTTTCCCACCACCTTGCTGGTGGACATGCCCAGCCCATGTCCACGCGCATTCTACGAGAGCCGGTCCGAGGTGCCAACAATCCGTTCCTTGGTCGGTTTCATGCCCCGGCCGATTTTCCCGTCGCCAGGCTTGCTGACATGGCCAGCACTCGCCCATTCGACGAGTTGGTGCGAGTTGCCAACAATCCGTTCATTGGGTTTTCAAGCCTTCTTCGGTGGCCAATGCCTTAGCCGATTTTCCCACCACCTTGCTGGTGGACATGCCCAGCCCATGTCCACGCGCATTCTACGAGAGCCGGTCCGAGGTGCCAACAATCCGTTCCTTGGTCGGTTTCATGCCCCGGCCGATTTTCCCATTGCCTGGCTTGCTGACATGGCCAGCACTCGCCCATTCGACGAGTTGGTGCGAGTTGCCAACAATCCGTTCATTGGCCGTTTTCAAGCCTTCTTCGGTGGCCAATGCCTTAGCCGATTTTCCCACCACCTTACTGGTGGACATGCCCATCCCATGTCCACGCGCATTCTACGAGAGCCGGTCCGAGGTGCCAACAATCCGTTCCTTGGTCGGTTTCATGCCCCGGCCGATTTTTGCCTGGCTTGCTGACATGGCCAGCACTCGCCCATTCGACGAGTTGGTGCGAGTTGCCAACAATCCGTTCATTGGCCGTTTTCAAGCCTTCTTCGGTGGCAAATGCCTTAGCCGATTTTCCCACCACCTTGCTGGTGGACATGCCCAGCCCATGTCCACGCACATTCTACGAGAGCCGGTCCGAGGTGCCAACAATCCGTTCCTTGGTCGGTTTCATGCCCCGGAGATTTTCCCGTCGCCTGGCTTGCTGACATGGCCAGCACTCGTCCATTCGACGAGTTGGCGAGTTGCCAACAATCCGTTCATTGGGTTTTCAAGCCTTCTTCGGTGGCCAATGCCTTAGCCGATTTTCCCACCACCTTACTGGTGGACATGCCCATCCCATGTCCACGCGCATTCTACGAGAGCGGTCCGAGGTGCCAACAATCCGTTCCTTGGTCGGTTTCATGCCCGGCCGATTTTCCCGTCGCCTGGCTTGCTGACATGGCCAGCACTCGCCCATTCGACGAGTTGGTGCGAGTTGCCAACAATCCGTTCATTGGCGTTTTCAAGCCTTCTTCGGTGGCCAATGCTTAGCCGATTTTCCCACCACCTTACTGGTGGACATGCCCATCCCATGTCCACGCGCATTCTACGAGAGCCGGTCCGAGGTGCCAACAATCCGTTCCTTGGTCGGTTTCATGCCTGGCCGATTTTCCCGTCGCCTGGATTGTTGACATGGCCATCACTCGCCCATTCGACGAGTTGGTGCCGAGATGCCGACAATCCGTTCATTGGCCGTTTTCAAGCCTTCTTCAGTGGCCAATGCTTTCGCCGATTTTCCCACCACCTTGCTGGTGGACATGCCCAGCCCATGTCCACGCGCATTCTACGAGAGCCGGTCCGAGGTGCAGACAATTCGTTCCTTGGTCGGTTTCATGCCCCGGCCGATTTTCCCGTAGCCAAGCTTGCTGACATGGCCAGCACTCGCCCATTCGACGAGTTGGTGCGAGTTGCCAACAATCCATTCATTGGCCGTTTTCAATCCTTCTTCGGTGGCCAATGCCTTAGCCGATTTTCCCACCACCTTGCTGGTGGACTTACCCAGCCCATGTCCACGCGCATTCTACGAGAGCGGGTCCGAGGTGCCAACAATCCGTTCCTTGGTTGGTTTCATGCCCCGGCCGATTTTCCCGTCGCCTGGCTTGGTGACAGGACCAGCACTCGCCCATTCGACGAGTTGGTGCGAGTTGCCAACAATCCGTTTATTGGCCGTTTTCAAGCCTTCTTCGGTGGCAAATGCCTTAGCCGATTTTCCCACCACCTTGCTGGTGGACATGCCCAGCCCATGTCCACGCACATTCTACGAGAGCCGGTCCGAGGTGCCAACAATCCGTTCCTTGGTCGGTTTCATGCCCCGGCCGAGTTTCGCTTCGCCTGGCTTGCTGACATGGCCATCACTCGCCCATTCGACGAGTTGGGGCGAGTTGCCAACAATCCGTTCCCTAGCCGTTTTCAAGCCTTCTTCGGTGGCAAATGCTTTCGTCGATTTTCCCACCACCTTGCTGGTGGACATGCCCAGCCCATGTCCACGCGCATTCTACGAGGGCAGGTCCGAGGCGTCAACAATCCGTTCCTTGGTCGGTTTCATGCCCCGGCCGATTTTCCCGTCGCCTGGCTTGCTGACATGGCTAGCACTCGCCCATTCGACGAGTTGGTGCGAGTTGCCAACAATCCGTTTATTGTCCGTTTTCAAGCCTTCTTCGGTGGCCAATGGCTTAGCCGATTTTCCCACCACCTTGCTGGTGGACATGCCCAGCCCATGTCCACGCACATTCAACGAGAGCCGGTCCGAGGTGCCAACAATCCGTTCCTTGGTCGGTTTCATGCGCCGGCCGAGTTTCGCTTCGCCTGGCTTGCTGACATGGCCATCACTCGCACATTCGACGAGTTGGGGCGAGTTGCCAACAATCCGTTCATTGGCCGTTTTCAAGCCTTCTTCGGTGGCCAATGCTTTCGTCGATTTTCCCACCACCTTGCTGGTGGACATGCCCAGCCCATGTCCACGCGCATTCTACGACAGCCGGTCCGAGGTGCCAGCAATCCGTTCCTCGGTCGGTTTTATGCCCCGGCCGATTTTCCCGTCGCCAGACTTGCTGACATGGCCAGCACTCGCCCATTGGACGAGTTGGTGCGAGTTGCCAACAATCCGTTCATTGGCCGTTTTCAATCCTTCTTCAGTGGCCAATGGCTTAGCCGATTTTCCCACCACCTTGCTGGTGGACATTCCCAGCCCATGTCCACGAGCATTCTACGAGAGCCGGTCCGAGGTGCGAACAATCCGTTCCTTGGTCGGTTTCATGCCCCAGCCGATTTTCCCGTCGCCAGGCTTGCTGACATGGCCAGCACTCGTCCATTCGACGAGTTGGTGCGAGTTGCCAACAATCCGTTCATTGGCTGTTTTCAAGCCTTCTTCGGTGGCCAATGCCCTAGCCGATTTTCCCACCACCTTACTGGTGGACATGCCCATCCCATGTCCACGCGCATTCTACGAGAGCCGGTCCGAGGTGCCAACAATTCGTTCCTTGGTCGGTTTCATGCCCCGGCCGATTTTCCCATTGCCTGGCTTGCTGACATGGCCAGCACTCGCCCATTCGACGAGTTGGTGCGAGTTGCCAACAATCCGTTCATTGGCTGTTTTCAAGCTTTCTTCGGTGGCCAATGCCTTAGCCGATTTTCCCACCACCTTACTGGTGGACATGCCCATCCGATGTCCACGCGCATTCTACGAGAGCCAGTCCGAGGTGCCAACAATCCGTTCCTTGGTCGGTTTCATGCCCCGACCAATTTTCCCATCGCCTGGCTTGCTGACATGGCCAGCACTCGCCCATTCGACGAGTTGGTGCCAGTTGCCAACAATCCGTTCATTGGCCGTTTTCAAGCCTTCTTCGGTGGCCAATGCCTTAGCCGATTTTCCCACCACCTTACTGGTGGACATGCCCATCCCATGTCCACGCGCATTCTACGAGAGCCGGTCCGAGGTGCCAACAATTTGTTCCTTGGTCAGTTTCATGCCCCGGCCGATTTTCCCATTGCCTGGCTTGCTGACATGGCCAGCACTCGCCCATTCGACGAGTTGGTGCGAGTTGCCAACAATTCGTTCATTGGCCGTTTTCAAGCCTTCTTCGGTGGCAAATGCCTTAGCCGTTTTTCCCACCACCTTGCTGGTGGACATGCCCAGCCCATGTCCACGCACATTCTACGAGAGCCGGTCCGAGGTGCCAACAATCCGTTCCTTGGTCGGTTTCATGCCCCGGCCGATTTTCCCATCGCCTGGCTTGCTGACATGGCCAGCACTGGCCCATTCGACGAGTTGGTGCGAGTTGCCAACAATCCGTTCATTGGCAGTTTTCAAGCCTTCTTCGGTGGCCAATGCCTTAGCCGATTTTCCCACCACCTTACTGGTGGACATGCCCATCCCATGTCCACGCGCATTCTACGAGAGCCGGTCCGAGGTGCCAACAATCTGTTCCTTGGTCGGTTTCATGCCCCGGCCGATTTTCCCGTCGCCTGGATTGCTGACATGGCCATCACTTGCCCATTCGACGAGTTGGTGCCAGTTGCCAACAATCCGTTCATTGGCCGTTTTCAAGCCTTCTTCGGTGGCCAATGCCTTCGCCGATTTTCCCACCAACTTACTGATGGACATGCCCATCCCATGTCCACGCGCATTCTACGAGAGCCGGGCCGAGGTGCCAACAATCCGTTCCTTGGTCGGTTTCATGCCCCGGCCGATTTTTCCGTCGCCTGGATTGCTGACATGGCCATCACTCGCCCATTCAACGAGTTGGTGCGAGTTGCCAACAATCCGTTCATTGGCCGTTTTCAAGCCTTCTTCGGTGGCCAATGCCTTCGCCAATTTTCCCACCACCTTACTGGTGGACATGCCCATCCCATGTCCACGCGCATTCTACGAGAGCCGGTCCGAGGTGCCAGCAATCCGTTCCTTGGTCGGTTTCATGCCCCGGCCGATTTTCCCTTCGCCAGGCTTGCTGACATTGCCAGCACTCGCCTATTCGATGAGTTGGTGCGAGTTGCCAACAATCCGTTCGTTGGCCGTTTTCAATCCTTCTTCGGTGGCCAATGCCTTAGCCGATTTTCCCACCACCTTGCTGGTGGACATGCCCAGCCCATGTCCACGCGCATTCTACGAGAGCCGGTCCGACGTGCCAACAATCCGTTCCTTGGTCGGTTTCATGCCCCGGCCGATTTTCCCGTCGCCTGGATTGCGGACATGGCCATCACTCCCCCATTCGACGAGTTGGTGCCAGTTGCCAACAATCCGTTCATTGGCCGTTTTCAAGCCTTCTTCGGTGGCCAATGCCTTCGCCGATTTTCCCACCAACTTACTGATGGACATGCCCATCCCTTGTCCACGCGCATTCTACGAGAGCCGGTCCGAGGTGCCAACATTCCGTTCCTTGGTCGGTTTCATGCCCCGGCCGATTTTCCCGTCGCCTGGCTTGCTGACATGGCCAGCACTCGTCCATTCGACGAGTTGGTACGAGTTGCCAACAATCCGTTCATTGGCTGTTTTCAAGCTTTCTTCGGTGGCCAATGCCTTAGCCGATTTTCCCACCACCTTACTGGTGGACATGCCCATCCGATGTCCACGCGCATTCTACGAGAGCCAGTCCGAGGTGCCAACAATCCGTTCCTTGGTCGGTTTCATGCCCCGGCCAATTTTCCCATCGCCTGGCTTGCTGACATGGCCAGCACTCGCCCATTCGACGAGTTGGTGCCAGTTGCCAACAATCCGTTCATTGGCCGTTTTCAAGCCTTCTTCGGTGGCCAATGCCTTAGCCGATTTTCCCACCACCTTACTGGTGGACATGCCCATCCCATGTCCACGCGCATTCTACGAGAGCCGGTCCGAGGTGCCAGCAATTTGTTCCTTGGTCAGTTTCATGCCCCGGCCGATTTTCCCATTGCCTGGCTTGCTGACATGGCCAGCACTCGCCCATTCGACGAGTTGGTGCGAGTTGCCAACAATTCGTTCATTGGCCGTTTTCAAGCCTTCTTCGGTGGCCAATGCCTTCGCCGATTTTCCCACCAACTTACTGATGGACATGCCCATCCCATGTCCACGCGCATTCTACGAGAGCCGGTCCGAGGTGCCAGCAATCCGTTCCTTGGTCGGTTTCATGCCCCGGCCGATTTTCCCTTCGCCATGCTTGCTGACATTGCCAGCACTCGCCTATTCGATGAGTTGGTGCGAGTTGCCAACAATCCGTTCATTGGCAGTTTTCAAGCCTTCTTCGGTGGCCAATGCCTTAGCCGATTTTCCCACCAACTTACTGATGGACATGCCCATCCCATGTCCACGCGCATTCTACGAGAGCCGGTCCGAGGTGCCAGCAATCCGTTCCTTGGTCGGTTTCATGCCCCGGCCGATTTTCCCTTCGCCAGGCTTGCTGACATTGCCAGCACTCGCCTATTCGATGAGTTGGTGCGAGTTGCCAACAATCCGTTCGTTGGCCGTTTTCAATCCTTCTTCGGTGGCCAATGCCTTAGCCGATTTTCCCACCACCTTGCTGGTCGACATGCCCAGCCCATGTCCACGCGCATTCTACGAGAGCCGGTCCGACGTGCCAACAATCCGTTCCTTGGTCGGTTTCATGCCCCGGCCGATTTTCCCGTCGCCTGGATTGCTGACATGGCCATCACTTGCCCATTCGACGAGTTGGTGCCAGTTGCCAACAATCCGTTCATTGGCCGTTTTCAAGCCTTCTTCGGTGGCCAATGCCTTCGCCGATTTTCCCACCAACTTACTGATGGACATGCCCATCCCATGTCCACGCGCATTCTACGAGAGCCGGTCCGAGGTGCCAACAATCCGTTCCTTGGTCGGTTTCATGCCCCGGCCGATTTTTCCGTCGCCTGGATTGCTGACATGGCCATCACTCGCCCATTCAACGAGTTGGTGCCAGTTGCCAACAATCTGTTCATTGGCCGTTTTCAAGCCTTCTTCGGTGGCCAATGCCTTCGCCAATTTTCCCACCACCTTACTGGTGGACATGCCCATCCCATGTCCACGCGCATTCTACGAGAGCCGGTCCGAGGTGCCAGCAATCCGTTCCTTGGTCGGTTTCATGCCCCGGCCGATTTTCCCTTCGCCAGGCTTGCTGACATTGCCAGCACTCGCCCATTCGATGAGTTGGTGCGAGTTGCCAACAATCCGTTCGTTGGACGTTTTCAATCCTTCTTCGGTGGCCAATGCCTTAGCCGATTTTCCCACCACCTTGCTGGTGGACATGCCCAGCCCATGTCCACGCGCATTCTACGAGAGCCGGTCCGACGTGCCAACAATCCGTTCCTTGGTCGGTTTCATGCCCCGGCCGATTTTCCCATCGCCTGGCTTGCTGACATGGCCAGCACTCGCCCATTCGACGAGTTGGTGCGAGTTGCCAACAATCCGTTCATTGGCAGTTTTCAAGCCTTCTTCGGTGGCCAATGCCTTAGCCGATTTTCCCACCACCTTACTGGTGGACATGCCCATCCCATGTCCACGCGCATTCTACGAGAGCCGGTCCGAGGTGCCAACAATCCGTTCCTTGGTCGGTTTCATGCCCCGGCCGAGTTTCGCTTCTCCAGGCTTGCTGACATGGCCAGCACTCGTCCATTCAACGAGTTGGTGCGAGTTGCCAACAATCCGTTCATTGGCTCTTTTCAAGCCTTCTTCGGTGGCCAATGCCTTAGCCGATTTTCCCACCACTTTACTGGTGGACATGCCCATCCCATGTCCACGCGCATTCTACGAGAGCCAGTCCGAGGTGCCAACAATCTGTTCCTTGGTCGGTTTCATGCCCCGGCCGATTTTCCCGTCGCCTGGATTGCTGACATGGCCATCAGTCGCCCATTCGACGAGTTGGTGCCAGTTGCCAACAATCCGTTCATTGGCCGTTTTCAAGCCTTCTTCGGTGGCCAATGCCTTCGCCAATTTTCCCACCAACTTACTGATGGACATGCCCATCCCATGTCCACGCGCATTCTACGAGAGCCGGTCCGAGGTGCCAACCATCCGTTCCTTGGTCGGTTTCATGCCCCGGCCGATTTTCCCGTCGCCTGGCTTGCTGACATGGCCAGCACTCGTCCATTCGACGAGTTGGTACGAGTTGCCAACAATCCGTTCATTGGCTGTTTTCAAGCTTTCTTCGGTGGCCAATGCCTTAGCCGATTTTCCCACCACCTTACTGGTGGACATGCCCATCCCATGTCCACGCGCATTCTACGAGAGCCAGTCCGAGGTGCCAACAATCCGTTCCTTGGTCGGTTTCATGCCCCGGCCGATTTTCCCCTCGCCTGGCTTGCTGACATGGCCAGCACTTGCCCATTCGACGAGTTGGTGCGAGTTGCCAACAATCCGTTCATTGGCAGTTTTCAAGCCTTCTTCGGTGGCCAATGCCTTGGCCGATTTTCCCACCACCTTACTGATGGACATGCCCATCCCATGTCCACGCGCATTCTACGAGAGCCGGTCTGAGGTGCCAACAATCCGTTCCTTGGTCGGTTTCATGCCTAGGCCGATTTTCCCGTCGCCTGGATTGTTGACATGGCCATCACTCGCCCATTCGACGAGTTGGTGCCAGATGCCGACAATCCGTTCATTGGCCGTTTTCAAGCCTTCTTCAGTGGCCTATGCTTTCGCCGATTTTCCCACCACCTTGCTGGTGGACATGCCCAGCCCATGTGCACGCGCATTCTACGAGAGCCGGTCCGAGGTGCCAACAATCCGTTCCTTGGTCTGTTTCATGCCCCGGCCGATTTTCCCGTCGCCTGGCTTGCTGACATGGCCAGCACTCGCCCATTCGACGAGTTGGTGCGAGTTGCCAACAATCCGTTCATTGGCCGTTCTTAATCCTTCTTCGGTGGCCAATGCCTTAGCCGATTTTCCCACCACCTTGCTGGTGGACATGCCCAGCCCATGTCCACGCGCCTTCTATGAGAGCCGGTCCGAGGTGCCAACAATCCGTTCCTTGGTCGGTTTCATGCCCCGGCCGATTTTCCCGTCGCCTGGCTTGCTGACATGGCCAGCACTCGCCCATTCGACGACTTGGTGCGAGTTGCCAACAATCCGTTCATTGGCTGTTTTCAAGCCTTCTTCGGTGGCCAATGCCTTAGCCGATTTTCCCACCACCTTACTGGTGGACATGCCCATCCCATGTCCACGCGCATTCTACGAGAGCCGGTCCGAGGTGCCAACAATCCGTTCCTCAGTCCGTTTCATGCCCAGGCCGATTTTCCCATCGCCTGGATTGTTGACATGGCCATCACTCGCCCATTCGACGAGTTGGTACGAGTTGCCGACAATCCGTTCATTGGCCGTTTTCAAGCCTTCTTCGGTGGCCAATGCTTTCGCCGATTTTCCCACCACCTTGCTTGTGGACATGCCCAGCCCATGTCCACGCGCATTCTACTAGAGCCGGTCCGAGGTGCCAACAATTCGTTCCTTGGTCGGTCTCATGCCCCGGCCGATTTTCCCGTCGCCAGGCATGCTGACATGGCCAGCACTTGCCCATTCGACGAGTTGGTGCGAGTTGCCAACAATCCGTTCATTGGCCGTTTTCAATCCTTCTTCGGTGGCCAATGCCTTCGCCGATTTTCCCACCACCTTACTGGTGGACATGCCCATCCCATGTCCACGCGCATTCTACGAGAGCCGGTCCGAGGTGCCAACAATCCGTTCCTTGGTCGGTTTCATGCCTCGGCCGATTTTCCCGTCGACTGGCTTGCTGACATGGCCAGCACTCGTCCATTCGACGAGTTGGTACGAGTTGCCAACAATCCGTTCATTGGCTGTTTTCAAGCCTTCTTCGGTGGCCAATGCCTTAGCCGATTTTCCCACCACCTTACTGGTGGACATGCCCATCCCATGTCCACGCGCATTCTACGAGAGCCAGTCCGAGGTGCCAACAATCCGTTCCTTGGTCGGTTTCATGCCCCGGCCGATTTTCCCCTCGCCTGGCTTGCTGACATGGCCAGCACTCGCCCATTCGACAAGTTGGTGCGAGTTGCCAACAATCCGTTCATTGGCAGTTTTCAAGCCTTCTTCGGTGGCCAATGCCTTGGCCGATTTTCCCACCACCTTACTAGTAGACATGCCCATCCCATGTCCACGCGCATTCTACGAGAGCCGGTCCGAGGTGCCAACAATCTGTTCCTTGGTCGGTTTGATGCCTAGGCCGATTTTCCCGTCGCCTGGATTGTTGACATGGCCGTCACTCGCCCATTCGACGAGTTGGTGCCAGATGCCGACAATCCGTTCATTGGCCGTTTTCAAGCCTTCTTCGGTGGCCAATGCTTTCGCCGATTTTCCCACCACCTTGCTTGTGGACATGCCCAGCCCATGTCCACGCGCATTCTACTAGAGCCGGTCCGAGGTGCCAACAATTCGTTCCTTGGTCGGTCTCATGCCCCGGCCGATTTTCCCGTCGCCAGGCATGCTGACATGGCCAGCACTTGCCCATTCGACGAGTTGGTGCGAGTTGCCAACAATCCGTTCATTGGCCGTTTTCAATCCTTCTTCGGTGGCCAATGCCTTCGCCGATTTTCCCACCACCTTACTAGTGGACATGCCCATCCCATGTCCACGCGCATTCTACGAGAGCCAGTCCGAGGTGCCAACAATCCGTTCCTTGGTCGGTTTCATGCCCCGGCCGATTTTCCCCTCGCCTGGCTTGCTGACATGGCCAGCACTCGCCCATTCGACAAGTTGGTGCGAGTTGCCAACAATCCGTTCATTGGCAGTTTTCAAGCCTTCTTCGGTGGCCAATGCCTTGGCCGATTTTCCCACCACCTTACTGGTAGACATGCCCATCCCATGTCCACGCGCATTCTACGAGAGCCGGTCCGAGGTGCCAACAATCTGTTCCTTGGTCGGTTTGATGCCTAGGCCGATTTTCCCGTCGCCTGGATTGTTGACATGGCCGTCACTCGCCCATTCGACGAGTTGGTGCCAGATGCCGACAATCCGTTCATTGGCCGTTTTCAAGCCTTCTTCAGTGGCCAATGCTTTCGCCGATTTTCCCACCACCTTGCTGGTGGACATGCCCAGCCCATGTCCACGCGCATTCTACGAGAGCCGGTCCGAGGTGCCAACAATCCGTTCCTTGGTCGGTTTCATGCCCCGGCCGATTTTCCCATCGCCTGGCTTGCTGACATGGCCAGCACTCGCCCATTCGACGAGTTGGTGCGAGTTGCCAACAATCCGTTCATTGGCCGTTTTTAATCCTTCTTCGGTGGCCAATGCCTTAGCCGATTTTCCCACCACCTTGCTGGTGGACATGCCCAGCCCATGTCCACGCGCATTCTACGAGAGCCGGTCCGAGGTGCCAACAATCCGTTCCTTGGTCGGTTTCATGCCCCGGCCGATTTTCCCGTCGCCTGGCTTGCTAACATGGCCAGCGCTCGCCCATTCGACGAGTTGGTGCGAGTTGCCAACAATCCGTTCATTGGCTGTTTTCAAGCCTTCTTCGGTGGCCAATGCCTTAGCCGATTTTCCCACCACCTTACTGGTGGACATGCCCATCCCATGTCCACGCGCATTCTACGAGAGCCGGTCCGAGGTGCCAACAATCCGTTCCTTGGTCGATTTCATGCCCAGGCCGATTTTTCCGTCGCCTAGATTGTTGACATGGCCATCACTCGCCCATTCGACGAGTTGGTGCCAGTTGCCGACAATCCGTTCATTGGCCGTTTTCAAGCCTTCTTCGGTGGCCAATGCTTTCGCCGATTTTCCCACCACCTTGCTGGTGGGCATGCCCAGCCCATGTCCACGCGCATTCTACTAGAGCCAGTCCGAGGTGCCAACAATTCGTTCCTTGGTCGGTCTCATGCCCCGGCCGATTTTCCCGTCGCCAGGCATGCTGACATGGCCAGCACTTGCCCATTCAACGAGTTGGTGCGAGTTGCCAACAATCCGTTCATTGGCCGTTTTCAATCATTCTTCGGTGGCCAACGCCTTAGCCGATTTTCCCACCACCTTGCTGGTGGACATGCCCAGCCCATGTCCACGCGCATTATATGAGAGCCGGTCCGAGGTGCCAGCAATCCGTTCCTTGGTCGGTTTCATGCCCCGGCCGATTTTCCCTTCGCCAGGCTTGCTGACATGGCCAGCACTCGCCCATTCGACGAGTTGGTGCGAGTTGCCAACAATCCGTTCCTTGGCCGTTTTCAATCCTTCTTCGGTGGCCAATGCCTTAGCCGGTTTTCCCACCACCTTGCTGGTGGACATGCCCAGCCCATGTCCACGCGCATTCTACGAGAGCCGGTCCGAGTTGCCAACAATCCGTTCCTTGGTCGGTTTCATGCCCCGGCCGATTTTCCCATCGCCTGGCTTGCTGACATGGCCAGCACTCGCCCATTCGACGAGTTGGTGCCAGTTGCCAACAATCCGTTCATTGGCAGTTTTCAAGCCTTCTTCGGTGGCCAATGCCTTAGCCGATTTTCCCACCACCTTACTGGTGGACATGCCCATCCCATGTCCACGCGCATTCTACGAGAGCCGGTCCGAGGTGCCAACAATTCGTTCCTTGGTCGGTTTCATGCCTCGGCCGATTTTCCCATCGCCTGGCTTGCTGACATGGCCAGCACTCGCCCATTCGACGAGTTGGTGCGAGTTGCCAACAATCCGTTCATTGGCCGTTTTCAAGCCTTCTTCGGTGGCAAATGCCTTAGCCGTTTTTCCCACCACCTTGCAGGTGGACATGCCCAGCCCATGTCCACACACATTCTACGAGAGCCGGTCCGAGGTGCCAACAATCCGTTCCTTTGTCGGTTTCATGCCCCGGCCGAGTTTCGCTTCTCCAGGCTTGCTGACATGGCCAGCACTCGTCCATTCAACGAGTTGGTGCGAGTTGCCAACAATCCGTTCATTGGCTCTTTTCAAGCCTTCTTCGGTGGCCAATGCCTTAGCCAATTTTCCCACCACCTTACTGGTGGACATGCCCATCCCATGTCCACGCGCATTCTACGAGAGCCGGTCCGAGGTGCCAACAATCCGTTCCTTGGTCGGTTTCATGCCCCGGCCGATTTTCCCGTCGCCTGGCTTGCTGACATGGCCAGCACTCGCCCATTCGACGAGTTGGTGCGAGTTGCCAACAATCCGTTCATTGGCCGTTTTCAAGCCTTCTTCGGTGGCCAATGCCTTACCCGATTTTCCCACCACTTTGCTGGTGGACATGCCCAGCCCATGACCACGCGTATTCTACGAGAGCCGGTCCGAGGTGCCAACAATCCGTTCCTTCGTCGGTTTCATGCCCCGGCCGATTTTCCCGTCGCCTGGCTTGCTGACATGGCCAGCACTCGCCCATTCGACGAGTTGGTGCGAGTTGCCAACAATCCGTTCATTGGCAGTTTTCAAGCCTTCTTCGGTGGCCAATGCCTTAGCCGATTTTCCCACCACCTTACTGGTGGACATGCCCATCCCATGTCCACGCGCATTCTACGAGAGCCGGTCCGAGGTGCCAACAATTCGTTCCTTGGTCGGTTTCATGCCCCGGCCGATTTTCCCATCGCCTGGCTTGCTGACATGGCCAGCACTCGCCCATTCGACGAGTTGGTGCGAGTTGCCAACAATCCGTTCATTGGCCGTTTTCAAGCCTTCTTCGGTGGCAAATGCCTTAGCCGTTTTTCCCACCACCTTGCAGGTGGACATGCCCAGCCCATGTCCACACACATTCTACGAGAGCCGGTCCGAGGTGCCAACAATCCGTTCCTTTGTCGGTTTCATGCCCCGGCCGAGTTTCGCTTCTCCAGGCTTGCTGACATGGCCAGCACTCGTCCATTCAACGAGTTGGTGCGAGTTGCCAACAATCCGTTCATTGGCTCTTTTCAAGCCTTCTTCGGTGGCCAATGCCTTAGCCAATTTTCCCACCACCTTACTGGTGGACATGCCCATCCCATGTCCACGCGCATTCTACGAGAGCCGGTCCGAGGTGCCAACAATCCGTTCCTTGGTCGGTTTCATGCCCCGGCCGATTTTCCCGTCGCCTGGCTTGCTGACATGGCCAGCACTCGCCCATTCGACGAGTTGGTGCGAGTTGCCAACAATCCGTTCATTGGCCGTTTTCAAGCCTTCTTCGGTGGCCAATGCCTTACCCGATTTTCCCACCACTTTGCTGGTGGACATGCCCAGCCCATGACCACGCGTATTCTACGAGAGCCGGTCCGAGGTGCCAACAATCCGTTCCTTGGTCGGTTTCATGCCCCGGCCGATTTTCCCGTCGCCTGGCTTGCTGACATGGCCAGCACTCGCGCATTCGACGAGTTGGTTCGAGTTGCCAACAATTCGTTCATTGGCCGTTTTCAAGCCTTCTTCGGTGGCCAGTGCCTTAGCCGATTTTCCCACCACCTTGCTGGTGGACATGCCCAACCCATGTCCACGCGCATTCTACGAGAGCCGGTCCGAGGTGCCAACAATCCGTTCCTTGGTCGGTTTCATGCCCCGGCCGATTTTCCCGACGCCTGGCTTGCTGACATGGCCAGCACTCGCCCATTCGACGAGTTGGTGCGAGTTGCCAACAATCCGTTCATTGGCTGTTTTCAAGCCTTCTTCGGTGGCCAATGCCTTAGCCGATTTTCCCACCACCTTACTGGTGGACATGCCCATCCCATGTCCACGCGCATTCTACGAGAGCCAGTCCGAGGTACCAACAATCCGTTCCTTGGTCGGTTTCATGCCCCAGCCGATTTTCCCATCGCCTGGCTTGCTGACATGGCCAGCACTCGCCCATTCGAGGAGTTGGTGCGAGTTGCGAACAATCCGTTCATTGGCAGTTTTCAAGCCTTCTTCGGTGGCCAATGCCTTGGCCGATTTTCCCACTACCTTACTGGTGGACATGCCCATCCCATGTCCACGCGCATTCTACGAGAGCCGGTCCGAGGTGCCAACAATCTGTTCCTTGGTCGGTTTCATGCCTAGGCCAATTTTCTCGTCGCCTGGATTGTTGACATGGCCGTCACTCGCCCATTCGACGAGTTGGTGCCAGATGCCGACAATCCGTTCATTGGCCGTTTTCAAGCCTTCTTCAGTGGCCAATGCTTTCGCCGATTTTGCCACCACCTTGCTGGTGGACATGCCCAGCCCATGTCCACGCGCATTCTGCGAGAGCCGGTCCGAGGTGCCAACAATCCGTTCCTTGGTCGGTTTCATGCCCCGGCCGATTTTCCCGTCGCCTGGCTTGCTGACATGGCCAGCACTCGCCCATTCGACGAGTTGGTGCGACTTGCCAACAATCCGTTCATTGGCCGTTTTTAATACTTCTTCGGTGGCCAATGCCTTAGCCGATTTTCCCACCACCTTGCTGGTCGACATGCCCAGCCCATGTCCACGCGCATTCTACGAGAGCCGGTCCGAGGTGCCAACAATCCGTTCCTTGGTCGGTTTCATGCCCCGGCCGATTTTCCCGTCGCCTGGCTTGCTGACATGGCCAGCACTCGCCCATTCGACGAGTTGGTGCGAGTTGCCAACAATCCGTTCATTGGCTGTTTTCAAGCCTTCTTCGGTGGCCAATGCCTTAGCTGATTTTCCCACCACCTTACTGGTGGACATGCCCATCCCATGTCCACGCGCATTCTACGAGAGCCGGTCCGAGGTGCCAACAATCCGTTCCTTGGTCGGTTTCATGCCCAGGCCGATTTTCCCGTCGCTTGGATTGTTGACATGGCCATCACTCGCCCATTCGACGAGTTGGTGCCAGTTGCCGACAATCCGTTCATTGGCCGTTTCCAAGCGTTCTTCGGTGGCCAATGCTTTCGCCGATTTTCCCACCACCTTGCTGGTGGGCATGCCCAGCCCATGTCCACGCGCATTCTACTAGAGCCGGTCCGAGGTGCCAACAATTCGTTCCTTGGTCGGTCTCATGCCCCGGCCGATTTTCCCGTCGCCAGGCATGCTGACATGGCGAGCACTTGCCCATTCGATGAGTTGGTGCGTGTTGCCAACAATCCGTTCATTGGCCGTTTTCAATCATTCTTCGGTGGCCAACGCCTTAGCCGATTTTCCCACCACCTTGCTGGTGGACATTCCCAGCCCATGTCCACGCGCATTATATGAAAGCCGGTCCGAGGTGCCAACAATCTGTTCCTTGGTCGTTTTTATGCCCCGACCGATTTTCCCGTCGCCTGGCTTGCTGACATGGCCAGCACTCGCCCATTCGACGAGTTGTTGCGAGTTGCCAACAATCCGTTCATTGGCCGTTTTCAAGCCTTCTTCGGTGGTAAATGCCTTAGCCGATTTTCCCACCAACTTGCTGGTGGACATGCCCAGCCCATGTCCACGTGCATTCTACGAGAGCCGGTCCGAGGTGCCAACAATCCGTTCCTTGGTAGGTTTCATGCCCCGGCCGATTTTCCCGTCGCTTGACTTACTGAGATGGCCAGCACTCGCGCATTTGACGAGTTGGTGCGAGTTGCCAACAATCAGTTCATTGGCCTGTTTTCAATCCTTCTTCGGTGGCCAATGCCTTAGCCGATTTTCCCACCACCCTGCTGGTGGACATGCCCAGCCCATGTCCACGCGCATTCTACGAGAGCCAGTCCGAGGTGCCAACAATCCGTTCATTGGTCGGTTTCATACCCCGGCCGATTTTCCCGTCGCCTGGCTTGCTGACATGGCCAGCACTCGCCCATTCGACGAGTTGGTGCGAGTTGCCAACAATCCGTTCATTGGCCGTTTTCAAGCCTTCTTCGGTGGCCAGTGCCTTAGCCGATTTTCCCACCACCTTGCTGGTGGACATGCCCAGCCCATGCCCACGCGCATTCTACGAGAGCCGGTCCGAGGTGCCAACAATCCGTTCCTTGGTCGGTTTCATGCCCTGGCCGATTTTCCCGTCGCCTGGCTTGCTGACATGGCTAGCACTCTCCCATTCGATGAGTTGGTGCGAGTTGCCAACAATCCGTTCATTGGCCGTTTTCAAGCCTTCTTCGGTGGCCAATGCC
>CM075444.1:14243806-14248806 GCA_037832335.1 Carallia pectinifolia | reverse complement strand
AGGCACCTCCGCAACAATACCTTCTTTGATCTCCATCAAAGCCGCAAGGTAGGTGACTTCTCCCTTTTTCAACCCAGGCTTCACCTGCATAGCTGATAGCATACCACCCGACTTCCCACCAATATTGGAAGAGGGAGTGAACGTTCTAGCAACGAAACATGGATGATCCTCATGCATGATCATGAGATCACCCAAGTGAGGCAACAGAGCAACTTTTGCGCTCACAAAGAAATCAACTCCCAGTATGATATCAAAATCATCTAATGGAACCACAGTGAAGTTAAGCTTACCAGACCAATTGCCCATAGTTACCTCCACTCCTAGTGCCGTGCCAAGCACCTCCCGGGCTGCCGAATTGACTGCCTTCATTTGACTCCCTGTCCTGGTGACTTTCAGACCGAGTGACGCCACCATCCTCTCAGCAACAAAGTTGTGGGTAGCACCAGTGTCAGCCATCGCCATCAACTCCTTATTACTGAGCCCGATCTTTACATACATCAAACCGGATTGTGGGGCACGTCCAGCTTGCACAGCACTCACCAACTGCAGAGGATTGACACGAGAGGGCCCAACATCGTCCGAGAGGCCACTCTCCTCAGCAACTTCGGGCACTCCTTAGCCCTGTGTGGTCCATTACATATGAAACATCCCGAGTTAGTTTTGCCTTTACCTTGTTCTTGGTAGACGACTTTGCCTTTATCCTTGCGCCACCGTTGTGCTTATCTTTCTTGCCTTCCTTCTTCTTCTTGCCCTTGTCTTTGGGCTGCTTCCCAACATCAGAATCAGGAGACTTGTTGATCCGAAAATTAACTAAACCATCAGCCGCAGCCATCGCTGAAGGAAGCTCCTTCACACCTTGCCTTCTAAGCTCGAGTTGAGCCCAGGGTTGAAGACCAGATAAGAACTTGAAATGCTTGTCTTCATCCGACATGTTACAGATGTCAAGCATCAAGGAACTAAATTCCTTCACGTAGTCACGCACCGTACCACTCTGCTTCAACTTCTTCAAGGATTCCCTCGCAACCCATGACGTGTTGCAGGGTAAGAACTGGTCTTTTAACTCCTTCTTTAGGCTCTCCCACGTCTCGATCTTAGGCCTGCCTGCACTTGCATCGTCATCCAATCGAGTTCGCCACCACAGCTTGGCGTCCTTGGCTAGATACATGCTGGTCAGATTGACCTTCTCGTCGTCTGGCACTCGGGCAGCTTTGAAGTACTGCTCCATATCCCACAGAAAATTCTCAATCTCTTTGTCATCCCTCGCTCCCTCGAAGGCTTTAGGCTCTGGCACCTTCATCTTGGTCGAGCCCTCCATCACACCTCCGCTTGGTTGAGAGGCCACAGCCTTCTTGAGGATGGCTATTTCTGCTACCATCTCCTCAAGCCAAAAAGCTGTGTTTGAAGAGCTCACCACCTCTTGTTGCCGCTACAGATTGATTATATACTGTTTATGGAGAGCCAATGTCTGCAACACGGTGGAATTTGTATCATCCGGAACATCACCAAGTACCTCAAAGAGTTTGGCTACACGCTTACGTATAGCATCAAGAGCCGAACCACCTGCCATTGGTTGAACCTTTATGCTCTGATACCAGCTGTCACACGGCTAATTTTCTCACTCAAAATTATGCCTTGTGATGGCACTAAGTCACACTTACTCTCAGCCAACCGCACACACAATGATTTGCACAATAGAACTTTATAAGTAAAGCACACAACTCACACACTCGAAAGAGACACAAGAGCATATACGGGAACCTTTCCCAACCTTTTATTACTTAACTCAAGCAATACAAAGGAACAATCACTTGAACTCTCAATAGTGTTTCACTCTTTCTGTCTGAGTGGTTTCTCTTTCACTGAGTACAAATGACAACCCATAGGGTCTATATATAGCTGACACCCCCAGCTATCTAGGTCTTGGAGATAAACATTATCTCCCCACGATCTCTATCGTGGCTGATAATCCTCATCTTCCCACGTTCTCATCCATGACTCGATCTTGATAAGCCTTATCTCCCACGATCATCCATCACTTGATCTCGATAAGTCTTATCTACCCACGATCCTTTGCCATACACGATCTGATGAGCATTATCCCGATGCTTGGCCACCCGGATAGAGCCACACCCGCACGTCCCCACGTTCCACATGTCGTAGGAGACTCGGTGGCATGTAATGCCATGCAGTGCCATGCAGACTTGACCAAGACCTAGTCTTGTGTTTTGGGCCTCTTGGCCCAAGCCCATGGCCCATCTGATGGAGCCCACGAACAAGTAGTCCAGCATCCTTTATCCAACCCAAGTCTTGGTCCACACTGGGACCCGTATGTAGGCCCGTGCCTATGCTGACCCTCTCAGCTTTCACCTTGTTTCAAGGAGTGCCCAGCCACTCCAAAGTCCCATGCTAGGAATTGGCTCAAGGTGCCGCTAACTCCTACATGCCAAGTGTTCAAGGGTCTAACAGTAGGCCTCTATCCTACCATCGAAAGTTGATAGGGCAGAAATTTGAATGATGCGTCGCTGGCACGTTGGCCGTGCGATCCGTCGAGTAATCATGAATCATCAGAGCAACGGGCAGAGCCCGCGTCGACCTTTTATCTAATAAATGCATCCCTTCCAGAAGTCGGGGTTTGTTGCACTTTTTCATATGTCAGGGAAAATTTTCATTTTTTGGGACAAAAATCGGTGAATCGGGTCACGCGTGACAGACCGACCGGAGGGGGGCCCGGCGCGGTCGGAGTATCGAGGAATTTGTCAACCGATCATCGGCACCAATCCTTTTCCATCCGCGCATCGTTTCACCAACCTAGGTGCAAGCAACATCCCCCACAAGCCCACTAGCTTGAAGCTAGCAAGGCTAGTTGGGGGTGAGACATACACCTCCCCCCTAAAGAGCATTAAGGTTTTATACCCTTTGGTAGGAGGAGACATTGGAATATTTGAGCGGTCACACCCCCCAAAAAAAATTGAATACTTGGAATTTTGAGCTGAAATTTTGTGGGAACACTGAGAAAAATATAATAGACCTTGGGAAAAAATTTCATAATTTTTCGGAAGCCGAAAATATTTTTTTTATTTTTCGAAGCCAAAAAATACAAAAAATCGTAAAAAATAAAAAATGGGCGGAATTGAGCAAAACTTTGTGTGAACCTCTAGAAAAATATGAGGAAAATTATGGTGCATGTGGTTGTTAATTTGACCCAAAAACGGGGACCGATCAGGGGACGAGAATGAGAGCGGGGCGTGGAAGCAGCCCGCTGGGCGTGCCGCAGCGCACGCTGGGAGCACTGCCAGTGCCCGCGGCAGCCCGACTCCAGGCGCGCTGGGCTGGCTTCGCGCGCGCGTGCTGGGAGCACTGCTCACGCCCTTGTCATCCCAACTCCAGGCGCGCACGCGCTGGGAGCACTGCTCACGCCCGCGGAGCACTGCTCACGCCCGCGGCAGCCCAACTCCAGGTGCGCTGGGCTGGCTGCACACGCGCGCGCTAGGAGCACTGCTCACGCCCGCGGCAGCCCGACCCCAAGCGCACTGGGAAGACTGCTCCCGCCCGCGGCAGCCCGACGCCAAGCGCACTAGGAGTGCTGCTCCCCCTAACGTGCCGCTGCTGGGTAGGCGAGTTGGTGCAAGTTGCTAGCAATCCATCCCTTGGCCGTTTTCATGTCGTGGCCGATTTTCCCGTCACCTTGGTTGCTGACATGCCCAGAACATGCCCATTCGACGAGTTGGTGCGAGTTGCCAACAATCCGTTCATTGGCCGTTTTCAAGCCTTCTTCGGTGGCCAATGCCTTAGCCGATTTTCCCACCACCTCGCTGGTGGACATGCCCAGCCCATGTCCACGCGCATTCTACGAGAGTCTGTCCAAGGTGGCAACAATCCGTTCCTTGGTCGGTTTCATGCCCCGGCCGATTTTCCCGTCGCCTGGCTTGTTGACATGGCCACCACTCACCCATTCGACGAGCTGGTGCGAGTTTCCAACAATCCGTTCATTGGCCATTTTCAAGCCTTCTTCGGTGGCCAATGCCTTAGCCGATTTTCCCACCACCTTGCTGGTGGACATGCCCGGCCCATGTCCACGCGCATTCTACGAGAGCCAGTCCGAGGTGCCAACAATCCGTTCCTTGGTCGGTTTCATGCCCCGGCCGATTTTTCCGTCGTCTGGCTTGTTGACATGGCCAGCAGTCGTCTATTCCACGAGTTGGTGCGAGTTGCCAACAATCCGTTCATTGGCCGTTTTCAAGCCTTCTTCGGTGGCCAATGCCTTAGCCGATTTTCCCACCACCTTGCTGGTGGACATGCCCAGCCCATGTCCACGCGCATTTCTACGAGAGCCGGTCTGAGGTGCCCAACAATCCTTTCCTTAGTTGGTTTGATGCCCCGGCCGATTTTCCCGTCGCCTGGCTTGTTGACATGGCCAGCACTCGCCCATTCGAGGAGTTGGTGTGAGTTGCCAACAATTCGTTCATTGGCCGTTTTCAAGCCTTCTTCGGTGGCCAATGCCTTAGCCGATTTTCCCACCACCATGCTGGTGACATGCCCAGCCCATGTCCACGCGCATTCTATGAGAGCCGGTCTGAGGTGCCAACAATCCGTTCCTTGGTCGATTTCATGCCACGGCCGATTTTCCCATCGCCCGGCTTGCTGACATGGCCAGCACTCGCCCATTCTACGAGTTGGTGCGAATTGCCAACAATCCGTTCATTGGCTGTTTTCAAGCCTTCTTCGGTGGCCAATGCCTTAGCCGATTTTCCCACCACCTTGCTGGCGGACATGCCCAGCCCATGTCCACGTGCATTCTACGAGAGCCGGTCCGAGGTGCCAAAAATCCGTTCCTTGGTCGGTTTCATGCCCGGCCGATTTTCTCTTCGCCTGGCTTGCTGACATGGACAGCACTCGCCCATTCGACGAGTTGGTTCAAGTTGCCAACAATTCGTTCATTGGCCGTTTTCAAGCCTTCTTCGGTGGCCAATGCCTTGGCCGATTTTCCCACCACCTTGCTG
>CM075444.1:14232315-14242806 GCA_037832335.1 Carallia pectinifolia | reverse complement strand
CACCAGCAAGGTGGTGGGAAAATTGGCTAAGGCTTTGGCCACCGAAGAAGGCTTGAAAACGGCCAATGAACGGATTGTTGGCAACTCGCACCAACTCGTCGAATGGGCGAGTGCTGGCTATGTCAGCGAGCCAGGAGACGGGAAAATCGGCCGGGGCATAAAAACGACCAAGGAACGGATTGTTGGCACCTCGGACCGGCTCTCGTAGAATGCGCGCGGACATGGGCTGGGCATGTCCACCAGCAAGGTGTTGGGAAAATCGGGTAAGGCATTGGCCACCGAAGAAGGCTCGAAAACGGCCAATGAACGGATTGTTGGCAACTCCCACCAACTCGTCGAATGGACGAGTGCTGGCCATGTCAGCAAGCCAGGTGATGGGAAACTCGGCCGGGGCATAAAACCGACCAAGGAACGGATTGTTTGTACCTCGGACCGGCTCTCGTAGAATGCGCGTGGACATGGGCTGGGCATGTCCACCAGCAAAGTGGTGGAAAAATCGGCTAAGGCATTGGCCACCGAAGAAGGCTTGAAAACGGCCAATGAATGGATTGTTGGCAACTCGCACCAACTCGTCGAATGGGCGAGTGCTGGCCAAGTCGGCAAGCCATGCGATGGGAAAATCGGCCGGGGCATGAAACCGACCAAGGAACGGATTGTTGGCACCTCGGACCGGCTCTCGTAGAATGCGTGTGGACATGGGCTGGGCATGTCCACCAGCAAGGTGGTGGGAAAATCAGGTAAGGCACTGGCCACCGAAGAAGGCTTGAAAACGGCCAATGAACGGATTGCTGGCGACTCGCACCAACTCGACGAATGGGCGAGTGCTGGCCAAGTCAGTAAGCCAGGCGACGAGCAAATCGGCCGGGGCATGAAACCGACTAAGGAACGGATTGTTTGCACCTCGGACCGGCTCTCGTAAAATGCGCGTGGACATGGGCTGCGCATGTCCACCAGCAAGGTGGTGGGAAAATCGGCTAGGGCATTGGCCACCGAAGAAGGCTTGAAAATGGCCAATGAACGGATTGTTTGCAACTCGCACCAACTCGTCGAACGGGCGAGTGCTGGCCATGTCAGCAAGCTAGGCGCCAGGAAAATCGGCCGGGGCATGAAACCGACAAAGGAACGGATTGTTGGCACCTCGGACCGGCTCTCGTAGAATGTGCGTGGACATGGACTGCGCATGTCCACCAGCAAGGTGGTGGGAAAATCGGCTAAGGCATTGGCCACCGAAGAAGGCTTGAAAATGGCCAATGAACGGATTGTTTGCAACTCGCACCAACTCGTCGAATGGGCGAGTGCTGGCTATGTCAGCAAGCCAGGAGACGGGAAAATCGGCCGGGGCATAAAACCGACCAAGGAACGGATTGTTGGCACCTCGGACCGGCTCTCGTAGAATGCGCGTGGACATGGGCTGGGCATGTCCACCAGCAAGGTGTTGGGAAAATCGGCTAAGGCATTGGCCATCGAAGAACGCTTGAAAACGGCCAATGAACGGATTGTTGGCAACTCCCACCAACTCGTCGAATGGGCGAGTGCTGGCCATGTCAGCAAGCCAGGTGATGGGAAACTCGGCCGGGGCATAAAACCGACCAAGGAACGGATTGTTGGCACGTCGGACCGGCTCTCGTAGAATGCGCGTGGACATCGGCTGGGCATGTCCACCAGCAAGGTGGTGGGAAAATCGGCTAAGGCATTGGCCACCGAAGAAGGCTTGAAAACGGCCAATGAATGGATTGCTGGCGACTGGCACCAACTCGTCGAATGGGCGAGTGCTGGCCATGTCAGCAAGCCAGGCAACGGGAAAATCGGCCGGGGCATGAAACCGACCAAGGAACGAATTGTTGGCACCTCGGACCGGCTCTCGTAGAAATGCGCGTGGACATGGGCTGGGCATGTCCACCAGCAAGGTGGTAGGAAAATCGGCTAAGGCTTTGGCCACCGAAGAAGGCTTGAAAACGGCCAATAAACGGATTGTTGGCAACTCGCACCAACTCGTCGAATGGGCGAGTGCTGGCCATGTCAGCAAGCCAGGCGACGGGCAAATCGGCCGGGGCATGAAACCGACCAAGGAATGGATTGTTGGCACCTCGGACCGGCTCTCGTAAAATGCGCGTGGACATGGGCTGCGCATGTCCACCAGCAAGGTGGTGGGAAAATCGGCTAAGGCATTGGCCACCGAAGAAGGCTTGAAAATGGCCAATGAACGGATTGTTTGCAACTCGCACCAACTCGTCGAATGGGCGAGTGCTGGCCATGTCAGCAAGCCAGGCGACAGGAAAATCGGCCGGGGCATGAAACCGACCAAGGAACGGATTGTTGGCACCTCGGACCGGCTCTCGTAGAATGCGCGTGGCCAAGGGCTGGGCATGTCCACCAACAACGTGGCGGGAAAATCGGCTAAGGCATTGGCCACCGAAGAAGGCTTGAAAATGGCCAATGAACGGATTGTTGGCAACTCCCACCAACTCGTCGAATGGGCGAGTGCTGGCCATGTCAGCAAGCCAGGCGATGGGAAACTCAGCCGGGGCATAAAACCGACCAAAGAACGGATTGTTAGCACCTCGGACCGGCTCTCGTAGAATGCGCGTGGACATGGGCTGGGCATGTCCACCAGCAAAGTGGTGGGAAAATCGGCTAAGGCATTGGCCACCGAAGAAGGCTTGAAAACGGCCAATGAATGGATTGTTGGCAACTCGCACCAACTCGTCGAATGGGCGAGTGCTGGCCAAGTCAGCAAGCCATGCGACGGGAAAATCGGCCGGGGCATGAAGCCGACCAAGGAACGGATTGTTGGCACCTCGGACCGGCTCTCGTAGAATGCGCGTGGACAAGGGCTGGGCATGTCCACCAACAACGTGGCGGGAAAATCGGCTAAGGCATTGGCCACCGAAGAAGGCTTGAAAACGGCCAATGAACGGATTGCTGGCGACTCGCACCAGCTCGTCGAATGGGCGAGTGCTGGCCATGTCAGCAAGCCAGGCAACGGGAAAATCGGCCGGGGCATGAAACCGAACAAGGAATGGGTTGTCGGCACCTCGGACCGGCTCTCGTAGAAATGCGCGTGGACATGGGCTGGGCATGTCCACCAGCAGGGTGGTGGGAAAATCGGCTAAGGCTTTGGCCACCAAAGAAGGCTTGAAAACGGCCAATAAACGGATTGTTGGCAACTCGCACCAACTCGTCGAATGGGCGAGTGCTGGCCATGTCAGCAAGCCAGGCGACGGGCAAATCGGCCGGGGCATGAAACCGACCAAGGAACGGATTGTTGGCACCTCGGACCGGCTCTCGTAGAATGCGCGTGGACATGGGCTGCGCATGTCCACCAGCAAGGTGGTGGGAAAATCGGCTAAGGCATTCGCCACCGAAGAAGGCTTGAAAATGGCCAATGAACGGATTGTTTGCAACTCGCACCAACTCGTCGAATGGGCGAGTGCTGGCCATGTCAGCAAGCCAGGCGACAGGAAAATCGGCCGGGGCATGAAACCGACCAAGGAACGGATTGTTGGCACCTCGGACCGGCTCTCGTAGAATGCGCGTGGACAAGGGCTGGGCATGTCCACCAACAACGTGGCGGGAAAATCGGCTAAGGCATTGGCCACCGAAAAAGGCTTGAAAACGGCCAATGAACGGATTGTTGGCAACTCGCACCAACTCGTCGAATGGGCGAGTGCTGGCCATGTCAGCAAGCCAGGCGACGGGAATATCGGCCGAGGCATGAAACCGACCAAGGAACAGATTGTTGGCACCTAGGACCAGCTCTCGTAGAATGCGCGTGGACATGGGCTGGGCATCTCCACCAGCAAGGTGTTGGGAAAATTGGCTAAGGCTTTGGCCACCGAAGAAGGCTTGAAAACGGCCAATGAACGAATTGTTGGCAACTCGCACCAACTCGTCGAATGGGCGAGTGCTGGCCATGTCAGCAAGCCAGGAGACGGGAAAATCGGCCGGGGCATAAAACCGACCAAGGAACGGATTGTTGGCACCTCGGACCGGCTCTCGTAGAATGAGCGTGGACATGGGCTGGGCATGTCCACCGGCAAGGTGTTGGGAAAATCGGCTAAGGCATTGGCCACCGAAGAAGGCTTGAAAACGGCCAATGAACGGATTGTTGGCAACTCCCACCAACTCGTCGACTGGGCGAGTGCTGGCCATGTCAGCAAGCCAGGCGACGGGAAAATCGGCCGGGGCATGAAACCGACCAAGGAACGGATTGTTGGCACCTCGGACCGGCTCTCGTAGAATGCGCGTGGACAAGGGCTGGGCATGTCCACCAACAAGGTGTTGGGAAAATCGGCTAAGGCATTGGCCACCGAAGAAGGCTTGAAAACGGCCAATGAACGGATTGTTGGCAACTCCCACCAACTCGTCGACTGGGCGAGTGCTGGCCATGTCAGCAAGCCAGGCGACGGGAAAATCGGCCGGGGCATGAAACCGACCAAGGAACGGATTGTTGGCACCTCGGACCGGCTCTCGTAGAATGCGCGTGGACAAGGGCTGGGCATGTCCACCAACAACGTGGCGGGAAAATCGGCTAAGGCATTGGCCACCGAAGAAGGCTTGAAAACGGCCAATGAACGGATTGTTGGCAACTCGCACCAACTCGTCGAATGGGCGAGTGCTGGCCATGTCAGCAAGCCATGCGATGGGAAAATCGGCCGGGGCATGAAACCGACCAAGGAACGGATTGTTGGCACCTCGGACCGGCTCTCGTAGAATGCGTGTGGACATGGCTGGGCATGTCCACCAGCAAGGTGGTGGGAAAATCGGCTAAGGCATTGGCCACCGAAGAAGGCTTGAAAACAGCCAATGAACGGATTACTGGAGACTCGCACCAACTCGTCGAATGGGCGAGTGCTGGCCATGTCAGCAAGCCAGGCAACGAGAAAATCGGCCGGGGCATGAAACCGACCAAGGAACGGATTGTTGGCACCTCGGACCGGCTCTCGTAGAAATGTGCGTGGACCTGGGCTGGGCATGTCCACCAGCAAGGTGGTAGGAAAATCGGCTAAGGTTTGGCCACCGAAGAAGGCTTTAAAACGGCCAAAAAACGGATTGTTGGCAACTCGCACCAACTCGTCGAATGGGCGAGTGCTGGCCATGTCAGCAAGCCAGGCGACAGGAAAATCGGCCGGGGCATGAAACCGACCAAGGAACGGATTGTTGGCACCTCGGACCGGCTCTCATAGAATGCGCGTGGACAAGGGCTGGGCATGTCCACCAACAACGTGGCGGGTAAATCGGCTAAGGCATTGGCCACCGAAGAAGGGTTGAAAACGGCCAATGAACGGATTGTTGGCAACTCCCACCAACTCGTCGAATGGGCGAGTGCTGGCCATGTCAGCAAGCCAGGCGATGGGAAACTCGGCCGGGGCATAAAACCGACCAAGGAACGGATTGTTGGCACCTCGGACCGGCTCTCGTAGAATGCGCGTGGACATGGGCTGGGCATGTCCACCAGCAAAGTGGTGGGAAAATCGGCTAAGGCATTGGCCACCGAAGAAGGCTTGAAAACGGCCAATGAATGGATTGTTGGCAACTCGCACCAACTCGTCGAATGGGCGAGTGCTGGCCAAGTCAGCAAGCCATGCGACGGGAAAATCGGCCGGGGCATGAAGCCGACAAAGGAACGGATTGTTGGCACCTCGGACCGGCTCTCGTAGAATGCGCGTGGACAAGGGCTGGGCATGTCCACCAACAACGTGGCGGGAAAATCGGTTAAGGCATTGGCCACCGAGGAAGGCTTGAAAACGGCCAATGAACGTATTGCTGGCGACTCGCACCAACTCGTCGAATGGGCGAGTGCTGGCCACGTCAGCAAGCCAGGCAACGGGAAAATCGGCCGGGGCATGAAACCAACCAAGGAATGGATTGTTGGCACCTCGGACCGGCTCTCGTAGAAATGCGCGTGGACATGGGCTGGGCATGTCCACCGGCAAGGTGGTGGGAAAATCGGCTAAGGCTTTGGCCACCGAAGAAGGCTTGAAAACGGCCAATAAACGGATTGTTGGCAACTCGCACCAACTCGTCGAATGGGCGAGTACTGGCCATGTCAGCAAGCCAGGCGACGGGCAAATCGGCCGGGGCATGAAACCGACCAAGGAACGGATTGTTGGCACCTCGGACCGGCTCTCGTAGAATTCGCGTGGACATGGGCTGCGCATGTCCACCAGCAAGGTGGTGGGAAAATCGGCTAAGGCATTGGCCACCGAAGAAGGCTTGAAAATGGCCAATGAACGGATTGTTTGCAACTCGCACCAACTCGTCGAATGGGCGAGTGCTGGCCATGTCAGCAAGCCAGGCGACAGGAAAATCGGCCGGGGCATGAAACCGACCAAGGAACGGATTTTTGGCACCTCGGACCGGCTCTCGTAGAATGCGCGTGGACAACGGCTGGGCATGTCCACCAACAATGTGGCGGGAAAATCGGCTAAGGCATTGGCCACCGAAGAAGGCTTGAAAACGGCCAAAGAACGGATTGTTGGCAACTCCCACCAACTCGTCGAATGGGCGAGTGCTGGCCATGTCAGCAAGCCAGGCGACGGGAAAATCGGCCGAGGCATGAAACCGACCAAGGAACGGATTGTTGGCACCTAGGACCGGCTGTCGTAGAATGCGCGTGGACATGGGCTGGGCATCTCCACCGGCAAGGTGGTGGGAAAATCGGCTAAGGCTTTGGCCACCGAAGAAGGCTTGAAAACGGCCAATAAACGGATTGTTGGCAAGTCCCACCAACTCGTCGAATGGGCGAGTACTGGCCATGTCAGCAAGCCAGGCGACGGGCAAATCGGCCGGGGCATGAAACCGACCAAGGAACGGATTGTTGGCACCTCGGACCGGCTCTCGTAGAATTCACGTGGACATGGGCTGCGCATGTCCACCAGCAAGGTGGTGGGAAAATCGGCTAAGGCATTGGCCACCGAAGAAGGCTTGAAAATGGCCAATGAACGGATTGTTTGCAACTCGCACCAACTCGTCGAATGGGCGAGTGCTGGCCATGTCAGCAAGCCAGGCGACGGGCAAATCGGCCGGGGCTTGAAACCGACCAAGGCACGGATTGTTGGCACCTCGGACCGGCTCTCGTAGAATTCGCGTGGACATGGGCTGCGCATGTCCACCAGTAAGGTGGTGGGAAAATCGGCTAAGGCATTGGCCACCGAAGAAGGCTTGAAAATGGCCAATGAACGGATTGTTTGCAACTCGCTCCAACTCGTCGAATGGGCGAGTGCTGGCCATGTCAGCAAGCCAGGCGACAGGAAAATCGGCCGGGGCATGAAACCGACCATGGAACGGATTTTTGGCACCTCGGACCGGCTCTCGTAGAATGCGCGTGGACAACGGCTGGGCATGTCCACCAACAATGTGGCGGGAAAATCGGCTAAGGCATTGGCCACCGAAGAAGGCTTGAAAACGGCCAAAGAACGGATTGTTGGCAACTCCCACCAACTCGTCGAATGGGCGAGTGCTGGCCATGTCAGCAAGCCAGGCGATGGGAAACTCGGTCGGGGCATGAAACCGACCAAGGAACGGATTGTTGGCACCTCGGACCGGCTCTAGTAGAATGCACGTGGACATGGGCTGGGCATGTGCACCAGCAAAGTGGTGGGAAAATCGGCTAAGGCATTGGCCACCGAAGAAGGCTTGAAAACGGCCAATGAATGGATTGTTGGCAACTCGCACCAACTCGTCGAATGGGCGAGTGCTGGCCAAGTCAGCAAGCCATGCGACGGGAAAATCGGTCGGGGCATGAAGCCGACCAAGGAACGGATTGTTGGCACCTCGGACCGGCTCTCGTAGAATGCGCGTGGACAAGGGCTGGGCATGTCCACCAACAACGTGGCGGGAAAATCGGCTAAGGCATTGGCCACCGAAGAAGGCTTGAAAACGGCCAATGAACGGATTGTTGGCAACTCGCACCAACTCGTCGAATGGGCGAGTGCTGGCCATGTCAGCGAGCCAGGCGACGGGAAAATCGGCCGAGGCATAAAACCGACCAAGGAACGGATTGTTGGCACCTAGGACCGGCTCTCGTAGAATGCGCGTGGACATGGGCTGGGCATCTCCACCAGCAAGGTGGTGGGAAAATCGGCTAAGGCATTGGCCACCGAAGAAGGCTTGAAAACGGCCAATGAACGGATTGTTGGCAACTCCCACCAACTCGTCGAATGGGCGAGTGCTGGCCATGTCAGCAAGCCAAGCGATGGGAAACTCGGCCGGGGCATAAATCCGACCAAGGAACGGATTGTTGGCACCTCGGACCAACTCTCGTAGAATGCGCGTGGACATGGGCTGGGCATGTCCACCAGCAAAGTGGTGGGAAAATCGGCTAAGGCATTGGCCACCGAAGAAGGCTTGAAAACGGCCAATGAACGGATTGTTGGCAACTCCCACCAACTCGTCGAATGGGCGAGTGCTGGCCATGTCAGCAAGCCAGGCGACGGGCAAATCTGCCGGGGCATGAAACCGACCAAGGAACGGATTGTTGGCACCTCGGACCGGCTCTCGTAGAATTCGCGTGGACATGGGCTGCGCATGTCCACCAGCAAGGTGGTGGGAAAATCGGCTAAGGCATTGGCCACCGAAGAAGGCTTGAAAATGGCCAATGAACGGATTGTTTGCAACTCGCACCAACTCGTCGAATGGGCGAGTGCTGGCCATGTCAGCAAGCCAGGCGACAGGAAAATCGGCCGGGGCATGAAACCGACCAAGGAACGGATTTTTGGCACCTCGGACCGGCTCTCGTAGAATGCGCGTGGACAACGGCTGGGCATGTCCACCAACAATGTGGTGGGAAAATCGGCTAAGGCATTGGCCACCGAAGAAGGCTTGAAAACGGCCAAAGAACGGATTGTTGGCAACTCCCACCAACTCGTCGAATGGGCGAGTGCTGGCCATGTCAGCAAGCCAGGCGATGGGAAACTCGGCCGGGGCATGAAACCGACCAAGGAACGGATTGTTGGCACCTCGGACCGGCTCTAGTAGAATGCACGTGGACATGGGCTGGGCATGTGCACCAGCAAAGTGGTGGGAAAATCGGCTAAGGCATTGGCCACCGAAGAAGGCTTGAAAACGGCCAATGAATGGATTGTTGGCAACTCGCACCAACTCGTCGAATGGGCGAGTGCTGGCCGAGTCAGCAAGCCATGCGACGGGAAAATCAGCCGGGGCATGAAGCCGACCAAGGAACGGATTGTTGGCACCTCGGACCGGCTCTCGTAGAATGCGCGTGGACAAGGGCTGGGCATGTCCACCAACAACGTGGCGGGAAAATCGGCTAAGGCATTGGCCACCGAAGAAGGCTTGAAAACGGCCAATGAACGGATTGTTGGCAACTCGCACCAACTCGTCGAATGGGCGAGTGCTGGCCATGTCAGCGAGCCAGGCGACGGGAAAATCGGCCGAGGCATGAAACCGACCAAGGAACGGATTGTTGGCACCTAGGACCGGCTCTCGTAGAATGCGCGTGGACATGGGCTGGGCATCTCCACCAGCAAGGTGGTGGGAAAATCGGCTAAGGCATTGGCCACCGAAGAAGGCTTGAAAACGGCCAATGAACGGATTGTTGGCAACTCCCACCAACTCGTCGAATGGGCGAGTGCTGGCCATGTCAGCAAGCCAAGCGATGGGAAACTCGGCCGGGGCATAAATCCGACCAAGGAACGGATTGTTGGCACCTCGGACCAACTCTCGTAGAATGCGCGTGGACATGGGCTGGGCATGTCCACCAGCAAAGTGGTGGGAAAATCGGCTAAGGCATTGGCCACCGAAGAAGGCTTGAAAACGGCCAATGAACGGATTGTTGGCAAGTCCCACCAACTCGTCGAATGGGCGAGTGCTGGCCATGTCAGCAAGCCAGGCGACGGGCAAATCGGCCGGGGCATGAAACCGACCAAGGAACGAATTGTTGGCACCTCAGACCGGCTCTCGTAGAATTCGCGTGGACATGGGCTGCGAATGTCCACCAGCAAGGTGGTGGGAAAATCAGCTAAGGCATTGGCCACCGAAGAAGGCTTGAAAATGGCCAATGAACGGATTGTTTGCAACTCGCACCAACTCGTCGACTGGGCGAGTGCTGGCCATGTCAGCAAGCCAGGCGACAGGAAAATCGGCCGGGGCATGAAACCGACCAAGGAACGGATTTTTGGCACCTCGGACCGGCTCTCGTAGAATGCGCGTGGACAACGGCTGGGCATGTCCACCAACAATGTGGCGGGAAAATCGGCTTAAGGCATTGGCCACCGAAGAAGGCTTGAAAACGGCCAAAGAACGGATTGTTGGCAACTCCCACCAACTCGTCGAATGGGCGAGTGCTGGCCATGTCAGCAAGCCAGGCGATGGGAAACTCGGCCGGGGCATGAAACCGACCAAGGAACGGATTGTTGGCACCTCGGACCGGCTCTGGTAGAATGCGCGTGGACATGGGCTGGGCATGTGCACCAGCAAAGTGGTGGGAAAATCGGCTAAGGCATTGGCCACCGAAGAAGGCTTGAAAAC
>CM075444.1:14224815-14227315 GCA_037832335.1 Carallia pectinifolia | reverse complement strand
CCCTCTCGTGTCAATCCTCTGCAGTTGGTGAGTGCTGTGCAAGCTGGACGTGACCCACAATCTGGCTTGATGTATGTAAAGATCGACCTCAGTAATAAGGAGTTGATGGCGATGGCTGACACTGGTGCTACGCACAACTTTGTTGCTGAGAGGATGGTGGTGTCATTGGGTCTGAAAGTCACCAGGACAGGGAGTCGAATGAAGGCAGTCAATTCGGCAGCCTGGGAGGTGCTTGGCACGGCACTAGGAGTGGAGGTAACTATGGGCAATTGGTCTGGTAAGCTTAACTTCACTGTGGTTCCGTTAGATGATTTTAATATCATACTGGGAGTTGATTTCTTTGTGAGCGCAAAAGTTGCTCTGTTGCCTCACTTGGGTGGTCTCATGATCATGCATGAGGATCATCCATGTTTCGTTGCTGGAACGTTCACTCCCTCTTCCAGTATTGGTGGGAAGTTGGGTGGTATGCTATCAGCTATGCAGGTGAAGCATGGGCTGAAAAAGGGAGAAGTCACCTACCTTGCGGCTTTGATGGAGATCAAAGAAGGTATTGTTACGGAGGTGGCTGACAGTGTGACGGATCTATTGGGGAAGTTCACTGATGCGATGCCTCCTGAACTCCCCAAGTGTCTTCCTCCGAGGCGTGGCACTGACCACAAGATCGATTCAGTGCCCGGTTCCAAACCACCAACACAAGCCTCATATCGCATGAGTCCGCTAGAGTTGGCAGAACTGAGGAAGCAGTTGATGGAGTTGCTGGATGTAGGCCTAATTCAGCCCTCCAAAGTGCCATACAGTGCCCCGGTGTTGTTTCAGAGGAAACACGATGGCTCCCTGAGGATGTGTGTTGATTACAGGGCTCTGAACAAGGTGACGGTGAAGAACAAGTACCCTATTCCATTGATAGCGGACTTGTTTGACAGGCTGGCGAGAGCCTCGTATTTTACAAAGCTGGATCTGCGGTCTGGATATTGGCAAGTCAGGATTGCAGAAGGAGATGAGGGGAAAACCACGTGCATCACTCGCTATGGCTCCTACGAATTCTTGGTGATGCCATTCGGTTTGACTAATGCCCCTGCTACTTTCTGTAATTTAATGAATGATGTGTTTCATAACTTCATTGATCATTTTGTGGTTGTATATCTGGATGATATCGTTGTATATAGTGAGTCATTAGAGGACCACTTGTCCCACCTGAGGTTGGTGTTGTCTAGGTTGAGAGAGCACCAATTATATGTGAAAAAGGAAAAATGTGAGTTTGCCCGGCGTGAGATTATGTTCCTTGGGCATAGGGTGAGTCGAGGGCAAGTTAAAATGGATGAGAGAAAAGTCCAGGCAATAGTAGAGTGGGAGGCCCCTACCAAAGTGTCTGAGTTGAGATCCTTTCTTGGTTTGTCTAACTACTACAGGAAGTTTGTGCAGGGTTACTCCAAAAAGGTGGCCCCATTGACAGACTTACTCAAGAAGGACAGACCTTGGAGGTGGACCACAGATTGCCAAGAAGCCTTTGACAAATTGAAGGCAGCGGTGTCCACGGAGCCGGTCCTGAGGTTGCCTGATTTCGAGTTGCCTTTCAGTGTGCTAACTGATGCCTCAGACAAAGCCATTGGAGGTGTGTTGGTGCAAGAAGGCCACCCTATTGCCTATGAGACCGGAAACTCAATGATGCAGAGCAGCGGTACTCAGCACATGAGAAGGAAATGCTAGCAATGGTGCATTGCCTTCGCACATGGAGGGTGTATTTACTGGGTACCAGGTTCGTGGTTCGGACTGACAATGTGGCTAACACATTCTTTCAAACTCAGAAGAAGCTTTCTGCACGGCAGGCGCGGTGGCAGGAGTTCTTGGCTGAGTATGATTTTACTTGGGAACACAAGCCAGGAAGGCAAAATCAGGTGGCAGATGCCCTAAGTCACCGACAAGTGCAAGAGACGGCTGCTGCCCTCACTCAAGTGCAGAGTGACTTGCTAGACAAAATCAGGGAGCAGGCCCCACATGATGCCACATATCAACAAGTGGTACAGCAAGTCAGGGAGGGTGTGGTAAGGCGATACTGGCTCGATAATGATTTATTGCATGCCAAGGGTAATCGTGTATATGTTCCCAGTGGTGCAGGCCTTAAGAAGGAAATACTGCGGGAATCTCATGATTCACAGTGGGCTGGTCATCCTGGTGTCGAAAGGATGATGGCCTTACTGTCCCGCAACTACTACTGGCCAAAGATGGAAGATGACGTCGAGGCATATGTCAAGACGTGCATCACTTGTCAGCAGGACAAGACGGAGCGGTAGAAAGAGGCAGGTTTGTTGCAGCCGCTACCCATTCCTACGACGCCATGGGTGTCGGTTTCAATGGATTTCATTGGCGGATTTCCGAAGATTGATGGCATGGGATCTGTCATGGTGGTGGTAGATCGGTTCTCCAAGTATGCGGTGTTTATTCCTGCCCCTTCTTCATGTCAAGCGGAGACAGCCGCTGAGCTTTTCTACAAGCAGGTAGT
>CM075444.1:14192315-14194815 GCA_037832335.1 Carallia pectinifolia | reverse complement strand
CGTTCGGTGGTCCAGAATTCTCTCCACTTCACGTTGGAACTCAATGTTGATTGTAGGGGGAGCACGTCGTGCTTGTTTCCTTGGAGGCTCATCGCCCGCTTCCTCATGGAAGGGCTTCATGAAACTCACGTGGAAGGTTGGATGTACCTTCAACCTTTCTGGAAGGTTAGAACGGGCAAACCGATGGGCTTCCGGACATCTCCCTCCTGAGCTAGTCCTGGCCACATCATTAGGAGTAAGGGGCTGTTGCCCCATAGCTAGCTCAAAGGGACTCATACCTGTGGAAGAGGACTTGTGAAGATTTTAGTAAAATTGGGCCGAATCCAACAACTCAAGCCAATTCCTCTGGCCTGCCGTCACGTAATGCCGAAGATATTCCTCAAGTAGGTCATTGATCCGCTCCGTCTCACCATCGGTCTGAGGATGGTTGGCAGTAGAGAACTTTAAATTCGAACCCATCATGTTGAATAACGAGGTCCAGAACCTGCTAGTGAAACGAGGATCCCGATCGCTCACAATATCTTTAGGCAATCCAAAGTACTTAACTACCTACTTGTAGTCTCCGCTTGACATGGAGAAGGGGCAGGAATAAACACCGCATACTTGGAAAACCGATCTACCACCACCATGACAGATCCCATGCCATCAATCTTCGGGAATCCGCCAATGAAATCCATCGAAACCGACACCCATGTCTTCGTAGGAATGGGTAGCGGCTGCAACAAACCTGCCTCCTTCTGCCGCTCCGTCTTGTCCTGCTGACAAGTGATGCACGTCTTGACATATGCCTCTACGTCATCTTCCATCTTTAGCCAGTAGTAGTTGCGGGACAGCAAGGCCATCATCCTTTCGACTCCAGGATGACCAGCCCACTGTGAATCATGAGATTCCCGCAATATTTCCTTCCTAAGGCCTGCACCACTGGGAACATATACACGATTACCCTTGGCATGCAATAAATCATTATCGAGCCAGTATCGCCTTACCACACCCTCCCTGACTTGCTGTACCACTTGTTGATATGTGGCATCATGTGGGGCCTGCTCCCTGATTTTGTGTAGCAAGTCACTCTGCACTTGAGTTAGGGCAGCAACCGTCTCTTGCACTTGTCGGCGACTTAGGGCATCTGTCACCTGATTTTGCCTTCATGGCTTGTGTTCCCAAGTAAAATCATACTCAGCCAAGAACTCCTCCCACCGCGCCTGCCGTGCAGAAAGCTTCTTCTGAGTTTGAAAGAATGTGTTAGCCACATTGTCGGTCCGAACTACGAACCTGGTACCCAGCAAATACGCCCTCCATATGCAAAGGCAATGCACCACTGCTAGCATTTCCTTCTCATGTGCTAAGTACCGCTGCTCTTCATCATTGAGTTTCCGGCTCTCATAGGCAATAGGGTGGCCTTCCTGCACCAACACACCTCCAATGGCTTTGTCTGAGGCATCAGTTAGCACACTGAAAGGCAACTCAAAATCAGGCAACCTCAGGACTGGCTCTGTGGACACCGCTGCCTTCAATTTGTCAAAGGCTTCTTGGCAATTTGTGGTCCACCTCCAAGGTCTATCCTTCTTGAGTAAGTCTGTCAATGGGGCCACCTTTTTGGAGTAACCCTGCACAAACTTCCTGTAGTAGTTAGACAAACCAAGAAAGGATCTCAACTCAGATACTTTGGTAGGGGCCTCCCACTCTACTATTGCCTGGACTTTTCTCTCATCCATTTTAACTTGCCCTCGACTCACCCTATGCCCAAGGAACATAATCTCACGCCGGGCAAACTCACATTTTTCCTTTTTCACATATTATTGGTGCTCTCTCAACCGAGACAACACCAACCTCAGGTGGGACAAGTGGTCCTCCAAGGACTCACTATATACAACGATATCATCTAGATATACAACCACAAAATGATCAATGAAGTCATAAAACACATCATTCATTAAATTACAGAAAGTAGCAGGGGCATTAGTCAAACCGAATGGCATCACCAAGAATTCGTAGGAGCCATAGCGAGTGATGCACGTGGTTTTCCCCTCATCTCCTTCTGCAATCCTGACTTGCCAATATTCAGACGGCAGATCCAGCTTGGTGAAATACGAGGCTCTCGCCAGCCTGTCAAACAAGTCCGCTATCAATGGAATAGGGTACTTGTTCTTTACCGTCACCTTGTTTAGAGCCCTGTAATCAACACACATCCGCAGGGAGCCATCGTGTTTCCTCTGAAACAACACTGGGGCACCGTATGACGCCTTGGAGGGCTGAATTAGGCCTGCATCTAGCAACTCCGTCAACTGCTTCCTCAGTTCTGCCAACTCTAGCGGACTCATGCGATATGAGGCTTGTGCTGGTGGTTTGGAACCGGGCGCTAAATCGATCTTGTGGTCAGTGGCACGCCTCGGGGGAAGACAGTTGGGGAGTTCAGGAGGCATCACATCAGTGAACTTCCCCAACAGATCCGCCACACTGTCGGGCCGATTTTTCCGTCGCCTGGCTTGCTGACATGGCC
>CM075444.1:14172315-14184815 GCA_037832335.1 Carallia pectinifolia | reverse complement strand
GGGCTGCCAAATTGACTGTCTTCATTCGACTCCCTGTCTTGGTGACTTTCAGACCCAGTGACGTCACCATCCTCTCAGTGACAAAGTTGTGGGTAGCACCAATGTCAGCCATCGCCATCAACTCCTTATTACTGAGCCCGATCTTTACATACATCAAGCCAGATTGTGGGGCACGTCCAGCTTGTACAGCACTCACCAACTGTGGAGGATTGACATGAGAGGGGCCAACATCGTCCGAGAGGCCACTCTCCTCAGCAACTATGGCACTTAACTTCTCCCGCTTCGGGCACTCCTTAGCCCTTTGTGGTCCATTACATATGAAACATCCCGAGTTAGTTTTGCCTTTACCTTGTTCTTGGTAGACGGCTTTGCCTTTATCCTTGCCGCCACCGTTGTGCTTATCTTTCTTGCCTTCCTTCTTCTTCTTTCCCTTGTCTTTGGGCTGCTTCCCAGCATCAGAATCAGGAGACTTGTTGATCCGAAAATCAACTAAACCATCAGCCGCAGCCATCACTGAAGGAAGGTCCTTCACACCTTGCCTTCTAAGCTCGAGTTGAGCCCAGGGTTGAAGACCGGATAAGAAGTTGAAAAGCTTGTCTTCATCTGACATGTTGCGGATGTCAAGCATCAAGGAACTGAATTCCTTCACGTAGTCACGCACCGTACCACTCTGCTTCAACTTCTTCAAGGATTCCCTCGCAACCCATGACGTGTTGCAGGGTACGAACTGGTCTTTTAACTCCTTCTTTAGGCTCTCCCACGTCTCGGTCTTAGGCCTGCCCGCACTTGCATCGTCATCCAACCGAGTTCGCCACCACAGCTTGGCGTCCTTGACTAGATACATGCTGGTCAGATTAACCTTCTCGTCGTCTGGCACTCGGGCAGCTTTGAAGTACTGATCCATATCCCACAGAAAATTCTCAATCTCTTTGGCATCCCTCGCTCCCTCGAAGGCTTTAGGCTATGGCACCTTCATCTTGGTCGAGCCCTCCATCACACCTCCGCTTGGTTGAGAGGCCACAGCCTTCTTGAGGATGGCTATTTCTGCTGCCATCTCCTCAAGCCGAAAAGCTGTGTTTGAAGAGCTCACCACCTCTTGTTGCCGCTGCAGATCGATTATATACTGTTCATGGAGCTCCAATGTCTGGAAGACGGTGGAATTTGTATCCTCCGGAACATCACCGAGTACCTCAAAGAGTTTGGCTACACGCTCACGTACAGCATCAAGACCCGAACCACCTGTCATTGGTCGAACCTTTATGCTCTGATACCAGCTGTCACACGGCTAATTTTCTCACTCAAAATTACGCCTTGTGATGGCACTAAGTCACACTTAGTCTCAGCCAACCGCACACACAATGATTTGCACAATAGAACTTTATAAGTAAGGCACACAACTCACACACTCGAAAGAGACACAAGAGCATACACGGGAACCTTTCCCAACCTTTTATTACTTAACTCAAGCAATACAAAGGAACAATCACCTGAACTCTCAACAGTGTTTCACTCTTTCTCTCTTAGTGGTTTCTCTTTCACTGAGTACAAATGACAACCCATAGGGTCTATATATAGCTGACACCCCCAGCTATCTAGGTCTTGGAGATAAACATTATCTCCCCACGATCTCTATCGTGGCTGATAATCCTCATCTTCCCATGTTCTCATCCATGACTCGATCCTGATAAGCCTTATTTCCCACGATCATCCATCATTTGATCTCGATAAGTCTTATCTACCCACGATCCTTTGCCATGCACGATCTAATGAGCATTATCCTGATGCTTGGCCACCCGGATAGAGGCACACCCGCACGTCCCCACGTTCCGCACGTCGTAGGAGACTCGGTGCCATGTAGTGCCATGCAGTGCCATGCAGACTTGGCCAAGACCCAGTCTTGTGTTTTGGGCCTCTTGGCCCAAGCCTATGGCCCATCTGATGGTGCCCACGAACAAGTAGTCCAGCATCCTTTGTCCAACCCAAGTCTTGGTCCACACTGGGACCCGCATGTAGGCCCGTGCCTGCGCTGACCCTCTCAGCTTTTACCTTGATTCAAGGAGTTCCCAGCCACTCCAAAGTCCCATGCTAGGAATTGGCTCAAGGTGCCGCCAACTCCTGCATGCCAAGTGTTCAAGGGGCTAACAGTAGGCCTCTATCCTACCATCGAAAGTTGATAGGGCAGAAATTTGAATGATGCGTCGCCGGCACGTTGGCCGTGCGATCCGTCGAGTTATCATGAATCATCAGAGCAACAGGTAGAGCCCGCGTCGACCTTTTATCTAATAAATGCATCCCTTCCAGAAGTCGGGGTTTGTTGCTCGTATTAGCTCTAGAATTACTACGGTTATCCAAGTAGCAGGTACCATCAAACAAACTATAACTGATTTAATGAGCCATTCGCAGTTTCACAGTCTGAATTAGTTCATACTTACACATGCATGGCTTAATCTTTGAGACAAGCATATGACTACTAGCAGGATCAACCAGGTAGCATTCCTTCATGATGCCCGTGACCGCACGCACGGTACGAACCCAACCAAATGGTAAGGGGGCCGATGACGAAACGGGCGTGGCAGTCGTGCTATAGAGGGACAAAGGCTCCGTTCGAGCAAAGGTGGAGTGGAACGACAATTCCATTGCTCGAGTAATGTTCCGAATCCGAGAGCACGAGCGTCGAAACATGCACCAAAGCAACCGCAATCAGCATGCCAGGGACACGGTCGACGACATGAGGTCCGCCCCGTACCCCCAAGGAGGTGAAGGACGAGAAGGCACAAAAGCATCACAAACATTTTTCCAAATTGGAAGGAACGCAGCACAGGAACCCTTGTCTTTCACCTCGAGGCAGATTTGAAGCACTCGGGTGCAAGTTTGCAGAGGATCGGGGGCCGACAGTTTGACACTCTAGCGTGGAGCCTGCAAGCCCTTTCAATCCCTTCACCACTCATGCGCAATCGCGTACACTAGGCAACAACCCCCCCCACAAGCGTAACACACACCCGCATGGCTTGATGAGCTGCGGGGAATGTGGAAGCACCCAAGAGAATCGCTGCCCGCACCGCTGAGCGCGAGAGATCGTACGTGAACTTTCACATTTTTCGTTAGGAACAACCGTTGCATCGGCAAAGGGGGCCTCGAGCCATATGACTGGGGGTACCTCGGGCCACCCCGCGTTGAATGAGGCAAGCGTGCACGGCACAGCGCTCAACCATCGTTGGGAGTTCCTTCGGCACGACCAATCGGGTCATGGTCACCAATCAACCGCAGCTTGGCAACGTTCGAGACGCTGCGTTGCTTCGGCATCTTGGCTCCCGCAATTGGATGGTTGAACCGCGAGTAATCCCCCAATTTTGATCAAGAACGGTGCTGTTGCACCCAGCCCCGGCCTTGCGGATGGGCATTTGGGCTTACCAAGTCACCAGGGTCAGCCCCAATTGCCAATGCTCATGCTGCGTTCGGGACGAAAAATGGAATCCTTGGCAAATAATTTCATCTTTCGGCACCAATTGTCCGATTCCGGACATCGTTTCCAACATCGGGGCAAAATTTCGTTTTTCGGGGCAAAAATCGATAAACTGGGCCGAAAATGAAATTATCGACAAAGAATTTCATCTCGCGACCGCTTTCTTTGGATTCGTAGCAATTTTTCCTACGTCGGGGCAAATTTTCATTTTTTGGGACAAAAATCAGCGAATCGAATCACGCGTGACCGACCGACCGGAGGGGGGCCTAGCGCGGTCGGAGTATCGGGGAATTTGTCCACCGATCATCGGCACCAATCCTTTTCCATCCGCGCATCGTTTCACCAACCTAGGTGCAAGCAACATCCCCCACAAGCCCACTAGCTTGAAGCTAGCAAGGCTAGTTGGGGGTGAGACATACACCTCCCCCCTAAAGAGCATTAAGGTTTTGGACCCTTTGGTAGGAGGAGACATTGGAATGTTTGAATGGTCACACCCCCCAAAAAAACTTGAATACTTGGAGTTTTGAGCTGAAATTTTGTGGGAACACTGAGAAAAATATAATAGACCATGGGAAAAAATTTCATAATTTTTCGAAAGCCGGAAATAATTTTCTTATTTTTCGAAGCAAAAAAATACAAAAAATCGTAAAAAATAGAAAAATGGGCAGAATTGAGCAAAACTTTGTGTGGGCCTCTAGAAAAATATGAGGAAAATTATGGTGCTTGTGGTTGTTCATTTGACCGAAAAACGGGGACTGATCGGGGAACGAGAATGAGAGCGGGGTGTGGGAGCAGCCCGCTGGGCGTGCCGCAGCGCGCGCTAGGAGCACTGCCAGCGACAGCGGAAGCCCGACGGGTAGCGCGCTAAGCTGGTTGTGCGCGCGCTATGGGAGCGCTGCTCCTGCCCGCGGCAGCCCGACTCCAGGCGCGCTGGGCTAGTTGCGTGCAAGCGCGCAGGGAGCGCCGCTCAAGCCCGCGGCAGCCTGACTCCAGTCGCGCTGGGCTGGCTACGCGAGCGCGCACTTGGAGCGCTGCTCGCCCCCGCAGTAGCCCGACCCCAAGCGCGCTGGGAGTGCTGCACGCGCGCGCGCTGGGAGCGCTGCTCCAGCCCGCGGCAGCCTGACTCCAGGCGCGCTGGGAGCGCTACTCACGTCCGCGGCAGCCCGACCCCAGGCGTGCTGGGAGGACTGCTCCCGCCCGCGGCAGCCTGACGTCAAGCGCGCTGGGGGTGCTGCTCCCCCCAGCGTGCCGCTGCTGGGTAGGCGAGTTGGTGCAAGTTGCCAGCAATCCATCCCTTGGCCGTTTTCACGCCGTGGCTGATTTTCCCGTCACCTTGAAAACGGCCAATGAACGGATTGTTGGCAACTCCCACCAACTCGTCGAATGGGCGAGTGCTGGCCATGTCAGCAAGCCGGGCGATGGGAAAATCGGCCAGGGCATGAAACCGGCCAAGGAACGGATTGTTGGAACCTCGGACTGGCTCTCGTAGAATGCGCGTGGACATGGGCTGGGCATGTCCACCAGCAAGGTGGTGGGAAAATCGGCAGAGGCATTGGCCACTGAAGAAGGCTTGAAAACGGCCAATGAACAGATTGTTGGCAACTCGCACCAACTCGTCGAATGGGCGAGTGCTGGCCATGTCAGCAAGCCAGACGATGGGAAAATCGGCCAGGGCATGAAACCGACCAACGAACGCATTGCTGGCACCTCGGACCGGCTCTTGTAGAATGCGGGTGGACATGGGCTGGGCATGTCCACCAGCAAGGTGGTGGGAAAATCGGCTAAGGCATCGGCCACTGAAGAAGGCTTGAAAACGGCCAACGAACGGATTGTTGGCAACTCGCACCAACTCGTCGAATGGGCGAGTGCTGGCCATGTCAGCAAGCCAGGCGACGGGAAAATCGGCCGGGGCATGAAACCGACCAAGGAATGGATTGTTGGCACCTCGGACCGGCTCTCATAGAATGCGCGTGGACATGGGCTGGGCATGTCCGCCAGCAAGGGGGTGGTAAAATTGGCTAAGCCATTGGCCACCGAAGAAGGCTTGAAAATGATCAATGAACAGATTGTTGGCAACTCGCACCAACTCGTCGAATGGGTGAGTGCTGGCCATGTCAGCAAGCCAGGCGACGAGAAAATCGGCCGGGGCATAAAACTGACCAAGGAACGGATTGTTGGAACCTCGGACCGGCTCTCGTAGAATGCGTGTGGGCATGGGCTGGGCATGTCCACGAGCAAGGTGGTGGGAAAATCGGCTAAGGCATTGGCCACCGAAGAAGTCTTCAAAATGGACAATGAACGGATTGTTGGCAACTCGCACCAACTCGTCGAAAGGGCGAGTGCTGGCCATGTCAGCAAGCCAGGCGCCGGGAAAATCGGCTGGGGCATGAAACCGACCAAGGAACAGATTTTTGGCACCTCGGACCGGCTCTCGTAGAATGTGCGTGGACATGGGCTGGGCATGTCCACCAGCAAGGTGGTGGGAAAATCGGCGAAGGCATTAGCCACCGAAGAAGGCTTGAAAACGGCCAAAGAACGGATTGTTGGCAACTCGCACGAACTCGTCGAATGGGCGAGTGCTAGCCACGTCAGCAAGCCAGGCGATGGGAAAATGGGCTAGGGCATGAAACCGACCAAGGAACGGATTGTTCCCACCTCGGACCGACTCTCGTAGAATGCGCGTGGACATGGGCTGGGCATGTCCACTAGTAAGGTGGTGGGAAAATCGGCTAAGGCATTAGCCACCGAAGAAGGCTTGAAAACGGCCAAAGAACGGATTGTTGGCAACTCGCACGAACTCGTCGTATGGACGAGTGCTGGCCATGTCAGCAAGCCAGGCGATGGGAAAATCGGCTAGGGCATGAAACCGACCAAAGAACGGATTGTTGGCAACTCGGACCGGCTCTCGTAGAATGCGCGTGGACATGGGCTGGGCATGTCCACCAGCAAGGTGGTGGGAAAATCGGATAAGGCATTGGCCACCGAAGAAGGCTTCAAAACGGCCAATGAACAAATTGTTGGCAACTCGCACCAACTCGTCGAATGGGCGAGTGCTGGCCATCTCAGCAAGCCAGGAGACGGGAAAATTGGCCGGGGCATAAAACCGACCAAGGTACGGATTGTTGGCACCTCGGACCGGCTCTCGTAGAAATGTGCGTGGACATGGGCTGGGCATGTCCACCAGCAAGGTGGTGGGAAAATCGGCTAAAGCATTGGCCACCGAAAAAGGCTTGAAAACGGCCAAAGAACGGATTGTTGGCAACTCGCACGAACTCGTCGAATGGGCGAGTGCTAGCCATGTCAGCAAGCCAGGCGATGGGAAAATCGGCTAGGGCATGAAACCGACCAAGGAACGGATTGTTGGCACCTCGGACCGGCTATCGTAGAATGCACATGGACATGGACTGGGCTTGTCCACCAACAAGGTGGTGGGAAAATCGGCGAAGGCATTGGCCACCGAAGAAGGCTTGAAAACGGCCAATGAACAGATTGTTGGCAACTCGCACCAACTCGTCGAATGGGCGAGTGCTGGCCATGTCAGCATGCCAGGCGACGGGAAAATCGGCCGGGGCATGAAACCAACCAAGGAACGGATTGTTGGAACCTCAGACCGGCTCTCGTAGAATGCGCGTGGACATGGGCTAGGCATGTCCACGAGCAAGGTGGTGGGAAAATCGGCTAAGGCATTGGCCACTGAAAAAGTCTTGAAAACGGACAATGAACGGATTGTTGGCAACTCCCACCAACTCATCGAATGGGCGAGTGCTGGCCATGTCAACAAGCCAGGCGACGGGAAAATCGGTCGGGGCATGAAACAGACCAAGGAACGGATTGTTGGCACCTCGGACCGGCTCTCGTAAAATGCGCGTGGACATGGGCTGGGCATGTCCACCAGCAAGGTGGTGGGAAAATCGGGTAAAGCATTGGCCACCGAAGAAGGCTTGAAAACGGCCAATGAACGGATTTTTGGTAACTCGCACCAACTCGTCGAATGGGCGAGTGCTGGCCATGTCAGCAAGCCTAGCGACGGGAAGATCGGCCGGGGCATGAAACCGTCCAAGGAACGGATTGTTGGCACCTCGGACCGGCTCTCGTAGAATGCCCGTGGACATGGGCTGGGCATGTCCACCAGCAAGGTGGTGGGAAAATCGGCTAAGGCATTGGCCACCGAAGAAGGATTGAAAACGGCCAACGAACGGATTGTTGGCAACTCGCACCAACTCGTCTAATGGGCGAGTGCTGGCCATGTCAGCAAGCCAGGCGATGGGAAAATCGGCCAGGGCCTAAAACCGACCAACGAACGGATTGTTGGCACCTCGGACCGGCTCTCGTAGAATGCGCGTGGACATGGGCTGGGCATGTCCACTAGTAAGGTGGTGGGAAAATCGGCTAAGGCATTGGCCACCGAAGAAGACTTGAAAACGGCCGATGAACGGATTGTTGGCAACTCGCACTAACTCGTGGAATGGGCGAGTGCTGGCCATGTCAGCAAGCCAGGCGACGGGAAAATCGGTCGGGGCATGAAACCGACCAAGGAACGGATTGTTGGCACCTCGGACAGGCTCTCGTAGAATGCCCGTGGGCATGGGCTGGGCATGTCCACCAGCAAGGTGGTGGGAAAATCGGCGAAGGCATTAGCCACCGAAGAAGGCTTGAAAACGGGCAAAGAACGGATTGTTGGCAACTCGCACGAACTCGTCGAATGGGCGAGTGCTAGCCATGTCAGCAAGCCAAGCGATGGGAAAATCGGCTAGGGCATGAAACCGACCAAGGAACGGATTGTTGGCACCTCGGACCGGCTCTCGTAGAATGCCCGTGGACATGGACTGGGCATGTCCACCAGCAAGGTGGTGGGAAAATCGGCGAAGGCATTGGCCACCGAAGAAGGCTTGAAAACGGACAATGAACGGATTGTTGGCAACTCGCACCAACTCGTCGAATGGGCGAGTGCTGGCCATGTCAGCAAGCCAGGCGACGGGAAAATCGGTCGGGGCATGAAACCGACCAAGGAACGGATTGTTGGCACCTCGGACCGGCTCTCGTAGAATGCGCGTGGACATGGGCTGGGCATGTCCACCAGCAAGGTGGTGGGAAAATCGGCTAAGGCATTGGCCACCGAAGAAGGCTTGAAAACGGCCAATGAACGGATTGTTGGTAACTCGTACCAACTCGTCGAATGGGCGAGTGCTGGCCATGTCAGCAAGCCTGGCGAAGTGAAAATCGGCCGGGGCAAGAAACCGACCAAGGAACGGATTGTTGGCACCTCGGACCGGCTCTCGTAGAATGCCCATGGACATGGGCTGGGCATGTCCACCAGCAAGGTGGTGGGAAAATCGGCTAAGGCATTGGCCACCGAAGAAGGATTGAAAACGGCCAACGAACGGATTGTTGGCAACTCGCACCAACTCCTCTAATGGGCGAGTGCTGGCCATGTCAGCAAGCCAGGCGATGGGAAAATCGGCCAGGGCCTAAAACCGACCAACGAACGGATTGTTGGCTCCTCGGACCGGCTCTCGTAGAATGCGCGTGGACATGGGCTGGGCATGTCCACTAGTAAGGTGGTGGGAAAATCGGCTAAGGCATTGGCCACCGAAGAAGGCTTGAAAACGGCCGATGAACGGATTGTTGGCAACTCGCACTAACTCGTGGAATGGGCGAGTGCTGGCCATGTCAGCAAGCCAGGCGACGGGAAAATCGGTCGGGGCATGAAACCGACCAAGGAACGGATTGTTGGCACCTCGGACAGGCTCTCGTAGAATGCCCGTGGGCATGGGCTGGGCATGTCCACCAGCAAGGTGGTGGGAAAATCGGCGAAGGCATTAGCCACCGAAGAAGGCTTGAAAACGGGCAAAGAACGGATTGTTGGCAACTCGCACGAACTCGTCGAATGGGCGAGTGCTAGCCATGTCAGCAAGCCAAGCGATGGGAAAATCGGCTAGGGCATGAAACCGACCAAGGAACGGATTGTTGGCACCTCGGACCGGCTCTCGTAGAATGCCCGTGGACATGGACTGGGCATGTCCACCAGCAAGGTGGTGGGAAAATCGGCGAAGGCATTGGCCACCGAAGAAGGCTTGAAAACGGACAATGAACGGATTGTTGGCAACTCGCACCAACTCGTCGAATGGGCGAGTGCTGGCCATGTCAGCAAGCCAGGCGACGGGAAAATCGGTCGGGGCATGAAACCGACCAAGGAACGGATTGTTGGCACCTCGGACCGGCTCTCGTAGAATGCGCGTGGACATGGGCTGGGCATGTCCACCAGCAAGGTGGTGGGAAAATCGGCTAAGGCATTGGCCACCGAAGAAGGCTTGAAAACGGCCAATGAACGGATTGTTGGTAACTCGTACCAACTCGTCGAATGGGCGAGTGCTGGCCATGTCAGCAAGCCTGGCGAAGTGAAAATCGGCCGGGGCATGAAATCGACCAAGGAACGGATTGTTGGCACCTCGGACCGGCTCTCGTAGAATGCCCGTGGACATGGGCTGGGCATGTCCACCAGCAAGGTGGTGGGAAAATCGGCTAAGGCATTGGCCACCGAAGAAGGATTGAAAATGGCCAACGAACGGATTGTTGGCAACTCGCACCAACTCGTCTAATGGGCGAGTGCTGGCCATGTCAGCAAGCCAGGCGATGGGAAAATCGGCCAGGGCATAAAACCGACCAACGAACGGATTGTTGGCACCTCGGACCGGCTCTCGTAGAATGCGCGTGGACATGGGCTGGGCATGTCCACTAGTAAGGTGGTGGGAAAATCGGCTAAGGCATTGGCCACCGAAGAAGGCTTGAAAACGGCCAATGAACGGATTGTTGGCAACTCGCACTAACTCGTGGAATGGGCGAGTGCTGGCCATGTCAGCAGGCCAGGCGACGGGAAAATCGGCCGGGGCATAAAACCGACCAAGGAACGGATTGTTGGAACCTCAGACCGGCTCTCGTAGAATGTGAGTGGACATGGGCTAGGCATGTCCACGAGCAAGGTGGTGGGAAAATCGGCTAAGGCATTGGCCACCGAAGAAGTCTTGAAAACGGCCAATGAACGGATTGTTGGCAACTCGCACTAACTCGTGGAATGGGCGAGTGCTGGCCATGTCAGCAAGACAGGCGACGGAAAAATCGGCCGGGGCATGAAACCGACCAAGGAACGGATTGTTGGCACCTCGGACCGGCTCTCGTAGAATGCGCGTGGACATGGGCTGGGCATGTCTACGAGCAAGGTGGTGGGAAAATCGGCTAAGGCATTGTCCACCGAAGAAGGCTTGAAAACGGACAATGAACGGATTGTTGGCAATTCGCACCAACTCGTCGAATGGGCGAGTGCTGGCCATGTCAGCAAGCCAGGCGATGGGAAAATCGGCCGTGGCATGAAATCGACCAAGGAACGGATTGTTGGCATCTCAGACCGGCTCTCATAGAATGCGCGTGGACATGGGCTGGGCATGTTCACCAGCAAGGTGGTGGGAAAATCGGCTAAGGCATTGGCCACCGAAGAAGGCTTGAAAACGGCCAATGAACGAATTGTTGGCAACTCACACCAACTCCTCGAATGGGCGAGTGCTGGCCATGTCAACAAGCCAGGCGACGGGAAAATCGGCCGGGGCATCAAACCAACTAAGGAAAGGATTGTTGGCACCTCGGACCGGCTCTCGTAGAAATGCGCGTGGACATGGGCTGGGCATGTCCACCAGCAAGGTGGTGGGAAAATCGGCTAAGGCATTGGCCACCAAAGAAGGCTTGAAAACGGCCAATGAACGAATTGTTGGCTACTCGCACCAACTCGTCGAATGGGCGAGTGCTGGCCATGTCAGCAAGCCAGGCGACTAGAAAATCGGCCGGGGCATGAAACCAACTTAGGAACGGATTGTTGGCACCTCGGACCGGCTCTCGTAGAAATGCGCGTGGACATGGGCTGGGCATGTCAACCAGCAAGGTGGTGGGAAAATCGGCTAAGGCATTGGCCACCGAAGAAGGCTTGAAAACGGCCAATGAACGGATTGTTGGCAACTCACACCAACTCGTCGAATGGGCGAGTGTTGGCCATGTCAGCAAGCCAGGCAACGGGAAAATCGACCGGGGCATAAAACCAACCAAGGAACGGATTGTTGGCGCCTCGGACCGGCTCTCGTAGAATGCGCGTGGACATGGGCTGGGCATGTCCACCAGCAAGGTGGTGGGAAAATCGGCTAAGCCATTGGCCACCAAAGAAGGCTTGAAAACGGCCAATGAACGGATTGTTGGCAACTCGCACCAACTCGTTGAATGGGCGAGTGCTGGCCATGTCAGCAAGCCAGGCAACGGGAAAATCGGCCGGGGCATGAAATCGACCAAGGAACGGATTGTTGGCAACTCGCACCAACTCGTCGAATGGGAATGTTCTGGGCATGTCAGCAACCAAGGTGACGGGAAAATCGGCCACACCATGAAAACGGCCAAGGGATGGATTGCTGGCAACTTGCACCAAGTCGCCTACCCAGCAGCGGCACACTGGGGGGACCAGCACTCCCAGCACGCTTGGCGCCGACTGCCGGGGGCCCAGCGCGCCTGGGGTCGGGCTGCCGCGGGCATGAGCAGCGATTCCAGCGCGCCTGGAGTCTGGCTGCCGCGGGCGCGAGCAGCGCTCCTAGAAGGCGCGCGCGCAGCCAGTCCAGCGCGCCTGGAGTCGGTCAGCCGCGGGCGGGAGCAGCACTCCCCGCGAGCGCCCGCGCAGCCAGCCCAGCGCGCTGCGCGTGGGGCTGCCGCGGGCGCTGGCAGTGCTCCCAGCGCGCGCTGCGGCACGCTCAGCGGGCTGCTCCCACGCCCCGCTCTCATCCCCGTTTTTGGGTCAAATGAACAACCACATGCACCATAATTTTCCTCATATGTTTCTAGAGGTCCACACAAAGTTTTGCTCAATTCCGCCCATTTTTCTATTTTTTACGATTTGTTGTATTTTTTGTCTTCGAAAAATAAAAAAAATATTTCCGGCTTCCGAAAAATTATGAACTTTTTTCCCAAGGCCTATTACATTTTTCTCAGTGTTCCCACAAAATTTCAGCTC
>CM075444.1:14159815-14162315 GCA_037832335.1 Carallia pectinifolia | reverse complement strand
GCCACGATAGAGATCGTGGGGAGATAATGTTTATCTCCAAGACCTAGATAGCTGGGGGTGTCAGCTATATATAGACCCTATGGGTTGTCATTTGTACTCAGTGAAAGAGAAACCACTCAGACAGAAAGAGTGAAACACTATTGAGAGTTCAAGTGATTGTTCCTTTGTATTGCTTGAGTTAAGTAATAAAAGGTTGGGAAAGGTTCCCGTATATGCTCTTGTGTCTCTTTCGAGTGTGTTAGTTGTGTGCCTTACTTATAAAGTTCTATTGTGCAAATCATTGTGTGTGCGGTTGGCTGAGAGTAAGTGTGACTTAGTGCCATCACAAGGCGTAATTTTGAGTGAGAAAATTAGCCGTGTGACAGCTGGTATCAGAGCATAAAGGTTCAACCAATGGCAGGTGGTTCGGCTCTTGATGCTATACGTAAGCGTGTAGCCAAACTCTTTGAGGTACTCGGTGATGTTCCGGACGATACAAATTCCACCGTGTTGCAGACATTGGCTCTCCATAAACAGTATATAATCAATCTGTAGCGGCAACAAGAGGTGGTGAGCTCTTCAAACACAGCTTTTTGGCTTGAGGAGATGGCAGCAGAAATAGCCATCCTCAAGAAGGCTGTGGCCTCTCAACCAAGCGGAGGTGTGATGGAGGGCTCGACCAAGATGAAGGTGCCAGAGCCTAAAGCCTTCGAGGGAGCGAGGGATGACAAAGAGATTGAGAATTTTCTATGGGATATGGAGCAGTACTTCAAAGCTGCCCGAGTGCCAGACGACGAGAAGGTCAATCTGACCAGCATGTATCTAGCCAAGGACGCCAAGCTGTGGTGGCGAACTCGATTGGATGACGATGCAAGTGCGGGCAGGCCTAAGATCGAGACGTGGGAGAGCCTAAAGAAGGAGTTAAAAGACCAGTTCTTACCCTGCAACAAGTCATGGGTTGCAAGGGAATCCTTGAAGAAGTTGAAGCAGAGTGGTACGGTGCGTGACTACGTGAAGGAATTCAGTTCCTTGATGCTTGACATCTGTAACATGTCGGATGAAGACAAGCATTTCAAGTTCTTATCCGGTCTTCAACCCTGGGCTCAACTCGAGCTTAGAAGGCAAGGTGTGAAGGAGCTTCCTTCAGCGATGGCTGCGGCTGATGGTTTAGTTAATTTTCGGATCAACAAGTCTCCTGATTCTGATGTTGGGAAGCAGCCCAAAGACAAGGGCAAGAAGAAGAAGGAAGGCAAGAAAGATAAGCACAACGGTGGCGCAAGGATAAAGGCAAAGTCGTCTACCAAGAACAAGGTAAAGGCAAAACTAACTCGGGATGTTTCATATGTAATGGACCACACAGGGCTAAGGAGTGCCCGAAGTTGCTGAGGAGAGTGGCCTCTCGGACGATGTTGGGCCCTCTCGTGTCAATCCTCTGCAGTTGGTGAGTGCTGTGCAAGCTGGACATGCCCCACAATCCGGTTTGATGTATGTAAAGATCGGGCTTAGTAATAAGGAGTTGATGGCGATGGCTGACACTGGTGCTACCCACAACTTTGTTGCTGAGAGGATGGTGGCGTCACTCGGTCTGAAAGTCACCAGGACAGGGAGTCAAATGAAGGCAGTCAATTCGGCAGCCCGGGAGGTGCTTGGCACGGCACTAGGAGTGGAGGTAACTATGGGCAATTGGTCTGGTAAGCTTAACTTCACTGTGGTTCCATTAGATGATTTTGATATCATACTGGGAGTTGATTTCTTTGTGAGCGCAAAAGTTGCTCTGTTGCCTCACTTGGGTGGTCTCATGATCATGCATGAGGATCATCCATGTTTCGTTGCTGGAACGTTCACTCCCTCTTCCAATATTGGTGGGAAGTCGGGTGGTATGCTATCAGCTATGCAGGTGAAGCCTGGGCTGAAAAAGGGAGAAGTCACCTACCTTGCGGCTTTGATGGAGATCAAAGAAGGTATTGTTGCGGAGGTGCCTGACAGTGTGGCGGATCTGTTGGGGAAGTTCACTGATGTGATGCCTCTTGAACTCCCCAAGTGTCTTCCCCCGAGGCATGGCACTGACCACAAGATCGATTTAGTGCCCGGTTCCAAACCACCAGCACAAGCCTCATCTCGCATGAGTCTGCTAGAGTTGGCAGAACTGAGGAATCAGTTGACGGAGTTGCTGGATGCAGGCCTAATTCAGCCCTCCAAAGCGCCATACGGTGCCCCGGTGTTGTTTCAGAGGAAACACGATGGCTCCCTACGGATGTGTGTTGATTACAGGGCTCTGAACAAGGTGACGGTAAAGAACAAGTACCCTATTCCATTGATAGCGGACTTGTTTGACAGGCTGGCGAGAGCCTCGTATTTCACCAAGCTGGATCTACGATCTGGATATTGGCAAGTCAGGATTGCAGAAGGAGATGAGGGGAAAACCACGTGCATCACTCGCTATGGCTCCTACGAATTCTTGGTGATGCCATTCGGTTTGACTAATGCCCCTGCTACTTCTGTAATTTAATGAATGATGTGT
>CM075444.1:13934815-14154815 GCA_037832335.1 Carallia pectinifolia | reverse complement strand
TCGTCGAATGGGCGAGTGCTGGCCATGTCAGCAAGCCAGGCGACGGGAAAATCGGCCAGGGCATGAAACCGACCAAGGAACGGATTCTTGGCACCTCGGACCGGCTCTCGTAGAATGCGCGTGGACATGGGCTGGGCATGTCCACCAGCAAGGTGGTGGGAAAATCGGCTAAGGCACTGGCCACCGAAGAAGGCTTGAAAACGGCCAACGAACGGATTGTTGGCAACTCGCACCAACTCGTCGGCTGGGCGAGTGCTGGCCATGTCAGCAAGCCAAGCGATGGGAAAATCAGCCGGGGCATGAAACCGAGCAAGGAACGGATTGTTGGCACCTCGGACCGGCTCTCGTAGAATGCGCGTGGACATGGGCCGGGCATGTCCACCAGCAAGGTGGTGGGAAAATCGGCTAAGGCATTGGCCACTGAAGAAGGCTTGAAAACGGCCAATGAACGGATTGTTGGCAACTCGCACCAACTCGTCGAATGCGCGAGTGCTGGCCATGTCAGTAAGTCAAGCGACGAGAAAATCGGCCGGGGCATGAAACCGACCAAGGAACGGATTGTTGGCACCTCGGACCGGCTCTCGTAGAATGCGCGTGGACATGGGCTGGGCAAGTCCACCAGCAAGGTGGTGGGAAAATCTGCAAAGGCATTAGCCACCGAAGAAAGCTTGAAAACGGCCAATGAACGGATTGTTGGCAACTCGCACCAACTCGTCGAATGGGCGAGTGCTGGCCATGTCAGTAAGCCAGGCGACGGGAAAATCGGCCGGGGTATGAAACCGACCAATGAACGGATTGTCGGCACCTCGGACCGGCTGTCGTAGAATGCGCGTGGACATGGGCTGGGCATGTCCACCAGCAGGGTGGTGGGAAAATCTGCTAAGGCATTTGCCACCGAAGAAGGCTTGAAAACGGCCAACGAACAGATTGTTTGCAACTCGCACCAACTCGTCGAATGGGCGAGTGCTGGCCATGTCAGCAAGCCAGGCGATGGGAAAATCGGCCGGGGCATGAAACCGACCAAGGAACGGATTGTTGGCACCTCGGATCGGCTCTCGTAGAATGCGCGTGGACATGGGCTGGGCATGTCCACCAGCAAGTTGGTGGGAAAACCGGCTAAGGCATTTGCCACCGAAGAAGGCTTGAAAACGGCCAATGAACGGATTGTTGGCAACTGGCACCAACTCGTCGACTGGGCGAGTGCTGGCCATGTCAGCAAGCCTGGCGACGGGAAAATCGGTCGGGGCATGAAACCGACCAAGGAACAGATTGTTGGCACCTCGGACCGGCTCTCGTAGAATGCGCGTGGACAAGGGCCGGGCATGTCCACCAGCAAGGTGGTGGGAAAATCTGCTAAGGCATTTGCCACCGAAGAAGGCTTGAAAACGGCCAACGAACAGATTGTTTGCAACTCGCACCAACTCGTCGAATGGGCGAGTGCTGGCCATGTCAGCAAGCCAGGCGATGGGAAAATCGGCCGGGGCATGAAACCGACCAAGGAACGGATTGTTGGCACCTCGGATCGGCTCTCGTAGAATGCGCGTGGACATGGGCCGGGCTTGTCCACCAGCAAGGTGGTGGGAAAATCGGCTAAGGCATTGGCCACCGAAGAAGGCTTGAAAACGGCCAATGAACGGATTGTTGGCAACTCGCACCAACTCGTCGAATGGGCGAGTGCTGGCCATGTCAGCAAGCCAAGCGACGGGAAAATCGGCCAGGGCATGAAACCGACCAAGGAACGGATTGTTGGCACATCGGACCGGCTCTCGTAGAATGCGCGTGGACATGGGCTGGGCATGTCCACCAGCAAGGTGGTGGGAAAATCGGCTAAGGCACTGGCCACCGAAGAAGGCTTGAAAACGGCCAACGAACGGATTGTTGGCAACTCGCACCAACGCGTCGGCTGGGCGAGTGCTGGCCATGTCAGCAAGCCAGGCGACGGGAAAATCGGCCGGGGCATGAAACCGACCAAGGAACGGATTGTTGGCACCTCGGACCGGCTCTCGTAGAATGCGCGTGGACATGGGCTGGGCAAGTCCACCAGCAAGGTGGTGGGAAAATCTGCAAAGGCATTAGCCACCGAAGAAAGCTTGAAAACGGCCAATGAACGGATTGTTGGCAACTCGCACCAACTCGTCGAATGGGCGAGTGCTGGCCATGTCAGTAAGCCAGGCGACGGGAAAATCGGCCGGGGTATGAAACCGACCAATGAACGGATTGTCGGCACCTCGGACCGGCTGTCGTAGAATGCGCGTGGACATGGGCTGGGCATGTCCACCAGCAGGGTGGTGGGAAAATCGGCTAAGGCGTTGGCCACCGAAGAAGGATTGAAAACAGGCCAATGAACTGATTGTTGGCAACTCGCACCAACTCGTCAAATGTGCGAGCGCTGGCCATGTCAGCAAGCCTAGTGACGGGAAAATCGGCCGGGGCATGAAACCGACCAAGGAACGGATTGTTGGCACCTCGGACCGTCTCTCGTAGAATGCGCGTGGACATGGGCTGGGCATGTCCACCAGCAAGGTGGTGGGAAAATCGACGAAGGCATTGGCCACCGAAGAAGGCTTGAAAACGGCCAATCAACGGAGTGTTGGGAACTGGCACCAACTCGTCGAATGGGCGAGTGATGGCCATGTCAGCAATCCAGGCGACGGGAAAATCGGCCGGGGCATGAAAACGACCAAGGAACGGATTGTTGGCACCTCGGACCGGCTCTCGTAGAATGCGCGTAGACATGAGCTGGGCATGTCCACCAGTAAGGTGGTGGGAAAATCGGCTAAGGCATTGGCCACCGAAGAAGGCTTGAAAACTGCCAATGAACGGATTGTTGGCAACTCGCAACAACTCGTCGAATGGGCGAGTGCTGGCCATGTCAGCAAGCCAGGCGACGGGAAAATCGGCCGGGGCATGAAAACGACCAAGGAACAGATTGTTGGCACCTCGGACCGGCTCTCATATAATGCGCGTGGACATGGGCTGGGCATGTCCACCAGCAAGGTGGTGGCAAAATCGGCTAAGCCGTTGGCCACCGAAGAATGATTGAAAACAGCCAATGAACGGATTGTTGGCAACTCGCACCAACTCGTCGAATGGGCAAGTGCTGGCCATGTCAGCGTACCTGGCGACGGGAAAATCGGCCGGGGCATGAGACCGACCAAGGAACGAATTGTTGGCACCTCGGACCGGATCTAGTAGAATGCGCGTGGACATGGGCTGGGCATGCCCACCAGCAAGGTGGTGGGAAAATCGGCGAAAGCATTGGCCACCGAAGAAGGCTTGAAAACGGCCAATGAACGGATTGTCGGCAACTGGCACCAACTCGTCGAATGGGCCAGTGATGGCCATGTCAACAATCCAGGCGACGGGAAAATCGGCCTGGGCATGAAACCGACCAAGGAACGGATTGTTGGCACCTCGGACCGGCTCTCGTAGAATGCGCGTGGACATGGGATGGGCATGTCCACCAGTAAGGTGGTGGGAAAATCGGCCAAGGCATTGGCCACCGAAGAAGGCTTGAAAACTGCCAATGAACGGATTGTTGGCAACTCGCACCAACTCGTCGAATGGGCGAGTGCTGGCCATGTCAGCAAGCCAGGCGATGGGAAAATCGGCCGGGGCATGAAACCGACCAAGGAACGGATTGTTGGCACCTCGGACCGGCTCTCGTAGAATGCGCGTGGACATGGGCTGGGCATGTCCACCAGCAAGGTGGTGGGAAAATCGGCAAAGGCATTAGCCACCGAAGAAAGCTTGAAAACGGCCAATGAACGGATTGTTGGCAACTCGCACCAACTCGTCGAATGGGCGAGTGCTGGCCATGTCAGCAAGCCAGGAGACGGGAAAATCGGCTGGGGTATGAAACCGACCAATGAACGGATTGTTGGCACCTCGGACCGGCTGTCGTAGAATGCGAGTGGACATGGGCTGGGCATGTCCACCAGCAGGGTGGTGGGAAAATCGGCTAAGGCGTTGGCCACCGAAGAAGGATTGAAAACAGGCCAATGAACTGATTGTTGGCAACTCGCACCAACTCGTCAAATGTGCGAGTGCTGGCCATGTCAGCAAGCCTGGTGACGGGAAAATCGGTCGGGGCATGAAACCGACCAAGGAACGGATTGTTGGCACCTCGGACCGTCTCTCGTAGAATGCGCGTGGACATGGGCTGGGCATGTCCACCAGCAAGGTGGTGGGAAAATCGGCGAAGGCATTGGCCACCGAAGAAGGCTTGAAAACGGCCAATCAACGGATTGTTGGGAACTGGCACCAACTCGTCGAATGGGCGAGTGATGGCCATGTCAGCAATCCAGGCGACGGGAAAATCGGCAGGGGCATGAAACCGACCAAGGAACGGATTGTTGGCACCTCGGACCGGCTCTCGTAGAATGCGCGTAGACATGAGGTGGGCATGTCCACCAGTAAGGTGGTGGGAAAATCGGCTAAGCCATTGGCCACCGAAGAAGGCTTGAAAACTGCCAATGAACGGATTGTTGGCAACTCGCAACAACTCGTCGAATGGGCGAGTGCTGGCCATGTCAGCAAGCCAGGCGACGGGAAAATCGGCCGGGGCATGAAAACGGCCAAGGAATAGATTGTTGGCACCTCGGACCGGCTCTCATATAATGCGCGTGGACATGGGCTGGGCATGTCCACCAGCAAGGTGGTGGGAAAATCGGCTAAGCCGTTGGCCACCGAAGAATGATTGAAAACAGCCAATGAACGGATTGTTGGCAACTCGCACCAACTCGTCGAATGGGCAAGTGCTGGCCATGTCAGCATGCCTGGCGACGGGAAAATCGGCCGGGGCATGAGACCGACCAAGGAACGAATTGTTGGCACCTCGGACCGGCTCTAGTAGAATGCGCGTGGACATGGGCTGGGCATGCCCACCAGCAAGGTGGTGGGAAAATCGGCGAAAGCATTGGCCACCGAAGAAGGCTTGAAAACGGCCAATGAACGGATTGTCGGCAACTGGCACCAACTCGTCGAATGGGCGAGTGATGGCCATGTCAACAATCCAGGCGACGGGAAAATCGGCCTGGGCATGAAACCGACCAAGGAACGGATTGTTGGCACCTCGGACTGGCTCTCGTAGAATGCGCGTGGACATGGGATGGGCATGTCCACCAGTAAGGTGGTGGGAAAATCGGCCAAGGCATTGGCCACCGAAGAAGGCTTGAAAACTGCCAATGAACGGATTGTTGGCAACTCGCACCAACTCGTCGAATGGGCAAGTGCTGGCCATGTCAGCATGCCTGGCGACGGGAAAATCGGCCGGGGCATGAGACCGACCAAGGAACGAATTGTTGGCACCTCGGACCGGCTCTAGTAGAATGCGCGTGGACATGGGCTGGGCATGCCCACCAGCAAGGTGGTGGGAAAATCGGCGAAAGCATTGGCCACCGAAGAAGGCTTGAAAACGGCCAATGAACGGATTGTCGGCAACTGGCACCAACTCGTCGAATGGGCGAGTGATGGCCATGTCAACAATCCAGGCGACGGGAAAATCGGCCTGGGCATGAAACCGACCAAGGAACGGATTGTTGGCACCTCGGACTGGCTCTCGTAGAATGCGCGTGGACATGGGATGGGCATGTCCACCAGTAAGGTGGTGGGAAAATCGGCCAAGGCATTGGCCACCGAAGAAGGCTTGAAAACTGCCAATGAACGGATTGTTGGCAACTCGCACCAACTCGTCGAATGGGCGAGTGCTGGCCATGTCAGCAAGCCAGGCGACGGGAAAATCGGCCGGGGTATGAAACCGACCAATGAACGGATTGTTGGCACCTCGGACCGGCTGTCGTAGAATGCGAGTGGACATGGGCTGGGCATGTCCACCAGCAGGGTGGTGGGAAAATCGGCTAAGGCGTTGGCCACCGAAGAAGGATTGAAAACAGGCCAATGAACTGATTGTTGGCAACTCGCACCAACTCGTCAAATGTGCGAGTGCTGGCCATGTCAGCAAGCCTGGTGACGGGAAAATCGGTCGGGGCATGAAACCGACCAAGGAACGGATTGTTGGCACCTCGGACCGTCTCTCGTAGAATGCGCGTGGACATGGGCTGGGCATGTCCACCAGCAAGGTGGTGGGAAAATCGGCGAAGGCATTGGCCACCGAAGAAGGCTTGAAAACGGCCAATCAACAGATTGTTGGGAACTGGCACCAACTCGTCGAATGGGCGAGTGATGGCCATGTCAGCAATCCAGGCGACGGGAAAATCGGCCGGGGCATGAAACCGACCAAGGAACGGATTGTTGGCACCTCGGACCGTCTCTCGTAGAATGCGCGTGGACATGGGCTGGGCATGTCCACCAGCAAGGTGGTGGGAAAATCGGCGAAGGCATTGGCCACCGAAGAAGGCTTGAAAACGGCCAATCAACGGATTGTTGGGAACTGGCACCAACTCGTCGAATGGGCGAGTGATGGCCATGTCAGCAATCCAGGCGACGGGAAAATCGGCCGGGGCATGAAACCGACCAAGGAACGGATTGTTGGCACCTCGGACCGGCTCTCGTAGAATGCGCGTAGACATGAGGTGGGCATGTCCACCAGTAAGGTGGTGGGAAAATCGGCTAAGCCATTGGCCACCGAAGAAGGCTTGAAAACTGCCAATGAACGGATTGTTGGCAACTCGCAACAACTCGTCGAATGGGCGAGTGCTGGCCATGTCAGCAAGCCAGGCGACGGGAAAATCGGCCGGGGCATGAAAACGGCCAAGGAACAGATTGTTGGCACCTCGGACCGGCTCTCATATAATGCGCGTGGACATGGGCTGGGCATGTCCACCAGCAAGGTGGTGGGAAAATCGGCTAAGCCGTTGGCCACCGAAGAATGATTGAAAACAGCCAATGAACGGATTGTTGGCAACTCGCACCAACTCGTCGAATGGGCAAGTGCTGGCCATGTCAGCATGCCTGGCGACGGGAAAATCGGCCGGGGCATGAGACCGACCAAGGAACGAATTGTTGGCACCTCGGACCGGCTCTAGTAGAATGCGCGTGGACATGGGCTGGGCATGCCCACCAGCAAGGTGGTGGGAAAATCGGCGAAAGCATTGGCCACCGAAGAAGGCTTGAAAACGGCCAATGAACGGATTGTCGGAAACTGGCACCAACTCGTCGAATGGGCGAGTGATGGCCATGTCAACAATCCAGGAGACGGGAAAATCGGCCTGGGCATGAAACCGACCAAGGAACGGATTGTTGGCACCTCGGACTGGCTCTCGTAGAATGCGCGTGGACATGGGATGGGCATGTCCACCAGTAAGGTGGTGGGAAAATCGGCCAAGGCATTGGCCACCGAAGAAGGCTTGAAAACTGCCAATGAACGGATTGTTGGCAACTCGCACCAACTCGTCGAATGGGCGAGTGCTGGCCATGTCAGCAAGCCAGGCGATGGGAAAATCGGCCGGGGCATGAAACCGACCAAGGAACGGATTGTTGGCACCTCGGACTGGCTCTCGTAGAATGCGCGTGGACATGGGCTGGGCATGTCCACCAGCAAGGTGGTGGGAAAATCGGCTAAGCCGTTGGCCACCGAAGAATGATTGAAAACAGCCAATGAACGGATTGTTGGCAACTCGCACCAACTCGTCGAATGGGCAAGTGCTGGCCATGTCAGCATGCCTGGCGACGGGAAATCGGCCGGGGCATGAGACCGACCAAGGAACGAATTGTTGGCACCTCGGACCGGCTCTAGTAGAATGCGAGTGGACATGGGCTGGGCATGTCCACCAGCAGGGTGGTGGGAAAATCGGCTAAGGCGTTGGCCACCGAAGAAGGATTGAAAACAGGCCAATGAACTGATTGTTGGCAACTCGCACCAACTCGTCAAATGTGCAAGTGCTGGCCATGTCAGCAAGCCTAGTGACGGGAAAATCGGTCGGGGCATGAAACCGACCAAGGAACGGATTGTTGGCACCTCGGACCGTCTCTCGTAGAATGCGCGTGGACATGGGCTGGGCATGTCCACCAGCAAGGTGGTGGGAAAATCGGCGAAGGCATTGGCCACCGAAGAAGGCTTGAAAACGGCTAATCAACGGATTGTTGGGAACTGGCACCAACTCGTCGAATGGGCGAGTGATGGCCATGTCAGCAATCCAGGCGACGGGAAAATCGGCCGGGGCATGAAACCGACCAAGGAACGGATTGTTGGCACCTCGGACCGGCTCTCGTAGAATGCGCGTAGACATGAGGTGGGCATGTCCACCAGTAAGGTGGTGGGAAAATCGGCTAAGCCATTGGCCACCGAAGAAGGCTTGAAAACTGCCATTGAACGGATTGTTGGCAACTCGCAACAACTCGTCGAATGGGCGAGTGCTGGCCATGTCAGCAAGCCAGGCGACGGGAAAATCGGCCGGGGCATGAAAACGGCCAAGGAACAGATTGTTGGCACCTCGGACCGGCTCTCATATAATGCGCGTGGACATGGGCTGGGCATGTCCACCAGCAAGGTGGTGGGAAAATCGGCTAAGCCGTTGGCCACCGAAGAATGATTGAAAACAGCCAATGAACGGATTGTTGGCAACTCGCACCAACTCGTCGAATGGGCAAGTGCTGGCCATGTCAGCATGCCTGGCGACGGGAAAATCGGCCGGGGCATGAGACCGACCAAGGAACGAATTGTTGGCACCTCGGACCGGCTCTAGTAGAATGCGCGTGGACATGGGCTGGGCATGCCCACCAGCAAGGTGGTGGGAAAATCGGCGAAAGCATTGGCCACCGAAGAAGGCTTGAAAACGGCCAATGAACGGATTGTCGGCAACTGGCACCAACTCGTCGAATGGGCGAGTGATGGCCATGTCAACAATCCAGGCGACGGGAAAATCGGCCTGGGCATGAAACCGACCAAGGAACGGATTGTTGGCACCTCGGACTGGCTCTCGTAGAATGCGCGTGGACATGGGATGGGCATGTCCACCAGTAAGGTGGTGGGAAAATCGGCCAAGGCATTGGCCACCGAAGAAGGCTTGAAAACTGCCAATGAACGGATTGTTGGCAACTCGCACCAACTCGTCGAATGGGCGAGTGCTGGCCATGTCAGCAAGCCAGGCGATGGGAAAATCGGCCGGGGCATGAAACCGACCAAGGAACGGATTGTTGGCACCTCGGACTGGCTCTCGTAGAATGCGCGTGGACATGGGATGGGCATGTCCACCAGTAAGGTGGTGGGAAAATCGGCCAAGGCATTGGCCACCGAAGAAGGCTTGAAAACAGCCAATGAACGGATTGTTGGCAACTCGTACCAACTCGTCGAATGGACGAGTGCTGGCCATGTCAGCAAGCCAGTCGACGGGAAAATCGGCCGAGGCGTGAAACCGACGAAGGAACGGAATGTTGGCACCTCGGACCGGCTCTCGTAGAATGCGCGTGGACATGGGATGGGCATGTCCACCAGTAAGGTGGTGGGAAAATCGGCGAAGGCATTGGCCACCGAAGAAGGATTGAAAACGGCCAATGAACAGATTGTTGGCAACTCGCACCAACTCGTCGAATGGGCAAGTGCTGGCCATGTCAGCATGCCTGGCGACGGGAAAATCGGCCGGGGCATGAGACCGACCAAGGAACGAATTGTTGGCACCTCGGACCGGCTCTAGTAGAATGCGCGTGGACATGGGCTGGGCATGTCCACCAGCAAGGTGGTGGGAAAAACGGCGAAAGCATTGGCCACCGAAGAAGGCTTGAAAACGGCCAATGAACGGATTGTCGGCAACTGGCACTAACTCGTCGTATGGGCGAGTGATGGCCATGTCAACAATCCAGGCGACGGGAAAATCGGCCTGGGCATGAAACCGACCAAGGAACGGATTGTTGGCACCTCGGACCGGCTCTCGTAGAATGCGCATGGACATGGGATGGGCATGTCCACGAGTAAGGTGGTGGGAAAATCGGCTAAGGCATTGGCCACTGAAGAAGGCTTGAAAACAGCCAATGAACGGATTGTTGGCAACTCGCACCAACTCGTTGAATGGGCGAGTGCTGGCCATGTCAGCAAGCCAGGCGACGGGAAAATCGGCCGGGGCATGAAACCGACCAAGGAACGGATTGTTGGCACCTCGGACCGGCTCTCGTAGAATGCGCGTAGACATGAGCTGGGCATGTCCACCAGTAAGGTGGTGGGAAAATCGGCTAAGGCATTGGCCACCGAAGAAGGCTTGAAAACTGCCAATGAACGGATTGTTGGCAACTCGCAACAACTCGTCGAATGGGCGATTGCTGGCCATGTCAGCAAGCCAGGCGACGGGAAAATCGGCCGGGGCATGAAAACGACCAAGGAATAGATTGTTGGCACCTCGGACCGGCTCTCATATAATGCGCGTGGACATGGGCTGGGCATGTCCACCAGCAAGGTGGTGGGAAAATCGGCTAAGCCGTTGGCCACCGAAGAATGATTGAAAACAGCCAATGAACGGATTGTTGGCAACTCGCACCAACTCGTCGAATGGGCGAGTGCTGGCCATGTCAGCAAGCCAGGCGACGGGAAAATCGACCGGGGCATGAAACCGACCAAGGAACAGATTGTTGGCACCTCGGACCGGCTCTCGTAGAATGCGCGTGGACATGGGCTGGGCATGTCCACCAGCAAGGTGGTGGGAAAATCGGCGAAAGCATTGGCCACTGAAGAAGGCTTGAAAACGGCCAATGAACGGATTATCGGCATCTGGCACCAACTCGTCGAATGGGCGAGTGATGGCCATGTGAACAATCCAGGCGACGGGAAAATCGGCCTAGGCATGAAACCGACCAAGGAACGGATTGTTGGCACCTCAGACCGGCTCTCGTAGAATGCGCGTGGACATGGGATGGGCATGTCCACCAGTAAGGTGGTGGGAAAATCGGCCAAGGCATTGGCCACCGAAGAAGGCTTGAAAACTGCCAATGAACGGATTGTTGGCAACTCGCACCAACTCGTCGAATGGGCGAGTGCTGGCCATGTCAGCAAGCCAGGCGATGGGAAAATCAGCCGGGGCATGAAACCGAGCCAGGAACGGATTGTTGGCACCTCGGACCGGCTCTCGTAGAATGCGCGTGGACATGGGCCGGGCATGTCCACCAGCAAGGTGGTGGGAAAATCGGCTAAGGCATTGGCCACCGAAGAAGGCTTGAAAACGGCCAATGAACGGATTGTTGGCAACTCGCACCAACTCGTCGAATGGGCGAGTGCTGGCCATGTCAGCAAGCCTGGCGACGGGAAAATCGGTCGGGGCATGAAACCGACCAATGAACGGATTGTTGGCACCTCGGACCCGCTCTCGTAGAATGCGCGTGGACATGGGCCGGGCATGTCCACCAGCAAGGTGGTGGGAAAATCGGCTAAGGCATTTGCCACCGAAGAAGGCTTGAAAACGGCCAATGAACAGATTGTTTGCAACTCGCACCAACTTGTCGAATGGGCGAGTGCTGGCCATGTCAGCAAGCCAGGCGATGGGAAAATCGGCCGGGGCATGAAACCGACCAAGGAACGGATTGTTGGCACCTCGGATCGGCTCTCGTAGAATGCGCGTGGACATGGGCCGGGCTTGTCCACCAGCAAGGTGGTGGGAAAATCGGCTAAGGCATTGGCCACCGAAGAAGGCTTGAAAACGGCCAATGAACGGATTGTTGGCAACTCGCACCAACTCGTCGAATGGGCGAGTGCTGGCCATGTCAGCAAGCCAGGCGACGGGAAAATCGGCCATGGCATGAAACCGACCAAGGAACGGATTGTTGGCACCTCGGACCGGCTCTCATAGAATGCGCGTGGACATGGGCTGGGCATGTCCACCAGCAAGGTGGTGGGAAAATCGGCTAAGCCGTTGGCCACCGAAGAATGATTGAAAACAGCCAATGAACGGATTGTTGGCAGCTCGCACCAACTCGTCGAATGGGCAAGTGCTGGCCATGTCAGCATGCCTGGCGACGGGAAAATCGGCCGGGGCATGAGACCGACCAAGGAACGAATTGTTGGCACCTCGGACCGGCTCTAGTAGAATGCGCGTGGACATGGGCTGGGCATGCCCACCAGCAAGGTGGTGGGAAAATCGGCGAAAGCATTGGCCACCGAAGAAGGCTTGAAAACGGCCAATGAACGGATTGTCGGCAACTGGCACCAACTCGTCGAATGGGCGAGTGATGGCCATGTCAACAATCCAGGCGACGGGAAAATCGGCCTGGGCATGAAACCGACCAAGGAACGGATTGTTGGCACCTCGGACTGGCTCTCGTAGAATGCGCGTGGACATGGGATGGGCATGTCCACCAGTAAGATGGTGGGAAAATCGGCCAAGGCATTGGCCACCGAAGAAGGCTTGAAAACTGCCAATGAACGGATTGTTGGCAACTCGCACCAACTCGTCGAATGGGCGAGTGCTGGCCATGTCAGCAAGCCAGGCGATGGGAAAATCGGCCGGGGCATGAAACCGACCAAGGAACGGATTGTTGGCACCTCGGACTGGCTCTCGTAGAATGCGCGTGGACATGGGATGGGCATGTCCACCAGTAAGGTGGTGGGAAAATCGGCTAAGGCATTGGCCACCGAAGAAGGCTTGAAAACAGCCAATGAACGGATTGTTGGCAACTCGTACCAACTCGTCGAATGGACGAGTGCTGGCCATGTCAGCAAGCCAGTCGACGGGAAAATCGGCCGAGGCATGAAACCGACGAAGGAACGGAATGTTGGCACCTCGGACCGGCTCTCGTAGAATGCGCGTGGACATGGGATGGGCATGTCCACCAGTAAGGTGGTGGGAAAATCGGCGAAGGCATTGGCCACCGAAGAAGGATTGAAAACGGCCAATGAACAGATTGTTGGCAACTCGCACCAACTCGTCGAATGGGCGAGTGCTGGCCATGTCAGCATGCCAGGCGACGGGAAAATCGGCCGGGGCATGAAACCGACCAAGGAACGATTGTTGGCACCTCGGACCGGCTCTAGTAGAATGCGCGTGGACATGGGCTGGGCATGTCCACCAGCAAGGTGGTGGGAAAATCGGCTAAGCATTGGCCACCGAAGAAGGCTTGAAAACGGCCAATGAACGGATTGTTGGCAACTCGCACCAACTCGTCGAATGGGCGAGTGCTGGCCATGTCAGCAAGCCAGGCGACGGGAAAATCGGCCTGGGCATGAAACCGACCAAGGAACGGATTGTTGGCACCTCGGACCGGCTCTCGTAGAATGCGCAGTGGACATGGGATGGGCATGTCCACGAGTAAGGTGGTGGGAAAATCGGCGAAAGCATTGGCCACTGAAGAAGGCTTGAAAACGGCCAATGAACGGATTATCGGCATCTGGCACCAACTCGTCGAATGGGCGAGTGATGGCCATGTGAACAATCCAGGCGACGGGAAAATCGGCCTAGGCATGAAACCGACCAAGGAACGGATTGTTGGCACCTCAGACCGGCTCTCGTAGAATGCGCGTGGACATGGGATGGGCATGTCCACCAGTAAGGTGGTGGGAAAATCGGCCAAGGCATTGGCCACCGAAGAAGGCTTGAAAACTGCCAATGAACGGATTGTTGGCAACTCGCACCAACTCGTCGAATGGGCGAGTGCTGGCCATGTCAGCAAGCCAGGCGATGGGAAAATCAGCCGGGGCATGAAACCGAGCCAGGAACGGATTGTTGGCACCTCGGACCGGCTCTCGTAGAATGCGCGTGGACATGGGCCGGGCATGTCCACCAGCAAGGTGGTGGGAAAATCGGCTAAGGCATTGGCCACCGAAGAAGGCTGGAAAACGGCCAATGAACGGATTGTTGGCAACTCGCACCAACTCGTCGAATGGGCGAGTGCTGGCCATGTCAGCAAGCCTGGCGACGGGAAAATCGGTCGGGGCATGAAACCGACCAATTAACGGATTGTTGGCACCTCGGACCGGCTCTCGTAGAATGCGCGTGGACATGGGCCGGGCATGTCCACCAGCAAGGTGGTGGGAAAATCGGCTAAGGCATTTGCCACCGAAGAAGGCTTGAAAACGGCCAATGAACAGATTGTTTGCAACTCGCACCAACTTGTCGAATGGGCGAGTGCTGGCCATGTCAGCAAGCCAGGCGATGGGAAAATCGGCCGGGGCATGAAACCGACCAAGGAACGGATTGTTGGCACCTCGGATCGGCTCTCGTAGAATGCGCGTGGACATGGGCTGGGCATGTCCACCAGCAAGGTGGTGGGAAAATCGGCAAAGGCATTAGCCACCGAAGAAGGCTTGAAAACGGCCAATGAACGGATTGTTGGCAACTCGCACCAACTCGTCGAATGGGCGAGTGCTGGCCATGTCAGCAAGCCAGGCGACGGGAAAATCGGCCGGGGTATGAAACCGACCAATGAACGGATTGTTGGCACCTCGGACCGGCTCTCGTAGAATGCGCGTGGACATGGGCTGGGCATGTCCACCAGCAGGGTGGTGGGAAAATCGGCTAAGGCATTGGCCACCGCAGAAGGATTGAAAACAGGCCAATGAACTGATTGTTGGCAACTCGCACCAACTCGTCAAATGTGCGAGTGCTGGCCATGTCAGCAAGCCTGGTGACGGGAAAATCGGCCGGGGCATGAAACCGACCAAGGAACGGATTGTTGGCACCTCGGACCGTCTCTCGTAGAATGCGCGTGGACATGGGCTGGGCATGTCCACCAGCAAGGTGGTGGGAAAATCGGCTAAGGCACTGGCCACCGACGAAGGCTTGAAAACGGCCAACGAACGGATTGTTGGCAACTCGCACCAACTCGTCGGCTGGGCGAGTGCTGGCCATGTCAGCAAGCCAGGCGACGGGAAAATCGGCCGGGGCATGAAACCGACCAAGGAACGGATTGTTGGCACCTCGGACCGGCTCTCGTAGAATGCGCGTGGACATGGGCTGGGCATGTCCACCAGCAAGGTGGTGGGAAAATCGGCGAAAGCATTGGCCACTGAAGAAGGCTTGAAAACGGCCAATGAATGGATTATCGGCATCTGGCACCAACTCGTCGAATGGGCGAGTGATGGCCATGTGAACAATCCAGGCGACGGGAAAATCGGCCTAGGCATGAAACCGACCAAGGAACGGATTGTTGGCACCTCAGACCGGCTCTCGTAGAATGCGCGTGGACATGGGATGGGCATGTCCACCAGTAAGGTGGTGGGAAAATCGGCCAAGGCATTGGCCACCGAAGAAGCCTTGAAAACTGCCAATGAACGGATTGTTGGCAACTCGCACCAACTCGTCGAATGGGCGAGTGCTGGCCATGTCAGCAAGCCAGGCGATGGGAAAATCAGCTGGGGCATGAAACCGAGCCAGGAACGGATTGTTGGCACCTCGGACCGGCTCTCGTAGAATGCGCGTGGACATGGGCCGGGCATGTCCACCAGCAAGGTGGTGGGAAAATCGGCTAAGGCATTGGCCACCGAAGAAGGCTTGAAAACGGCCTATGAACGGATTGTTGGCAACTCGCACCAACTCGTCGAATGGGCGAGTGCTGGCCATGTCAGCAAGCCTGGCGACGGGAAAATCGGTCGGGGCATGAAACCGACCAATGAACGGATTGTTGGCACCTCGGACCGGCTCTCGTAGAATGCGCGTGGACATGGGCCGGGCATGTCCACCAGCAAGGTGGTGGGAAAATCGGCTAAGGCATTTGCCACCGAAGAAGGCTTGAAAACGGCCAATGAACAGATTGTTTGCAACTCGCACCAACTTGTCGAATGGGCGAGTGCTGGCCATGTCAGCAAGCTAGGCGATGGGAAAATCGGCCGGGGCATGAAACCGACCAAGGAACGGATTGTTGGCACCTCGGATCGGCTCTCGTAGAATGCGCGTGGACATGAGCCGGGCTTGTCCACCAGCAAGGTGGTGGGAAAATCGGCTAAGGCATTGGCCACCGAAGAAGGCTTGAAAACGGCCAATGAACGGATTGTTGGCAACTCGCACCAACTCGTCGAATGGGCGAGTGCTGGCCATGTCAGCAAGCCAGGCGACGGGAAAATCGACCAGGGCATGAAACCGACCAAGGAACGGATTGTTGGCACCTCGGACCGTCTCTCGTAGAATGCGTGTGGACATGGGCTGGGCATGTCCACCAGCAAGGTGGTGGGAAAATCGGCGAAGGCATTGGCCACCGAAGAAGGCTTGGAAACGGCCAATCAACGGATTGTTGGGAACTGGCACCAACTCGTCGAATGGGCGAGTGATGGCCATGTCAGCAATCCAGGCGACGGGAAAATCGGTCGGGGCATGAAACCGACCAAGGAACGGATTGTTGGCACCTCGGATCGGCTCTCGTAGAATGCGCGTGGACATGGGCCGGGCTTGTCCACCAGCAAGGTGGTGGGAAAATCGGCTAAGGCATTGGCCACCGAAGAAGGCTTGAAAACGGCCAATGAACGGATTGTTGGCAACTCGCACCAACTCGTCGAATGGGCGAGTGCTGGCCATGTCAGCAAGCCAAGCGACAGGAAAATCGGCCAGGGCATAAAACCGACCAAGGAACGGATTGTTGGCACCTCGGACCGGCTCTCGTAGAATGCGCGTGGACATGGGCTGGGCATGTCCACCAGCAAGGTAGTGGGAAAATCGGCTAAGGCACTGGCCACCGACGAAGGCTTGAAAACGGCCAACGAACGGATTGTTGGCAACTCGCACCAACTCGTCGGCTGGGCGAGTGCTGGCCATGTCAGCAAGCCAGGCGACGGGAAAATCGGCCGGGGCATGAAACCGACCAAGGAACGGATTGTTGGCACCTCGGACCAGCTCTCGTAGAATGCGCGTGGACATGGGCTGGGCATGTCCACCAGCAAGGTGGTGGGAAAATCGGCGAAAGCATTGGCCACTGAAGAAGGCTTGAAAACGGCCAATGAACGGATTATCGGCATCTGGCACCAACTCGTCGAATGGGCGAGTGATGGCCATGTGAACAATCCAGGCGACGGGAAAATCGGCCTAGGCATGAAACCGACCAAGGAACGGATTGTTGGCACCTCAGACCGGCTCTCGTAGAATGCGCGTGGACATGGGATGGGCATGTCCACCAGTAAGGTGGTGGGAAAATCGGCCAAGGCATTGGCCCCCGAAGAAGCCTTGAAAACTGCCAATGAACGGATTGTTGGCAACTCGCACCAACTCGTCGAATGGGCGAGTGCTGGCCATGTCAGCAAGCCAGGCGATGGGAAAATCAGCTGGGGCATGAAACCGAGCCAGGAACGGATTGTTGGCACCTCGGACCGGCTCTCGTAGAATGCGCGTGGACATGGGCCGGGCATGTCCACCAGCAAGGTGGTGGGAAAATCGGCGAAGGCATTGGCCACCGAAGAAGGCTTGAAAACGGCCAATCAACGGATTGTTGGGAACTGGCACCAACTCGTCGAATGGGCGAGTGATGGCCATGTCAGCAATCCAGGCGACGGGAAAATCGGCCGGGGCATGAAACCGACCAAGGAACGGATTGTTGGCACCTCGGACCGGCTCTCGTAGAATGTGCGTAGACATGAGCTGGGCATGTCCACCAGTAAGGTGGTGGGAAAATCGGCTAAGGCATTGGCCACCGAAGAAGGCTTGAAAACTGCCAATGAACGGATTGTTGGCAACTCGCAACAACTCGTCGAATGGGCGAGTGCTGGCCATGTCAGCTAGCCAGGCGACGCGAAAATCGGCCGGGGCATGAAAACGACCAAGGAACAGATTGTTGGCACCTCGGACCGGCTCTCATATAATGCGCGTGGACATGGGCTGGGCATGTCCACCAGCAAGGTGGTGGGAAAATCGGCTAAGCCGTTGGCCACCGAAGAATGATTGAAAACAGCCAATGAACGGATTGTTGGCAACTCGCACCAACTCGTCGAATGGGCAAGTGCTGGCCATGTCAGCATGCCTGGCGACGGGAAAATCGGCCGGGGCATGAGACCGACCAAGGAACGAATTGTTGGCACCTCGGACCGGCTCTAGTAGAAAGCGCGTGGACATGGGCTGGGCATGCCCACCAGCAAGGTGGTGGGAAAATCGGCGAAAGCATTGGCCACCGAAGAAGCCTTGAAAACTGCCAATGAACGGATTGTTGGCAACTCGCACCAACTCGTCGAATGGGCGAGTGCTGGCCATGTCAGCAAGCCAGGCGATGGGAAAATCAGCTGGGGCATGAAACCGAGCCAGGAACGGATTGTTGGCACCTCGGACCGGCTCTCGTAGAATGCGCGTGGACATGGGCCGGGCATGTCCACCAGCAAGGTGGTGGGAAAATCGGCTAAGGCATTGGCCACCGAAGAAGGCTTGAAAACGGCCTATGAACGGATTGTTGGCAACTCGCACCAACTCGTCGAATGGGCGAGTGCTGGCCATGTCAGCAAGCCTGGCGACGGGAAAATCGGTCGGGGCATGAAACCGACCAATGAACGGATTGTTGGCACCTCGGACCGGCTCTCGTAGAATGCGCGTGGACATGGGCCGGGCATGTCCACCAGCAAGGTGGTGGGAAAATCGGCTAAGGCATTTGCCACCGAAGAAGGCTTGAAAACGGCCAATGAACAGATTGTTTGCAACTCGCACCAACTTATCGAATGGGCGAGTGCTGGCCATGTCAGCAAGCCTGGTGACGGGAAAATAGGCCGGGGCATGAAACCGACCAAGGAACGGATTGTTGGCACCTCGGACCGTCTCTCGTAGAATGCGCGTGGACATGGGCTGGGCATGTCCACCAGCAAGGTGGTGGGAAAATCGGCGAAGGCATTGGCCACCGAAGAAGGCTTGGAAACGGCCAATCAACGGATTGTTGGGAACTGGCACCAACTCGTCGAATGGGCGAGTGATGGCCATGTCAGCAATCCAGGCAACGGAAAAATCGGCCGGGGCATGAAACCGACCAAGGAATGGATTGTTGGCACCTCGGACCGTCTCTCGTAGAATGCGCGTGGACATGGGCTGGGCATGTCCACCAGCAAGGTGGTGGGAAAATCGGCGAAGGCATTGGCCACCGAAGAAGGCTTGGAAACGGCCAATCAACGGATTGTTGGGAACTGGCACCAACTCGTCGAATGGGCGAGTGATGGCCATGTCAGCAATCCAGGCGACGGGAAAATCGGCCGGGGCATGAAACCGACCAAGGAACGGATTGTTGGCACCTCGGACCGGCTCTCGTAGAATGCGCGTAGACATGACCTGGGCATGTCCACCAGTAAGGTGGTGGGAAAATCGGCTAAGGCATTGGCCACCGAAGAAGGCTTGAAAACTGCCAATGAACGGATTGTTGGCAACTCGCAACAATTCGTCGAATGGGCGAATGCTGGCCATGTCAGCAAGCCAGGCGACGGGAAAATCGGCCGGGGCATGAAAACGACCAAGGAACAGATTGTTGGCACCTCGGACCGGCTCTCATATAATGCGCGTGGACATGGGCTGGGCATGTCCACCAGCAAGGTGGTGGGAAAATCGGCTAAGCCGTTGGCCACCGAAGAATGATTGAAAACAGCCAATGAACGGATTGTTGGCAACTCGCACCAACTCGTCGAATGGGCAAGTTCTGGCCATGTCAGCATGCCTGGCGACGGGAAAATCGGCCGGGGCATGAGACCGACCAAGGAACGAATTGTTGGCACCTCGGACCGGCTCTAATAGAATGCGCGTGGACATGGGCTGGGCATGCCCACCAGCAAGGTGGTGGGAAAATCGGCGAAAGCATTGGCCACCCAAGAAGGCTTGAAAACGGCCAATGAACGGATTGTCGACAACTGGATCCAACTCGTCGAATGGGCGAGTGATGGCCATGTCAACAATCCAAGCGACGGGAAAATCGGCCTGGGCATGAAACCTGACCAAGGAACGGATTGTTGGCACCTCGGACCGGCTCTCGTAGAATGCGCGTGGACATGGGATGGGCATGTCCACCAGTAAGGTGGTGGGAAAATCGGCTAAGGCATTGGCCACCGAAGAAGGCTTGAAAACAGCCAATGAACAGATTGTTGGCAACTCGCACCAACTCGTCGAATGGGCGAGTGCTGGCCATGTCAGCAAGCCAGGCGACGGGAAAATCGGCTGGGGCATGAAACCGACCAAGGAACGGATTGTTGGAGCCTCGGACCGGCTCTCGTAGAATGCGCGTGGACATGGGCTGGGCATGTCCACCAGCAAGGTGGTGGGAAAATCGGCGAAGGCATTGGCCACCGAAGAAGGCTTGAAAACGGCCAATCAACGGATTGTTGGGAACTGGCACCAACTCGTCGAATGGGCGAGTGATGGCCATGTCAGCAATCCAGGCGACGGGAAAATCGGCCGGGGCATGAAACCGACCAAGGAACGGATTGTTGGCACCTCGGACCGGCTCTCGTAGAATGCGCGTAGACATGAGCTGGGCATGTCCACCAGTAAGGTGGTGGGAAAATCGGCTAAGGCATTGGCCACCGAAGAAGGCTTGAAAACTGCCAATGAACGGATTGTTGGCAACTCGCAACAACTCGTCGAATGGGCGAGTGCTGGCCATGTCAGCAAGCCAGGCGACGCGAAAATCGGCCGGGGCATGAAAACGACCAAGGAACAGATTGTTGGCACCTCGGACCGGCTCTCATATAATGCGCGTGGACATGGGCTGGGCATGTCCACCAGCAAGGTGGTGGGAAAATCGGCTAAGCCGTTGGCGACCGAAGAATGATTGAAAACAGCCAATGAACGGATTGTTGGCAACTCGCACCAACTCGTCGAATGGGCAAGTGCTGGCCATGTCAGCATGCCTGGCGACGGGAAAATCGGCCGGGGCATGAGACCGACCAAGGAACGAATTGTTGGCACCTCGGACCGGCTCTAGTAGAATGCGCGTGGACATGGGCTGGGCATGCCCACCAGCAAGGTGGTGGGAAAATCGGCGAAAGCATTGGCCACCGAAGAAGGCTTGAAAACTGCCAATGAACGGATTGTTGGCAACTCGCACCAACTCGTCGAATGGGCGAGTGCTGGCCATGTCTGCAAGCCAGGCAATGGGAAAATCGGTCGGGGCATGAAACCGACCAAGGAACGGATTGTTGGCACCTCGGACTGGCTCTCGTAGAATGCGCGTGGACATGGGATGGGCATGTCCACCAGTAAGGTGGTGGGAAAATCGGCTAAGGCATTGGCCACCGAAGAAGGCTTGAAAACAGCCAATGAACGGATTGTTGGCAACTCGCACCAACTCGTCGAATGGGCGAGTGCTGGCCATGTCAGCAAGCCAGGCAATGGGAAAATCGGCCAGGGCATGAAACCGACCAAGGAACGGATTGTTGGCACCTCGGACCGGCTCTCGTAGAATGCGCGTGGACATGGGCTGGGCATGTCCACCAGCAAGGTGGTGGGAAAATCGGCTAAGGCATTGGCCACCGAAGAAGGATTAAAAACGGCCAATGAATGGATTGTTGGCAACTCCCACCAACTCGTCGAATGGGCGAGTGCTGGCCATGTCAGCAAGCCAGGCGACGGGAAAATCGGCCGGGGCATGAAACCGACCAAGGAACGGATTGTTGGCACCTCGGACCGGCTCTCGTAGAATGCGCGTGGACATGGGCTGGGCATGTCCACCAGCAAGGTGGTGGGAAAATCGGCGAAAGCATTGGCCACTGAAGAAGGCTTGAAAACGGCCAATGAACGGATTGTCGGCATCTGGCACCAACTCGTCGAATGGGCGAGTGACGGCCATGTCAACAATCCAGGCGACGGGAAAATCGGCCTAGGCATGAAACCGACCAAGGAACAGATTGTTGGCACCTCGGACCGGCTCTCGTAGAATGCGCGTGGACATGGGATGGGCATGTCCACCAGTAAGGTGGTGGGAAAATCGGCCAAGGCATTGGCCACCGAAGAAGGCTTGAAAACTGCCAATGAACGGATTGTTGGCAACTCGCACCAACAATCGAATGGGCGAGTGCTGGCCATGTCAGCAAGCCAGGCAATGGGAAAATCGGCCGGGGCATGAAACCGACCAAGGAACGGATTGTTGGCACCTCGGACTGGCTCTCGTAGAATGCGCGTGGACATGGGATGGGCATGTCCACCAGTAAGGTGGTGGGAAAATCGGCTAAGGCATTGGCCACCGAAGAAGGCTTGAAAACAGCCAATGAACGGATTGTTGGCAACTCGTACCAACTCGTCGAATGGACGAGTGCTGGCCATGTCAGCAAGCCAGTCGACGGGAAAATCGGCCGAGGCATGAAACCGACCAAGGAACGGATTGTTGGCACCTCGGACCGGCTCTCGTAGAATGCGCGTGGACATGGGATGGGCATGTCCACCAATAAGGTGGTGGGAAAATCGGCGAAGGCATTGGCCACCGAAGAAGGATTGAAAACGGCCAATGAACGGATTGTTGGCAACTCGCACCAACTCGTCGAATGGGCAAGTGCTGGCCATGTCAGCATGCCTGGCGACGGGAAAATCGGCCGGGGCATGAGACCGACCAAGGAACGAATTGTTGGCACCTCGGACCGGCTCTAGTAGAATGCGCGTGGACATGGGCTGGGCATGTCCACCAGCAAGGTGGTGGGAAAATCGACTAAAGCATTGGCCACCGAAGAAGGATTAAAAACGGCCAATGAACGGATTGTTGGCAACTCGCACCAACTTGTCGAATGGGCGAGTGCTGGCCAAGTCAGCAAGCCAGGCAATGGGAAAATCGGCCGGGGCATGAAACCGACCAAGGAACGAATTGTTGGCACCTCGGACCGGCTCTCGTAGAATGCGCGTGGACATGGCATGGGCATGTCCACCAGTAAGGTGGTGGGAAAATCGGCTAAGGCATTGGCCACCGAAGAAGGCTTGAAAAGAGCCAATGAACGGATTGTTGGCAACTCGCACCAACTCGTTGAATGGACGAGTGCTGGCCATGTCAGCAAGCTTGGAGAAGCGAAACTCGGCCGGGGCATGAAACCGACCAAGGAACGGATTGTTCGCACCTCGGACCGGCTCTCGTAGAATGTGCGTGGACATGGCCTGGACATGTCCACCAGCAAGGTGGTGGGAAAAACGGCTAAGGCATTTGCCACCGAAGAAGGCTTGAAAACGGCCAATGAACGGATTGTTGGCAACTCGCACCAACTCGTCGAATGGGCGAGTGCTGGCCAAGTCAGCAAGCCAGGCAATGGGAAAATCGGCCGGGGCATGAAACCGACCAAGGAACGAATTGTTGGCACCTCTGACCGGCTCTCGTAGAATGCGCGTGGACATGGGATGGGCATGTCCACCAGTAAGGTGGTGGGAAAATCGGCTAAGGCATTGGCCACCAAAGAAGGCTTGAAAACAGCCAATGAACGGATTGTTGGCAACTCGCACCAACTCGTCGAATGGACGAGTGCTGGCCATGTCAGCAAGCCTGGCGACGGGAAAATCGGCCGGGGCATGAAACCGACCAAGGAACGGATTGTTCGCACCTCGGACCGGCTCTCGAAGAATGCGCATGGACATGGGCTGGGCATGTCCACCAGCAAGGTGGTGGGAAAATCGGCTAAGCCATTGGACACTGAAGAAGGATTGAAAACGGCCAATGAACGGATTGTTGGCAACTCGCACCAACTCGTCCAATGGGCGAGTGCTGGCCATGTCAGCAAGCCTGGCGACGGGAAAATCGGCCGGGGCATGAAACCGACCAAGGAACGGATTGCTGGCACCTCGGACCGACTGTCGTAGAATGCGCGTGGACATGGGCTGGGCATGTCCACCAGCAAGGTGGTGGGAAAATCGACGAAAGCATTGGCCACCGAAGAAGGCTTGAAAACGGCCAATGAACGGATTGTTGGCAACTCGCACCAACTCGTCGAATGGGCGAGTGCTGGCCAAGTCAGCAAGCCAGGCAATGGGAAAATCGGCCGGGGCATGAAACCGACCAAGGAACGAATTGTTGGCACCTCTGACCGGCTCTCGTAGAATGCGCGTGGACATGGGATGGGCATGTCCACCAGTAAGGTGGTGGGAAAATCGGCTAAGGCATTGGCCACCAAAGAAGGCTTGAAAACAGCCAATGAACGGATTGTTGGCAACTCGCACCAACTCGTCGAATGGACGAGTGCTGGCCATGTCAACAAGCCTGGCGACGGGAAAATCGGCCGGGGCATGAAACCGACCAAGGAACGGATTGTTCGCACCTCGGACCGGCTCTCGAAGAATGCGCATGGACATGGGCTGGGCATGTCCACCAGCAAGGTGGTGGGAAAATCGGCTAAGCCATTGGACACTGAAGAAGGATTGAAAACGGCCAATGAACGGATTGTTGGCAACTCGCACCAACTCGTCCAATGGGCGAGTGCTGGCCATGTCAGCAAGCCTGGCGACGGGAAAATCGGCCGGGGCATGAAACCGACCAAGGAACGGATTGCTGGCACCTCGGACCGACTGTCGTAGAATGCGCGTGGACATGGGCTGGGCATGTCCACCAGCAAGGTGGTGGGAAAATCGACGAAAGCATTGGCCACCGAAGAAGGCTTGAAAACGGCCAATGAACGGATTGTTGGCAACTCGCCCCAACTCGTCGAATGGGCGAGTGATGGCCATGTCAGCAAGCCAGGCGAAGCGAAACTCGGCCGGGGCATGAAACCGACCAAGGAACGGATTGTTGGCACCTCGGACCGGCTCTCGTAGAATGTGCGTGGACATGGGCTGGGCATGTCCACCTGCAAGGTGGTGGGAAAATCGGCTAAGCCATTGGCCACTGAAGAAGGCTTGAAAACGGCCAATAAACGGATTGTTGGCAACTCGCACCAACTCGTCGAATGGGCGAGTGCTGGCCATGTCAGCAAGCCTGGCGACGGGAAAATCGGCCGGGCCATGAAACCGACCAAGGAACGGATTGCTGGCACCTCGGACCGGCTCTCGTAGAATGCGCGTGGACATGGGCTGGGCATGTCCACCAGCAAGGTGGTGGGAAAATCGGCTAAGGCATTGGCCACCGAAGAAGGATTGAAAACGGCCAATGAACGGATTGTTGGCAACTCGCACCAACTCGTAGAATGGGCGAGTGCTGGCCATGTCAGCAAGCCTGGCGACGGGAAAATCGGCCGGGGCATGAAACCGACCAAGGAACGGATTGCTGGCACCTCGGACCGGCTCTCGTAGAATGTGCGTGGACATGGGCTGGGCATGTCCACCAGCAAGGTGGTGGGAAAAACGGCTAAGGCATTTGCCACCGAAGAAGGCTTGAAAACGGCCAATGAACGGATTGTTGGCAACTCGCACCAACTCGTCGAATGGACGAGTGCTGGCCATGTCAGCAAGCCTGGCGACGGGAAAATCGGTCGGGGCATGAAACCGACCAAGGAACGGATTGTTCGCACCTCGGACCGGCTCTCGTAGAATGCGCGTGGACATGGGCTGGGCATGTCCACCAGCAAGGTGGTGGGAAAATCGGCTAAGCCATTGGCCACTGAAGAAGGATTGAAAACGGCCAATGAACGGATTGTTGTCAACTCGCACCAACTCGTCCAATGGGTGAGTGCTGGCCATGTCTGCAAGCCTGGCGACGGGAAAATCGGCCGAGGCATGAAACCGACCAAGGAACGGATTGCTGGCACCTCAGACCGGCTCTCGTAGAATGCGCGTGGACATGGGCTGGTCATGTCCACCAGCAAGGTGGTGGGAAAATCGACGAAAGCATTGGCCACCGAAGAAGCCTTGAAAACGGCCAATGAACGGATTGTTGGCAACTCGCCCCAACTCGTCGAATGGGCGAGTGATGGCCATGTCAGCAAGCCAGGCGAAGCGAAACTCGGCCGGGGCATGAAACCGACCAAGGAACGGATTGTTGGCACCTCGGACCGGCTCTCGTAGAATGTGCGTGGACATGGGCTGGGCATGTCCACCAGCAAGGTGCTGGGAAAATCGGCTAAGGCATTGGCCACCGAAGAAGGCTTGAAAACAGCCAATGAACGGATTGTTGGCAACTCGCACCAACTCGTCGAATGGACGAGTGCTGGCCATGTCAGCAAGCCTGGCGACGGGAAAATCGGCCGGGGCATGAAACCGACCAAGGAACGGATTGCTGGTACCTCAGACCGGCTGTCGTAGAATGCGCGTGGACATGGGCTGGGCATGTTCACCAGCAAGGTGGTGGGAAAATCGGCGAAAGCATTGGCCACCAAAGAACGCTTGAAAACGGCCAATGAACGGATTGTTGGCAACTCGCCCCAACTCGTCGAATGGGCGAGTGATGGCCATGTCAGCAAGCCAGGCGAAGCGAAACTCGGGCGGGACATGAAACCGACCAAGGAACGGATTGTTGGCACCTCGGACCGGCTCTCGTAGAATGGGAGTGGACATGGGCTGGGCATGTCCACCAGCAAGGTGGTGGGAAAATCGGCTAAGGCATTTGCCACCGAAGAAGGCTTGAAAACGGCCAATGGACGGATTGTTGGCAACTCGCACCAACTCGTCGAATGGGCAAGTGCTGGCCATGTCAGCAAGCCTGGCGACGGGAAAATCGGCCGATGCATGAAACCGACGAAGGAACGAATTGTTGGCACCTCGGACCGGCTCTAGTAGAATGCGCGTGGACATGGGCTGGGCAAGTCCACCAGCAAGGTGGAGGGAAAATCGGCGAAAGCATTGGCCACCGAAAAACGCTTGAAAACGGCCAACGAACGGATTGTCGGTAACTGGCACCAACTCGTCGAATGGGCGAGTGATGGCCATGTCAACAATCCAGGCGACGGGAAAATCGGCTGGGGCATGAAACCGACCAAGGAACGGATTGTTGGCACCTCGGACTGGCTCTCGTAGAATGCGCGTGGACATGGGGTGGGCATGTCCACCAGAAAGGTGGAGGGAAAATCGGCTAAGGCGTTGGCCACCGAAGAAGGCTTGAAAACAGCCAATGAACGGATTGTTGGCAACTCGCACCAACTCGTCGAATGGGCGAGTGCTGGCCGTGTCAGCAAGCCAGGCGATGGGAAAATCGGCCGGGGCATGAAACCGACCCAGGAACGGATTGTTGGCACCTCAGACCGGCTCTCGTAGAATTCGCGTGGACATGGGCCGGGCATGTCCACCAGCAAGGTGGTGGGAAAATCGGCTAAGGCATTTGCCACCAAAGAAGGCTTGAAAATGGCCAATGAACGGATTGTTGGCAACTCGCACCAACTCGTCGAATGGGCGAGTGCTGGCCATGTCAGCAAGCCAGGCGACGGGAAAATCGGCCAGGGCATGAAACCTACCAAGGAACGGATTGTTGGCACCTCGGATCGACTCTCGTAGAATGCGCGTAGACATGGGCTGGGCATGTCCACCAGCAAGGTGGTGGGAAAATCGGCGAAAGCATTGGCCACCGAAGAAGGCTTGAAAACGGCCAACGAACGGATTGTCGGCAACTGGCACCAACTCGTCGAATGGGCGAGTGATGGCCATGTCAACAATCCAGGCGACGGGAAAATCGGCCTGGGCATGAAACCGACCAAGAAACGGATTGTTGTCACCTCGGACCGGCTCTCATAGAATGCGCGTGGACATGGGATGGGCATGTCCACCAGTAAGGTGGTGGGAAAATCGGCTAAGGCATTAGCCACCGAAGAAGGCTTGAAAACTGCCAATGAACGGATTGTTGGCAACTCGCACCAACTCGTCGAATGGGCGAGTACTGGCCGTGTCAGCAAGCCAGGAGATGGGAAAATCGGTCGGGGCATGAAACCGACCAAGGAACGGATTGTTGGCACCTCGGACCGGCTCTCGTAGAATGCGCGTGGACATGGGCCGGGCATTCCACCAGTAAGGTGGTGGGAAAATCGGCTAAGGCATTGGCCACCGAAGAAGGCTTGAAAACTACCAATGAACGGATTATTGGCAGCTCGCACCAACTCGTCGAATGGGCGAGTGCTGGCCAGGTCAGCAAGCCAGGCGATGGGAAAATCGGCCGGGGCATGAAACCGACCAAGGAACGGATTGTTGGCACCTCGGACCGGCTCTCATAGAATGCGTGTGGACATGGGCTGGGCATGTCCACCAGGAAGGTGGTGGGAAAATTGGCTAAGGCATTGGCCACCGAAGAAGGATTGAAAACGGCCAAGGAACGGATTGTTGGCAACTCGCACCAACTCGTCGAATGGGCAAGTGCTGGCCATGTCAGCAAGCCTGGCGACGGGAAAATCGGCCGGGGCATGAAACCGACCAAGGAACGAATTGTTGGCACCTCGGACCGGCTCTAGTAGAATGCGCGTGGACATGGGCTGGGCATGTCCACCAGCAAGGTGGTGGGAAAATCGGCGAAACCATTGGCCACCGAAGAAGGCTTGAAAACGGCCAATGAACGGATTGTCGGCAACTGGCACCAACTCGTCGAATGGGCGAGTGATGGCCATGTCAACAATCCAGGCGACAGGAAAATCGGCATGGGCATGAAACCGACCAGGGAACGGATTGTTGGCACCTCGGACCGGCTCTCGTAGAATGCGCGTGGACATTGGATGGGCATGTCCACCAGTAAGGTGGTGGGAAAATCGGCTAAGGCATTGGCCACCGAAGAAGGCTTGAAAACTGCCAATGAACGGATTGTTGGCAACTCGCACCAACTCGTCGAATGGGCGAGTGCTGGCCATGTCAGCAAGCCAGGCGACGGTAAAATCGGCCGGGGCATGAAACTGACCAAGGAACGGATTGTTGGCACCTCGGACCGGCTCTCGTAGAATGCGTGTGGACATGGGCTGGGCATGTCCACCAGCAAGGTGGTGGGAAAATCGGTTAAGGCATTGGCCACCGAAGAAGGATTGAAAACGGCCAATGAACGGATTGTCGGCAACTTGCACCAACTCGTCGAATGGGCGAGTGCTGGCCATGTCAGCAAGCCAGGCGACGGGAAAATCGGCCGGGGCATGAAACCGACCAAGGAAAGGATTGTTGGCACCTCGGATCGACTCTCGTAGAATGCGCGTGGACATGGGCCGGGCATGTCCACCAGAAAGGTGGTGGGAAAATCGGCTAAGGCATTTGCCACCGAAGAAGGCTTGAAAACGGCCAATGAACGGATTGTTGGCAACTCGCACCAACTCGTCGAATGGGCGAGTCCTGGCCATGTCAGCAAGCCAGGCGACGGGAAAATCAGCCGGGGCATGAAACCGACCAAGGAACGGATTGTTGGCACCTCGGATCGACTCTCGTAGAATGCACGTGGACATGGGCTGGGCATGTCCACCAGCAAGGTGGTGGGAAAATCGGCGAAAGCATTGGCCACCGAAGAAGGCTTGAAAACGGCCAATGAACGGATTGTCGGCAACTGGCACCAACTCGTCGAATGGCCGAGTGATGGCCATGTCAACAATCCAGGCGATGGGAAAATCGGCCTGGGCATGAAACCGACCAAGGAACGGATTGTTGGCACCTCGGACCGGCTCTCATAGAATGCGCGTGGACATGGGATGGGCATGTCCCCCAGTAAGGTGGTGGGAAAATCGGCTAAGGCATTGGCCACCGAAGAAGGCTTGAAAACTGCCAATGAACGGATTGTTGGCAAGTCGCACCAACTCGTCGAATGGGCGAGTACTGGCCGTGTCAGCAAGCCAGGCGATGGGAAAATCGGCCGGGGCATGAAACCGACCAAGGAACGGATTGTTGGCACCTCGGACCGGCTCTCGTAGAATGCGCGTGGACATGGGCTGGGCATGTCCACCAGCAAGGTGGTGGGAAAATCGGCTAAGGCATTGGCCACCGAAAAAGGATTGAAAACGGCCAATGAACGGATTGTTGGCAACTCGCACCAACTCGTCGAATGTGCGAGTGCTGGCCATGTCAGCAAGCCTGGCGACGGGAAAATCGGCCGGGGCATGAAACCGACCATGGAACAGATTGTTGGCACCTCGGACCGTCTCTCATAGAATTCGCGTGGACATGGGTTGGGCATGTCCACCAGCAAGGTGGTGGGAAAATCGGCTAAGGCATTGGCCACCGAAGAAGGCTTGAAAACGGCCAATGAACGGATTGTCGGCAACTTGCACCAACTCGTCGAATGGGCGAGTGCTGGCCATGTCAGCAAGCCAGGCGACGGGAAAATCGGCCGGGGCATGAAACCGACCAAGGAAAGGATTGTTGGCACCTCGGATCGACTCTCGTAGAATGCGCGTGGACATGGGCCGGGCATGTCCACCAGAAAGGTGGTGGGAAAATCGGCTAAGGCATTTGCCACCGAAGAAGGCTTGAAAACGGCCAATGAACGGATTGTTGGCAACTCGCACCAACTCGTCGAATGGGCGAGTCCTGGCCATGTCAGCAAGCCAGGCGACGGGAAAATCAGCCGGGGCATGAAACCGACCAAGGAACGGATTGTTGGCACCTCGGATCGACTCTCGTAGAATGCACGTGGACATGGGCTGGGCATGTCCACCAGCAAGGTGGTGGGAAAATCGGCGAAAGCATTGGCCACCGAAGAAGGCTTGAAAACGGCCAATGAACGGATTGTCGGCAACTGGCACCAACTCGTCGAATGGGCGAGTGATGGCCATGTCAACAATCCAGGCGATGGGAAAATCGGCCTGGGCATGAAACCGACCAAGGAACGGATTGTTGGCACCTCGGACCGGCTCTCCTAGAATGCGCGTGGACATAGGATGGGCATGTCCCCCAGTAAGGTGGTGGGAAAATCGGCTAAGGCATTGGCCACCGAAGAAGGCTTGAAAACTGCCAATGAACGGATTGTTGGCAACTCGCACCAACTCGTCGAATGGGCGAGTACTGGCCGTGTCAGCAAGCCAGGCGATGGGAAAATCGGCCGGGGCATGAAACCGACCAAGGAACGGATTGTTGGCACCTCGGACCGGCTCTCGTAGAATGCGCGTGGACATGGGCTGGGCATGTCCACCAGCAAGGTGGTGGGAAAATCGGCTAAGGCATTGGCCACCGAAAAAGGATTGAAAACGGCCAATGAACGGATTGTTGGCAACTCGCACCAACTCGTCGAATGTGCGAGTGCTGGCCATGTCAGCAAGCCTGGCGACGGGAAAATCGGCCGGGGCATGAAACCGACCAAGGAACAGATTGTTGGCACCTCGGACCGTCTCTCGTAGAATTCGCGTGGACATGGGTTGGGCATGTCCACCAGCAAGGTGGTGGGAAAATCGGCTAAGGCATTGGCCGCCGAAGAAGGCTTGAAAACGGCCAATGAACGGATTGTCGGCAACTGGCACCAACTCGTCGAATGGGCGAGTGATGGCCATGTCAACAATCCAGGCGACGGGAAAATCGGCTGGGGCATGAAACCGACCAAGGGACGGATTGTTGGCACCTCGGACCGGCTCTCGTAGAATGCGCGTGGACATGGGATGGGCATGTGCACCAGTAAGGTGGTGGGAAAATCGGCTAATGCGTTGGCCACCGAAGAAGGCTTGAAAACAGCCAATGAACGGATTGTTGGCAACCCGCACCAACTCGTCGAATGGGCGAGTGCTGGCCGTGTCAGCAGGTCAGGCGAGGGGAAAATCGGCCGGGGCATGAAACCGACCAAGGAACGGATTGTTGGCACCTCGGACCGGCTCTCGTAGAATACGCGTGGACATGGGCCGGGCATGTCCACCAGCAAGGTGGTGGGAAAATCGGCTAAGGCATTTGCCACCGAAGAAGGCTTGAAAACGGCCAATGAACGGATTGTTGGCAACTCGCACCAACTCGTCGAATGGGCGAGTGCTGGCCATGTCAGCAAGCCAGGCGACGGGAAAATCGGCCGGGGCATGAAACCGACCAAGGAACGGATTGTTGGCACCTCGGATCGACTCTCGTAGAATGCGTGGACATGGGCTGGGCATGTCCACCAGCAAGGTGGTGGGAAAATCGGCGAAAGCATTGGCCACCGAAGAAGGCTTGAAAACGGCCAATGAACGGATTGTCGGCAACTGGCACCAACTCGTCGAACGGGCGAGTGATGGCCATGTCAACAATCCAGGATACGGGAAAATCGGCCTGGGCATGAAACCGACCAAGGAACGGATTGTTGGCACCTCGTACCGGCTCTCATAGAATGCGCGTGGACATGGGATGGGCATGTCCACCAGTAAGGTGGTGGGAAAATCGGCTAAGGCATTGGCCACCGAAGAAGGCTTGAAAACTGCCAATGAACGGATTGTTGGCAACTCGCACCAACTCGTCGAATGGGCGAGTACTGGCCGTGTCTGCAAGCCAGGCGATGGGAAAATCGGTCGGGGCATGAAACCGACCAAGGAACGGATTGTTGGCACCTCGGACCGGACCTCGTAGAATGCGCGTGGACATGGGCCGGGCATGTCCACCAGTAAGGTGGTGGGAAAATCGGCTAAGGCATTGGCCACCGAAGAAGGCTTGAAAAATGCCAATGAACGAATTGTTGGCAACTCGCACCAACTCGTCGAATGGGCGAGTGCTGGCCATGTCAGCAAGCCAGGCGACGGGAAAATCGGCCGGGGCATGAAACCGACCAAGGAACGGATTGTTGGCACCTCGGACCGGATCTCATAGAATGCGCGTGGACATGGGCTGGGCATGTCCACCAGCAAGGTGGTGGGAAAATTGGCTAAGGCATTGGCCACCGAAGAAGGATTGAAAACGGCCAATGAACGGATTGTTGGCAACTCGCACCAACTCGTCGAATGGGCAAGTGCTGGCCATGTCAGCAAGCCTGGCGACGGGAAAATTGGCCGGGGCATGAAACCGACAAAGGAACGAATAGTTGGCACCTCGGACCGGCTCTAGTAGAATGCGCGTGGGCATGGGCTGGGCATGTCCACCAGCAAGGTGGTGGGAAAATCGGCGAAAGCATTGGCCACCGAAGAAGGCTTGAAAACGGCCAATGAACGGATTGTCGGCAACTGGCACCAACTCGTCGAATGGGCGAGTGATGGCCATGTCAACAATCCAGGCGACGGGAAAATCGGCCTGGGCATGAAACCGACCAAGGAACGGATTGTTGGCACCTCGGACCGGCTCTCGTAGAATGCGCGTGGACGTGGGATGGGCAGGTCCACCAGTAAGGTGGTGGGAAAATCGGCTAAGGCATTGGCCACCGAAGAAGGCTTGAAAACTGCCAATGAACGGATTGTTGGCAACTCGCACCAACTCGTCGAATGGGCGAGTGCTGGCCATGTCAGCAAGCCAGGCGACGGGAAAATCGGCCGGAGCATGAAACCGACCAAGGAACGGATTGTTGGCACCTTGGATCCACTCTCGTAGAATGCGCGTGGACATGGGCTGGGCATGTCCACCATCTAGGTGGTGGGAAAATCGGCGAAAGCATTGGCCACCGATGAAGGCTTGAAAACGGCCAATGAACGGATTGTCGGCAACTGGCACCAACTCGTCGAATGGGCGAGTGATGGCCATGTCAACATTTAGGCGACGGGAAAATCGGCCTGGGCATGAAACCGACAAAGGAACGGATTGTTGGCACCTCAGACCTGCTCTCGTAGAATGCGCGTGGACATGGGATGGGCATGTCCACCAGCAAGGTGGTGGGAAAATCGGCGAAAGCATTGGCCACCGAAGAAGGCTTGAAAACTGCCAATGAACGGATTGTTGGCAACTCGCACCAACTCGTCGAATGGGCGAGTGCTGGCCGTGTCAGCAAGCCAGGCGATGGGAAAATCGGCCGGGGCATGAAACCGACCAAGGAACGGATTGTTGGCACCTCGGACCGGCTCTCGTAGAATGCGCGTGGACATGGGCCGGGCATGTCCACCAGCAAGGTGGTGGGAAAATCGGCTAAGGCATTTGCCACCAGAGAAGGCTGGAAAACGGCCAATGAACGGATTGTTGGCAACTCGCACCAACTCGTCGAATGGGCGAGTGCAGGCCATGTCAGCAAGACAGGCGATGGGAAAATCGGCCGGGGAATGAGACCGACCAAGGAACGGATTGTTGGCACCTCGGACCGGCTCTCGTAGAATGCGCGTGGACATGGGTTGGGCATGTCCACCAGCAAGGTGGTGGGAAAATCGGCTAAGGCATTGGCCACCGAAGAAGGATTGAAAACGGCCAATGAACGGATTGTTGGCAACTCGCACCAACTCGTCGAATGTGCGAGTGCTGGCCATGTCAGCAAGCCTGGCGACGGGAAAATCGGCCGGGGCATGAAACCGACCAAGGAACAGATTGTTGGCACCTCGGACCGGCTCTCGTAGAATGCGCGTGGACATGGTCCGGGCATGTCCACCAGTAAGGTGGTGGGAAAATCGGCTAAGGCATTGGCCACCGAAGAAGGCTTGAAAACTGCCAATGAACGAATTGTTGGCAACTCGCACCAACTCGTCGAATGGGCGAGTGCTGGCCATGTCAGCAAGCCAGGCGACGGGAAAATCGGCCGGGGCATGAAACCGACTAAGGAACGGATTGTTGGCACCTCGGACCGGATCTCATAGAATGCGCGTTGACATGGGCTGGGCATGTCCACCAGCAAGGTGGTGGGAAAATCGGCTAAGGCATTGGCCACCGAAAAAGGATTGAAAACGGCCAATGAACGGATTGTCGGCAACTGGCACCAACTCGTCGAATGGGCGAGTGATGGCCATGTCAACAATCCAGGCGACAGGAAAATCGGCCTGGGCATGAAACAGAGCAAGGAACGGATTGTTGGCACCTCGGACCGGCTCTCGTAGAATGCGCGTGGACGTGGGATGGGCATGTCCACCAGTAAGGTGGTGGGAAAATCGGCTAAGGCTTTGGCCACCGAAGAAGGCTTGAAAACTGCCAATGAACGGATTGTTGGCAACTCGCACCAACTCGTCGAATGGGCGAGTGCTGGCCATGTCAGCAAGCCAGGCGACGGGAAAATTGGCCGGGGCATGAAACCGACTAAGGAACGGATTGTCGGCACCTCGGACCTGGCTCTCGTAGAATGCGCGTGGACATGGGCTGGGCATGCCCACCAGCAAGGTGGTGGGAAAATCGGCTAAGGCATTGGCCACCGAAGAAGGATTGAAAACGGCCAAAGAACGGATTGTTGGCAACTCGCACCAACTCGTCGAATGGGCGAGTGCTGGCCATGTCAGCAAGCTAGGCGACGGGAAAATCGGCCGGAGCATGAAACCGACCAAGGAACGGATTGTTGGCACCTGGGATCGACTCTCGTAGAATGCGCGTGGACATGGGCTGGGCATGTGCACCATCAAGGTGGTGGGAAAATCGGCGAAAGCATTGGCCACCGAAGAAGGCTTGAAAACGGCCAATGAACGGATTGTCAGCAACTGGCACCAACTCGTCGAATGGGCGAGTGATGGCGATGTCAACAATCCAGGCGACGGGAAAATCGGCTGGGGCATGAAACCGACCAAGGAACGGATTGTTGGCACCTTGGATCGACTCTCGTAGAATGCGCGTGGACATGGGATGGGCATGTCCACCAGCAAGGTGGTGGGAAAATCGGCGAAAGCATTGGCCACCGAAGAAGGCTTGAAAACTGCCAATGAACGGCTTGTTGGCAACTCGCACCAACTCGTCGAATGGGCGGGTGCTGGCCGTGTCAGCAAGCCAGGCGATGGGAAAATCGGCCAGGGCATGAAACCGACCAAGGAACGGATTGTTGGCACCTCGGACCGGCTCTCGTAGAATGCGCGTGGACATGGGCCGGGCATGTCCACCAGCAAGGTGGTGGGAAAATCGGCTAAGGCATTTGGCACCAGAGAAGGCTGGAAAACGGCCAATGAACGGATTGTTGGCAACTCGCACCAACTCGTCGAATGGGCGAGTGCAGGCCACGTCAGCAAGCCAGGCGATGGGAAAATCGGCCGGGGAATGAGATCGACCAAGGAACAGGATTGTTGGCACCTCAGACCGACTCTCGTAGAATGCGCGTGGACATGGGCTGGGCATGTCCACCAGCAAGGTGGTGGGAAAATCGGCTAAGGCATTGGCCACCGAAGAAGGATTGAAAACGGCCAATGAACGGATTGTTGGCAACTCGCACCAAGTAGTCGAATGTGCGACTGCTGGCCATGTCAGCAAGCCTGGCGACGGGAAAATCGGCCGGGGCATGAAACCGACCAAGGAACAGATTGTTGGCACCTCAGACCGGCTCTCGTAGAATGCACGTGGACATGGGTTGGGCATGTCCACCAGCAAGGTGGTGGGAAAATCGGCGAAGGCATTGGCCACCGAAGAAGGCTTGAAAACGGCCAATGAACGGATTGTTGGCAACTTGCAGCAACTCGTCGAATGGGCGAGTGATGGCCATGTCAGCAATCCAGGCGACGGGAAAATCGGCCGGGGCATGAAACCGACCAAGGAACGGATTGTTGGCACCTCGGACCGGCTCTCGTAGAATGCGCGTGGACATGGGATGGGCATGTCCACCAGCAAGGTGGTGGGAAAATCGGCGAAGGCATTGGCCACCGAAGAAGGCTTGAAAACGGCCAATGAACGGATTGTTGGCAACTCGCACCAACTCGTCGAATGGGCGAGTGATGGCCATGTCAGCAAGCCAGGCGACGGGAAAATCGGCCGGGGCATGAAACCGACCAAGGAACGGATTGTTGGCACCTCGGACCGGCTCTCGTAGAATGCGCGTGGACATGGGCTGGGCATGTCCACCAGCAAGGTGGTGGGAAAATCGGCTAAGGCATTGGCCACCGAAGAAGGCTTGAAAACGGCCAATGAACGGATTGTTGGCAACTCGCACCAACTCGTCGAATGGGCGAGTGCTGGCCATGTCAGCAAGCCTGGCGACGGGAAAATCGGCCGGGGCATGAAACCGACCAAGGAACAGATTGTTGGCACCTCGGACCGGCTCTCGTAGAATGCGCGTGGACATGGGCTGGGCATGTCCACCAGCAAGGTGGTGGGAAAATCGCGAAGGCATTGGCCACCGAAGAAGGCTTGAAAACGGCCAATGAACGGATTGTTGGCAACTGGCACCAACTCGTCGAATGGGCGAGTGATGGCCATGTCAGCAATCCAGGCGACGGGAAAATCGGCCGGGGCATGAAACCGACCAAGGAACGGATTGTTGGCACCTCGGACCGGCTCTCGTAGAATGCGTGTGGACATGGGATGGGCATGTCCACCAGTAAGGTGGTGGGAAAATCGGCTAAGGCATTGGCCACCGAAGAAGGCTTGAAAACAGGCCAATGAACGGATTGTTGGCAACTCGCACCAACTCGTCGAATGGGCGAGTGCTGGCCTTGTCAGCAAGCCAGGCGACGGGAAAATCGGCCGGGGCATGAAACCGACCAAGGAACGGATTGTTGGCACCTCGGACCGGCTCTCGTAGAATGCGCGTGGACATGGGCTGGGCATGTCCACCAGTAAGGTGGTGGGAAAATCGGCTAAGGCATTGGCCACCGAAGAAGGCTTGAAAACGGCCAATGAACGGATTGTTGGCAACTCGCCCCAACTCGTCGAATGGGCGAGTGATGGCCATGTCAGCAAGCCAGGCGAAGCGAAACTCGGCCGGGGCATGAAACCGACCAAGGAACAGATTGTTGGCACCTCAGACCGGCTCTCGTAGAATGGGCGTGGACATGGGCTGGGCATGTCCACCAGCAAGGTGGTGGGAAAATCGGCTAAGGCATTTGCCACCGAAGAAGGCTTGAAAACGGCCAATGAACGGATTGTTGGCAACTCGCACCAACTCGTCGAATGGGCAAGTACTGGCCATGTCAGCAAGCCTGGCGACGGGAAAATCGGCCGGTGCATGAAACCGACCAAGGAACGAATTGTTGGCACCTCGGACCGGCTCTAGTAGAATGCGCGTGGACACGGGCTGGGCATGTCCACCAGCAAGGTGGTGGGAAAATCGTTGAAAGCATTGGCCACCGAAGAAGGCTTGAAAACGGCCAATGAACGGATTGTCAGCAACTGGCACCAACTCGTCGAATGGGCGAGTGATGGCGATCTCAACAATCCAGGCGACGGGAAAATCGGCTAGGGCATGAAACCGACCCAGGAACGGATTGTTGGCACCTCGGACCGACTCTCGTAGAATGGGCGTGGACATGGGATGGGCATGTCCACCAGTAAGGTGGTGGGAAAATCAGCTAAGGCGTTGGCCACCGAAGGAAGGCTTGAAAACAGCCAATGAACGGATTGTTGGCAACTCGCACCAACTCGTCGAATGGGCGAGTGCTGGCCGTGTCAGCAAGCCAGGCGATGGGAAAATCGGCCGGGGCATGAAACCGACCAAGGAACGGATTGTTGGCACCTCGGACCGGCTCTCGTAGAATGCGCGTGGAAATGGGCCGGGCATGTCCACCAGCAAGGTGGTGGGAAAATCAGCTAAGGCATTTGACACCGAAGAGGGCTTGAAAACGGCCAATGAACGGATTGTTGGCAACTCGCACCAACTCGTCGAATGGGCGAGTGCTGGCCTTGTCAGCAAGCCAGGCGACGGGAAAATTGGCCGGGGCATGAAACCGACCAAGGATCGGATTGTTGGCACCTCGGATCGACTCTCGTAGAATGCGCGTGGACATGGGCTGGGCATGTCCACCAGCAAGGTGGTGGGAAAATCGGCGAAAGCATTGGCCACCGAAGAAGGCTTGAAAACGGCCAATGAACGGATTGTCGGCAACTGGCATCAACTCGCCGAATGGGCGAGTGATGGCCATGCCAACAATCCAGGCGACGGGAAAATCGGCCTGGGCATGAAATCGACCAAGGAACAGATTGTTGGCACCTCGGACCGGCTCTCATAGAATGCGCGTGGACATGGGATGGGCATGTCCACCAGTAAAGTGGTGGGAAAATCGGCTAAGGCATTGGCCACCGAAGAAGGCTTGAAAACTGCCAATGAACGGATTGTTGGTAACTCGCACCAACTCGTCGACTGGGCGAGTGCTGGCCGTGTCAGCAAGCCAGGCGATGGGAAAATCGGCCGGGGCATGAAACCGACCAAGGAACGGATTGTCGGCACCTCGGACCGGCTCTCGTAGAATGCGCGTGGACATGGGCTGGGCATGTCCACCAGCAAGCTGGTGGGAAAATCGGCTAAGGCATTGGCCACCGAAGAAGGCTTGAAAACGGCCAATGAACGGATTGTCGGCAACTGGCACCAACTCGTCGAATGGGCGAGTGATGGCCATGTCAACAATCTAGGCGACGGGAAAATCGGCCTGGGCATGAAACCGACCAAGGAACGGATTGTTGGCACCTCGGACCGGCTCTCGTAGAATGCGCGTGGACATGGGATGGGCATGTCCACCAGTAAGGTGGTGGGAAAACCGGCTAAGGCATTGGCCACCGAAGAAGGATTGAAAACGGCCAATGAACGGATTGTTGGCAACTCGCACCAACTCGTCGAATGTGCGAGTGCTGGCCATGTCAGCTAGCCTGGCGACGGGAAAATCGGCCGGGGCATGAAACCGACCAAGGAACAGATTGTTGGCACCTCGGACCGGCTCTCGTAGAATGCGCATGGACATGGGTTGGGCATGTCCACCAGCAAGGTGGTGGGAAAATCGACGAAGGCATTGGCCACCGAAGAAGGCTTGAAAACGGCCAATGAACGGATTGTTGGCAACTGGCAGCTACTCGTCGAATGGGCGAGTGATGGCCATGTCAGCAATCCAGGCGACGGGAAAATCGGCTGGGGCATGAAACCGACCAAGGAACGGATTGTTGGCACCACGGACTGGCTCTCGTAGAATGCGCGTGGACATGGACTGGGCATGTCCACCAGCAAGGTGGTGGGAAAATCGGCTAAGGCATTGGCCACCGAAGAAGGATTGAAAACGGCCAATGAACGGATTGTTGGCAACTCGCACCAACTCGTCGAATGTGCGAGTGCTGGCCATGTCAGCAAGCCTGGCGACGGGAAAATCGGCCGGGGCATGAAACCGACCAAGGAACAGATTGTTGGCACCTCGGACCGGCTCTCGTAGAATGCGCGTGGACATGGGTTGGGCATGTCCACCAGCAAGGTGGTGGGAAAATTAGCGAAGGCATTGGCCACCGAAGAAGGCTTGAAAACGGCCAATGAACGGATTGTTGGCAACTGGCAGCAACTCGTCGAATGGGCGAGTGATGGCCATGTCAGCAATCCAGGCGACGGGAAAATCGGCCGGGGCATGAAACCGACCAAGGAATGGATTGTTGGCACCTCGGACCGGCTCTCGTAGAATGCGCGTGGACATGGGATGGGCATGTCCACCAGTAAGGTGGTGGGAAAATCGGCTAAGGCATTGACCACCGAAGAAGGCTTGAAAACAGGCAATGAACGGATTGTTGGCAACTCGCACCAACTCGTCGTATGGGCGAGTGCTGGCCTTGTCAGCAAGCCAGGCGACGGGAAAATCAGCCGGGGCATGAAACCGACCAAGGAACGGATTGTTGGCACCTCGGACCGGCTCTCGTAGAATGCGCGTGGACATGGGTTGGGCATGTCCACCAGCAAGGTGGTGGGAAAAACGGCGAAGGCATTGGCCACCGAAGAAGGCTTGAAAATGGCCAATGAACGGATTGTTGGCAACTGGCAGCAACTCGTCGAATGGGCGAGTGATGGCCATGTCAGCAATCCAGGCGACTGGAAAATCGGCCGGGGCATGAAACCGACCAAGGAACGGATTGTTGGCACCTCGGACCGGCTCTCGTAGAATGCGCGTGGACATGGGATGGGCATGTCCACCAGTAAGGTGGTGGGAAAATCGGCTAAGGCATTGGCCACCGAAGAAGGCTTGAAAACAGGCAATGAACGGATTGTTGGCAACTCACACCAACTCGTCGAATGGGCGAGTGCTGGCCATGTCAGCAAGCCAGGCGACGGGAAAATCGGCCGGGGCATGAAACCGACCATGGAACGGATTGTTGGCACCTCGGACCGGCTCTCGTAGAATGCGCGTGGACATGGGCCGGGCATGTCCACCAGCAAGGTGGTGGGAAAATCGGCTAAGGCATAGGCCACCGAAGAAGAATTGAAAACGGCCAATGAACGGATTGTTGGCAACTCGCACCAACTCGTCGAATGTGCGAGTGCTGGCCATGTCAGTAAGCATGGCGACGGGAAAATCGGCCGGGGCATGAAACCGACCAAGGAACAGATTGTTGGCACCTCGGACAGGCTCTCGTAGAATGCGCGTGGACATGGGTTTGGCATGTCCACCAGCAAGGTGGTGGGAAAATCGGGGAAGGCATTGGCCACCGAAGAAGGCTTGAAAACGGCCAATGAACGGATTGTTGGCAACTGGCAGCAACTCGTCGAATGGGCGAGTGATGGCCATGTCAGCAATCCAGGGGACGGGAAAATCGGCCGGGGCATGAAACCGACCAAGGAACGGATTGTTGGCACCTCGGACCGGCTCTCGTAGAATGCGCGTGGACATGGGATGGGCATGTCCACTAGCAAGGTGGTGGGAAAATCGGCTAAGGCATTGACCACCGAAGAAGGCTTGAAAACAGGCAATGAACTGATTGTTGGCAACTCGCACCAACTCGTCGTATGGGCGAGTGCTGGCCTTGTCAGCAAGCCAGGCGACGGGAAAATCGGCCGGGGCATGAAACCGACCAAGGAACGGATTGTTGGCACCTCGGACCGGCTCTCGTAGAATGCGCGTGGACATGGGTTGGGCATGTCCACCAGCAAGGTGGTGGGAAAAACGGCGAAGGCATTGGCCACCGAAGAAGGCTTGAAAATGGCCAATGAACGGATTGTTGGCAACTGGCAGCAACTCGTCGAATGGGCGAGTGATGGCCATGTCAGCAATCCAGGCGACGGGAAAATCAGCCGGGGCATGAAACCGACCAAGGAACGGATTGTTGGCACCTCGGACCGGCTCTCGTAGAATGCGCGTGGACATGGGATGGGCATGTCCACCAGTAAGGTGGTGGGAAAATCGGCTAAGGCATTGGCCACCGAAGAAGGCTTGAAAACAGGCAATGAACGGATTGTTGGCAACTCACACCAACTCGTCGAATGGGCGAGTGCTGGCCATGTCAGCAAGCCAGGCGACGGGAAAATCGGCCGGGGCATGAAACCGACCAAGGAACGGATTGTTGGCACCTCGGACCGGCTCTCGTAGAATGCGCGTGGACATGGGCCGGGCATGTCCACCAGCAAGGTGGTGGGAAAATCGGCTAAGGCATTGGCCACCGAAGAAGAATTGAAAACGGCCAATGAACGGATTGTTGGCAACTCGCACCAACTCGTCGAATGTGCGAGTGCTGGCCATGTCAGTAAGCATGGCGACGGGAAAATCGGCCGGGGCATGAAACCGACCAAGGAACAGATTGTTGGCACCTCGGACAGGCTCTCGTAGAATGCGCGTGGACATGGGTTGGGCATGTCCACCAGCAAGGTGGTGGGAAAATCGGGGAAGGCATTGGCCACCGAAGAAGGCTTGAAAACGGCCAATGAACGGATTGTTGGCAACTGGCAGCAACTCGTCGAATGGGCGAGTGATGGCCATGTCAGCAATCCAGGGGACGGGAAAATCGGCCGGGGCATGAAACCGACCAAGGAACGGATTGTTGGCACCTCGGACCGGATCTCGTAGAATGCGCGTGGACATGGGATGGGCATGTCCACTAGCAAGGTGGTGGGAAAATCGGCTAAGGCATTGACCACCGAAGAAGGCTTGAAAACAGGCAATGAACTGATTGTTGGCAACTCGCACCAACTCGTCGTATGGGCGAGTGCTGGCCTTGTCAGCAAGCCAAGCGACGGGAAAATCGGCCGGGGCATGAAACCGACCAAGGAACGGATTGTTGGCACCTCGGACCGGCTCTCGTAGAATGCGCGTGGACATGGGTTGGGCATGTCCACCAGCAAGGTGGTGGGAAAAACGGCGAAGGCATTGGCCACCGAAGAAGGCTTGAAAATGGCCAATGAACGGATTGTTGGCAACTGGCAGCAACTCGTCGAATGGGCGAGTGATGGCCATGTCAGCAATCCAGGCGACGGGAAAATCAGCCGGGGCATGAAACCGACCAAGGAACGGATTGTTGGCACCTCGGACCGGCTCTCGTAGAATGCGCGTGGACATGGGATGGGCATGTCCACCAGTAAGGTGGTGGGAAAATCGGCTAAGGCATTGGCCACCGAAGAAGGCTTGAAAACAGGCAATGAACGGATTGTTGGCAACTCACACCAACTCGTCGAATGGGCGAGTGCTGGCCATGTCAGCAAGCCAGGCGACGGGAAAATCGGCCGGGGCATGAAACCGACCAAGGAACGGATTGTTGGCACCTCGGACCGGCTCTCGTAGAATGCGCGTGGACATGGGCCGGGCATGTCCACCAGCAAGGTGGTGGGAAAATCGGCTAAGGCATTGGCCACCGAAGAAGAATTGAAAACGGCCAATGAACGGATTGTTGGCAACTCGCACCAACTCGTCGAATGTGCGAGTGCTGGCCATGTCAGTAAGCATGGCGACGGGAAAATCGGCCGGGGCATGAAACCGACCAAGGAACAGATTGTTGGCACCTCGGACAGGCTCTCGTAGAATGCGCGTGGACATGGGTTGGGCATGTCCACCAGCAAGGTGGTGGGAAAATCGGGGAAGGCATTGGCCACCGAAGAAGGCTTGAAAACGGCCAATGAACGGATTGTTGGCAACTGGCAGCAACTCGTCGAATGGGCGAGTGATGGCCATGTCAGCAATCCAGGCGAGGGGAAAATCGGCCGGGGCATGAAACCGACCAAGGAACGGATTGTTGGCACCTCGGACCGGCTCTCGTAGAATGCGCATGGACATGGGATGGGCATGTCCACCAGTAAGGTGGTGGGAAAATCGGCTAAGGCATTGGCCACCGAAGAAGGCTTGAAAACAGGCAATGAACGGATTGTTGGCAACTCGCACCAACTCGTCGAATGGGCGAGTGCTGGCCATGTCAGCAAGCCAGGCGACGGGAAAATCGGCCGGGGCATGAAACCAACCAAGGAACGGATTGTTGGCAACTCGGACCGGCTCTCGTAGAATGCGCGTGGACATGGGCTGGGCATGTCCACCAGCAAGGTGGTGGGAAAATCGGCTAAGGCATTGGCCACCGAAGAAGGATTGAAAACGGCCAATGGACGGATTGTTGGCAACTCGCACCAACTCGTCGAATGGGCGAGTGCTGGCCGTGTCAGCAAGCCAGGCGATGGGAAAATCGGCCGGGGCATGAAACCGACCAAGGAACGGATTGTTGGCACCTCGGACCGGCTCTCGTAGAATGCGCGTGGACATGGGCCGGGCATGTCCACCAGCAAGGTGGTGGGAAAATCGGCTAAGGCATTTGCCACCGGAGAAGGCTTGAAAACGGCCAATGAACGGATCGTTGGCAACTCGCACCAACTCGTCGAATGGGCAAGTGCAGTCCATGTCAGCAAGCCAGGCGATGGGAAAATCGGTCGGTGCATGAGACCGACCAAGGAACGGATTGTTGGCACCTCGGACCGGCTCTCGTAGAATGCGGGTGGACATGGGCTGGGCATGTCCACCAGCAAGGTGGTGGGAAAATCGGCTAAGGCATTTGCCACCGAAGAAGAATTGAAAACGGCCAATGAACGGATTGTTGGCAACTCGCACCAACTCGTCGAATGTGCGAGTGCTGGCCATGTCAGCAAGCATGGCGACGGGAAAATCGGCCGGGCATGAAATTGACTAAGGAACAGATTGTTGGCACCTCGGACCGGCTCTCGTAGAATGCGCGTGGACATGGGTTGGGCATGTCCACCAGGAAGGTGGTGGGAAAATCGGGGAAGGCATTGGCCACCGAAGAAGGCTTGAAAACGGCCAATGAACGGATTGTTGGCAACTGGCAGCAACTCGTCGAATGGGCGAGTGATGGCCATGTCAGCAATCCAGGCGACGGGAAAATCGGCCGGGGCATGAAACCGACCAAGGAACGGATTGTTGGCACCTCGGACCGGCTCTCGTAGAATGCGCGTGGACATGGGATGGGCATGTCCACCAGTAAGGTGGTGGGAAAATCGGCTAAGGCATTGGCCACCGAAGAAGGCTTGAAAACAGGCAATGAACGGATTGTTGGCAACTCGCACCAACTCGTCGAATGGGCGAGTGCTGGCCATGTCAGCAAGCCAGGCGACGGGAAAATCGGCCGGGGCATGAAACCGACCAAGGAACGGATTGTTGGCACCTCGGACCGGCTCTCGTAGAATGCGCGTGGACATGGGCTGGGCATGTCCACCAGCAAGGTGGTGGGAAAATCGGCTAAGGCATTGGCCACCGAAAAAGGATTGAAAATGGCCAATGGACGGATTGTTGGCAACTCGCACCAACTCGTCGAATGGGCGAGTGTTGGCCGTGTCAGCAAGCCAGGCGATGGGAAAATCGGCCGGGGCATGAAACCGACCAAGGAACGGATTGTTGGCACCTCGGACCGGCTCTCGTAGAATGCGCGTGGACATGGGCCGGGCATGTCCACCAGCAAGGTGGTGGGAAAATCGGCTAAGGCATTTGCCACCGGAGAAGGCTTGAAAACGGCCAATGAACGGATTGTTGGCACCTCGCACCAACTCGTCGAATGGGCAAGTGGGGTCCATGTCAGCAAGCCAGGCGATGGGAAAATCGGTCGGGGCATGAGACCGACCAAAGTACGGATTGTTGGCACCTCGGACCGGCTCTCGTAGAATGCGCGTGGACATGGGTTGGGCATGTCCACCAGCAAGGTGGTGGGAAAATCGGCGAAGGCATTGGCCACCGAAGAAGGCTTGAAAACGGCCAATGAACGGATTGTTGGCAACTGGCAGCAACTCGTCGAATGGGCGAGTGATGGCCATGTCAGCAATCCAGGGGACGGGAAAATCGGCCGGGGCATGAAACCGACCAAGGAACGGATTGTTGGCACCTCGGACCGGCTCTCGTAGAATGCGCGTGGACATGGGATGGGCATGTCCACTAGTAAGGTGGTGGGAAAATCGGCTAAGGCATTGACCACCGAAGAAGGCTTGAAAACAGGCAATGAACGGATTGTTGGCAACTCGCACCAACTCGTCGTATGGGCGAGTGCTGGCCTTGTCAGCAAGCCAGGCGACGGGAAAATCGGCCGGGGCATGAAACCGACCAAGGAACGGATTGTTGGCACCTCGGACCGGCTCTCGTAGAATGCGCGTGGACATGGGTTGGGCATGTCCACCAGCAAGGTGGTGGGAAAAACGGCGAAGGCATTGGCCACCGAAGAAGGCTTGAAAATGGCCAATGAACGGATTGTTGGCAACTGGCAGCAACTCGTCGAATGGGCGAGTGATGGCCATGTCAGCAATCCAGGGGACGGGAAAATCGGCCGGGGCATGAAACCGACCAAGGAACGGATTGTTGGCACCTCGGACCGGCTCTCGTACAATGCGCGTGGACATGGGCCGGGCATGTCCACCAGCAAGGTGGTGGGAAAATCGGCTAAGGCATTGGCCACCGAAGAAGAATTGAAAACGGCCAATGAACGGATTGTTGGCAACTCGTACCAACTCGTCGAATGTGCGAGTGCTGGCCATGTCAGTAAGCATGGCGACGGGAAAATCGGCCGGGGCATGAAACCGACCAAGGAACAGATTGTTGGCACCTCGGACAGGCTCTCGTAGAATGCGCGTGGACATGGGTTGGGCATGTCCACCAGCAAGGTGGTGGGAAAATCGGGGAAGGCATTGGCCACCGAAGAAGGCTTGAAAACGGCCAATGAACGGATTGTTGGCAACTGGCAGCAACTCGTCGAATGGGCGAGTGATGGCCATGTCAGCAATCCAGGCGACGGGAAAATCGGCCGGGGCATGAAACCGACCAAGGAACGGATTGTTGGCACCTCGGACCGGCTCTCGTAGAATGCGCGTGGACATGGGATGGGCATGTCCACCAGTAAGGTGGTGGGAAAATCGGCTAAGGCATTGGCCACCGAAGAAGGCTTGAAAACAGGCAATGAACGGATTGTTGGCAACTCGCACCAACTCGTCGAATGGGCGAGTGCTGGCCATGTCAGCAAGCCAGGCGACGGGAAAATCGGCCGGGGCATGAAACCGACCAAGGAACGGATTGTTGGCACCTCGGACCGGCTCTCGTAGAATGCGCGTGGACATGGGCTGGGCATGTCCACTAGCAAGGTGGTGGGAAAATCGGCTAAGGCATTGGCCACCGAAGAAGGATTGAAAACGGCCAATGGACGGATTGTTGGCAACTCGCACCAACTCGTCGAATGGGCGAGTGCTGGCCGTGTCAGCAAGCCAGGCGACGGGAAAATCGGCCGGGGCATGAAACCGACCAAGGAACGGATTGTTGGCACCTCGGACCGGCTCTCGTAGAATGCGCGTGGACATGGGCCGGGCATGTCCACCAGCAAGGTGGTGGGAAAATCGGCTAAGGCATTTGCCACCGGAGAAGGCTTGAAAACGGCCAATGAACGGATTGTTGGCAACTCGCACCAACTCGTCGAATGGGCAAGTGCAGTCCATGTCAGCAAGCCAAGCGATGGGAAAATCGGTCGGGGCATGAGACCGACCAAGGAACGGATTGTTGGCACCTCGGACCGGCTCTCGTAGAATGCGGGTGGACATGGGCTGGGCATGTCCACCAGCAAGGTGGTGGGAAAATCGGCTAAGGCATTGGCCACCGAAGAAGAATTGAAAACGGCCAATGAACGGATTGTTGGCAACTCGCACCAACTCGTCGAATGTGCGAGTGCTGGCCATGTCAGCAAGCATGGCGACGGGAAAATCGGTCGGGCATGAAATTGACTAAGGAACAGATTGTTGGCACCTCGGACCGGCTCTCGTAGAATGCGCGTGGACATGGGTTGGGCATGTCCACCAGCAAGGTGGTGGGAAAATCGGGGAAGGCATTGGCCACCGAAGAAGGCTTGAAAACGGCCAATGAACGGATTGTTGGCAACTGGCAGCAACTCGTCGAATGGGCGAGTGATGGCCATGTCAGCAATCCAGGCGACGGGAAAATCGGCCGGGGCATGAAACCGACCAAGGAACGGATTGTTGGCACCTCGGACCGGCTCTCGTAGAATGCGCGTGGACATGGGATGGGCATGTCCACCAGTAAGGTGGTGGGAAAATCGGCTAAGGCATTGGCCACCGAAGAAGGCTTGAAAACAGGCAATGAACGGATTGTTGGCAACTCGCACCAACTCGTCGAATGGGCGAGTGCTGGCCATGTCAGCAAGCCAGGCGACGGGAAAATCGGCCGGGGCATGAAACCGACCAAGGAACGGATTGTTGGCACCTCGGACCGGCTCTCGTAGAATGCGCGTGGACATGGGCTGGGCATGTCCACCAGCAAGGTGGTGGGAAAATCGGCTAAGGCATTGGCCACCGAAAAAGGATTGAAAACGGCCAATGGACGGATTGTTGGCAACTCGCACCAACTCGTCGAATGGGCGAGTGTTGGCCGGGTCAGCAAGCCAGGCGATGGGAAAATCGGCCGGGGCATGAAACCGACCAAGGAACGGATTGTTGGCACCTCGGACCGGCTCTCGTAGAATGCGCGTGGACATGGGCCGGGCATGTCCACCAGCAAGGTGGTGGGAAAATCGGCTAAGGCATTTGCCACCAGAGAAGGCTTGAAAACGGCCAATGAACGGATTGTTGGCAACTCGCACCAACTCGTCGAATGGGCAAGTGGAGTCGATGTCAGCAAGCCAGGCGATGGGAAAATCGGTCGGGGCATGAGACCGACCAAAGTACGGATTGTTGGCACCTCGGACCGGCTCTCGTAGAATGCGCGTGGACATGGGCTGGGCATGTCCACCAGCAAGGTGGTGGGAAAATCGGCTAAGGCATTGGCCACCGAAGAAGGATTGTAAACGGCCAATGAACGGATTGTTGGCAACTCGCACCAACTCGTCGGATGTGCGAGTGCTGGCCATGTCAGCAAGCCTGGCGACGGGAAAATCGGCCGGGGCATGAAACCGACCAAGGAACAGATTGTTGGCACCTCGGATCCGCTCTCGTAGAATGCGCGTGGACATGGGTTGGGCATGTCCACCAGCAAGGTAGTGGGAAAATCGGGGAAGGCATTGGCCACCGAAGAAGGCTTGAAAACGGCCAATGAACGGATTGTTGGCAACTGGCAGCAACTCGTCGAATGGGCGAGTGATGGCCATTTCAGCAATCCAGGCGACGGGAAAATCGGGCGGGGCATGAAACCGACCAAGGAACGGATTGTTGGCACCTCGGACCGGCTCTCGTAGAATGCGCGTGGACATGGGATGGACATGTCCACCAGTAAGGTGGTGGGAAAATCGGCTAAGGCATTGGCCACCGAAGAAGGCTTGAAAACAGGCAATGAACGGATTGTTGGCAACTCGCACCAACTTGTCGAATGGGCGAGTGCTGGCCATGTCAGCAAGCCATGCGACGGGAAAATCGACCGGGGCATGAAACCGACCAAGGAACGGATTGTTGGCACCTCGGACCGGCTCTCGTAGAATGCGCGTGGACATGGGTTGGGCATGTCCACCAGCAAGGTGGTGGGAAAATCGGCGAAGGCATTGGCCACCGAAGAAGGCTTGAAAACGGCCAATGAACGGATTGTTGGCAACTGGCAGCAACTCGTCGAATGGGCGAGTGATGGCCATGTCAGCAATCCAGGCGACGGGAAAATCGGCCGGGGAATGAAACCGACCAAGGAACAGATTGTTGGCACCTCGGACCGGCTCTCGTAGAATGCGCGTGGACATGGGATGGGCATGTCCACCAGTAAGGTGGTGGGAAAATCGGCTAAGGCATTGGCCACCGAAGAAGGCTTGAAAACAGGCAATGAACGGATTATTAGCAACTCGCACCAACTCGTCGAATGGGCGAGTGCTGGCCATGTCAGCAAGCCAGGCGACGGGAAAATCGGCCGGGGCATGAAACCGACCAAGGAACGGATTGTTGGCACCTCGGACCGGCTCTCGTAGAATGCGCGTGGACATGGGCCGGGCATGTCCACCAGCAAGGTGGTGGGAAAATCGGCTAAGGCATTTGCCACCGGAGAAGGCTTGAAAACGGCCAATGAACGTGTTGTTGGCAACTCGCACCAACTCGTCGAATGGGCAAGTGCAGTCCATGTCAGCAAGCCAGGCGATGGGAAAATCGGTCGGGGCATGAGACCGACCAAGGAACGGATTGTTGGCACCTCGGACCGGCTCTCGTAGAATGCGCGTGGACATGGGCTGGGCATGTCCACCAGCAAGGTGGTGGGAAAATCGGCTAAGGCATTGGCCACCGAAGAAGGATTGTAAACGGCCAATGAACGGATTGTTGGCAACTCGCACCAACTCGTCGAATGTGCGAGTGCTGGCCATGTCCGCAAGCCTGGCGACGGGAAAATAGGCCGGGGCATGAAACCGACCAAGGAACAGATTATTGGCACCTCGGACCGGCTCTCGTAGAATGCGCGTGGACATGGGTTGGGCATGTCCACCAGCAAGGTAGTGGGAAAATCGGGGAAGGCATTGGCCACCGAAGAAGGCTTGAAAACGGCCAATGAACGGATTGTTGGCAACTGGCAGCAACTCGTCGAATGGGCGAGTGATGGCCATGTCAGCAATCCAGGCGACGGGTAAATCGGGCGGGGCATGAAACCGACCAAGGAACGGATTGTTGGCACCTCGGACCGGCTCTCGTAGAATGCGCGTGGACATGGGATGGGCATGTCCACCAGTAAGGTGGTGGGAAAATCGGCTAAGGCATTGGCCACCGAAGAAGGCTTGAAAACAGGCAATGAACGGATTGTTGGCAACTCGCACCAACTTGTCGAATGGGCGAGTGCTGGCCATGTCAGCAAGCCAGGCGACAGGAAAATCGGCCGGGGCATGAAACCAACCAAGGAACGGATTGTTGGCACCTCGGACCGGCTCTCGTAGAATGCGCGTGGACATGGGTTGGGCATGTCCACCAGCAAGGTGGTGGGAAAATCGGCGAAGGCATTGGCCACCGAAGAAGGCTTGAAAACGGCCAATGAACGGATTGTTGGCAACTGGCAGCAACTCGTCGAATGGGCGAGTGATGGCCATGTCAGCAATCCAGGCGACGGGAAAATCGGCCGGGGAATGAAACCGACCAAGGAACAGATTGTTGGCACCTCGGACCGGCTCTCGTAGAATGCGCGTGGACATGGGATGGGCATGTCCACCAGTAAGGTGGTGGGAAAATCGGCTAAGGCATTGGCCACCGAAGAAGGCTTGAAAACAGGCAATGAACGGATTGTTGGCAACTCGCACCAACTCGTCGAATGGGCGAGTGCAGGCCATGTCAGCAAGCCAGGCGATGGGAAAATCGGCCGGGGCATGAGACCGACCAAGGAACGGATTGTTGGCACCTCGGACCGGCTCTCGTAGAATGCGCGTGGACATGGGCTGGGCATGTCCACCAGCAAGGTGGTGGGAAAATCGGCTAAGGCATTGGCCACCGAAGAAGGATTGAAAACGGCAAATGAACGGATTGTTGGCAACTCGTACCAACTCGTCGAATGTGCGAGTGCTGGCCATGTCAGCAAGCCTGGCGACGGGAAAATCGGCCGGGGCATGAAACCGACCAAGGAACAGATTGTTGGCACCTCGGACCGGCTCTCGTAGAATGCGCGTGGACATGGGCTGGGCATGTCCACCAGCAAGGTGGTGGGAAAATCGGCTAAGGCATTGGCCACCGAAGAAGGATTGAAAACGGCCAATGAACGGATTGTTGGCAACTCGCACCAACTCGTCGAATAGGCGAGTGCTGGCCGTGTCAGCAAGCCAGGCGATGGGAAAATCGGCCGGGGCATGAAACCAACCAAGGAACGGATTGTTGGCACCTCGGACCGGCCCTCGTAGAATGCGCGTAGACATGGGCCGGGCATGTCCACCAGCAAGGTGGTGGGAAAATCGGCTAAGGCATTTGCCACCGGAGAAGGCTTGAAAATGGCCAATGAACGGATTGTTGGCAACTCGCACCAACTCGTCGAATGGGCGAGTGCAGGCCATGTCAGCAAGCCAGGCGATGGGAAAATCGGCCGGGGAATGAGACCGACCAAGGAACGGATTGTTGGCATCTCGGACCGACTCTCGTAGAATGCGCGTGGACATGGGCTGGGCATGTCCACCAGCAAGGTGGTGGGAAAATCGGCTAAGGCATTTGCCACCGAAGAAGGATTGAAAACGGCCAATGAACGGATTTTTGGCAACTCGCACCAATTCGTCGAATGTGCGAGTGCTGGCCCTGTCAGCAAGCCTGGCGACTGGAAAATCGGCCGGGGCAGGAAACCGACCAAGGAACAGATTGTTGGCACCTCGGACCGGCTCTCGTAGAATGCGCGTGGACATGGGTTGCGCATGTCCACCAGCAAGGTGGTGGGAAAATCGGCGAAGGCATTGGCCACTGAAGAAGGCTTGAAAACGGCCAATGAACGGTTTGTTGGCAACTGGCAGCAACTCGTCGAATGGGCGAGTGATGGCCATGTCAGCAATCCAGGCGATGGGAAAATCGGCCGGGGCATGAAACCGACCAAGGAACAGATTGTTGGCACCTCGGACCGGCTCTCGTAGAATGCGCGTGGACATGAGAAGGGCATGTCCACCAGTAAGGTGGTGGGAAAATCGGCTAAGGCATTGGCCACCGAAGAAGGCTTGAAAACAGGCAATGAACGGATTGTTGGCAACTCGCACCAACTAGTCGAATGGGCGAGTGCTGGCCATGTCAGCAAGCCAGATGACGGGAAAATCGGCCGGGGCATGAAACCGACCAAGGAACGGATTGTTGGCACCTCGGACCGGCTCTCGTAGAATGCGCGTGGACATGGGCTGGGCATGTCCACCAGCAAGGTGGTGGGAAAATCGGATAAGGTATTGGCCACCGAAGAAGGATTGAAAACGGCCAATGAACGGATTGTTGGCAACTCGCACCAACTCGTCGAATGGGTGGGTGCTGGCCATGTTAGCAAGCCTGGCGACGGGAAAATCGGCCGGGGCATGAAACCGACCAAGGAACGGATTGCTGGCACCTCGGACCGGCTCTCGTAGAATGCGCGTGGACATGGGCTAGGCATGTCCACCAGCAAGCTAGTGGGAAAATCGGCGAAAGCATTGGCCACCGAAGAAGGCTTGAAAACTGCCGATGAACGGATTGTTGGCAACTCGCCCCAACTCGTCAAATGGGCGAGTGATGGTCATGTCAGCAAGCCAGGCGAAGCGAAACTCGGCCGGGGCATGAAACCGACCAAGGAACGGATTGTTGGCACCTTGGACCGGCTCTCGTAGAATGGGCGTGAACATGGGCTGGGCATGTCCACCAGCAAGGTGGTGGGAAAATCGGCTAAGGCATTTGCCACTGAAGAAGGCTTGAAAACGGCCAATGAACGGATTGTTGGCAACTCGCTCCAACTCGTCGAATGGGCAAGTGCTGGCCATGTCAGCAAGCCTGGCGACGGGAAAATCGGCCGGTGCATGAAACCGACCAAGGAACGAATTGTTGGCACCTCGGACCGGTTCTAGTAGAATGCGCGTGGACATGGGCTTGGCATGTCCACCAGCAAGGTGGTGGGAAAATCGGCGAAAGCATTGGCCACCGAAGAAGGCTTGAAAACGGCCAATGGACGGATTGTCGGCAACTGGCACCAACTCGTCGAATGGGCGAGTGATGGCCATGTCAACAATCCAGGCGACAGGAAAATCGGCCTGGGCATGAAACCGACCAAAGAACGGATTGTTGGCACCTCGGACCGTCTCTCATAGAATGCGCGTGGACATGGGATGGGCATGTCCACCAGTAAGGTGGTGGGAAAATCGGCTAAGGCATTGGCCACCGAAGAAGGCTTGAAAACTGCCAATGAACGGATTGTTGGCAACTCGCACCAACTCGTCGAATGGGCGAGTGCTGGCCGTGTCAGCAAGCCAGGCGATGGGAAAATCGGCCGGGGATGAGACCGACCAAGGAACGGATTGTTGGCACCTCGGACCGGCTCTCGTAGAATGCGCGTGGACATGGGTTGCGCATGTCCACCAGCAAGGTCGTGGGAAAATCGGCGAAGGCATTGGCCACTGAAGAAGGCTTGAAAACAGCCAATGAACGGATTGTTGGCAATTGGCAGCAACTCGTCGAATGGGCGAGTGATGGCCATGTCAGCAATCCAGGAGACGGGAAAATCGGCCGGGGCATGAAACCGACCAAGGAACGGATTGTTGGCACCTCGGACCGGCTCTCGTAGAATGCGCGTGGACATGAGAAGGGCATGTCAACCAGTAAGGTGGTGGGAAAATCGGCTAAGGCATTGGCCACCGAAGAAGGCTTGAAAACAGGCAATGAACGGATTGTTGGCAACTCGCACCAACTCGTCGAATGGGCGAGTGCTGGCCATGTCAGCAAGCCAGACGACGGGAAAATCGGCCGGGGCATGAAACCGACCAAGGAACGGATTGTTGGCACCTCGGACCGGCTCTCGTAGAATGCGCGTGGACATGGGCTGGGCATGTCCACTAGCAAGGTGGTGGGAAAATCGGATAAGGTATTGGCCACCGAAGAAGGATTGAAAACGGCCAATGAACAGATTGTTGGCAACTCGCACCAACTCGTCGAATGGGTGAGTGCTGGCCATGTTAGCAAGCCTGGCGACGGGAAAATCGGCCGGGGCATGAAACCGACTAAGGAACGGATTGCTGGCACCTCGGACCGGCTCTCGTAGAATGCGCGTGGACATGGGCTAGGCATGTCCACCAGCAAGCTGGTGGGAAAATCGGCGAAAGCATTGGCCACCGAAGAAGGCTTGAAAACGGCCAATGAACGGATTGTTGGCAACTCGCCCCAACTCGTCAAATGGGCGAGTGATGGCTATGTCAGCAAGCCAGGCGAAGCGAAACTCGGCCGGGGCATGAAACCGACCAAGGAACGGATTGTTGGCACCTCGGACCGGCTCTCGTAGAATGGGCGTGAACATGGGCTGGGCATGTCCACCAGCAAGGTGGTGGGAAAATCGGCTAAGGCATTTGCCACCGAAGAAGGCTTGAAAACGGCCAATGAACGGATTGTTGGCAACTCGCTCCAACTCGTCGAATGGGCAAGTGCTGGCCATGTCAGCAAGCCTGGCGACGGGAAAATCGGCCGGTGCATGAAACCGACCAAGGAACGAATTGTTGGCACCTCGGACCGGCTCTAGTAGAATGCGCGTGGACACGGGCTAGGCATGTCCACCAGCAAGGTGGTGGGAAAATCGGCGAAAGCATTGGCCACCGAAGAAGGCTTGAAAACGGCCAATGAACGGATTGTCGGCAACTGGCACCAACTCGTCGAATGGGCGAGTCATGGCCATGTCAACAATCCAGGCGACGGGAAAATCGGCCGGGGCATGAAACCGACCAAGGAACGGATTGTTGGCACCTCGGACCGGCTCTCGTAGAATGCGCGTGGACATGGCCGGGCATGTCCACCAGCAAGGTGGTGGGAAAATCGGCAAAGGCAGTTGCCACCGAAGAAGCCTTGAAAACGGCCAACGAACGGATTGTTGGCAACTCGCACCAACTCGTCGAATGGGCGAGTGCTGGCCATGTCACCAAGCCAGGCGACGGGAAAATCGGCCGGGCCATGAAACCGACCAAGGAACGGATTGTTGGCACCTCGGACTGGCTCTCGTAGAATGCGCGTGGACATGGGCTGGGCATGTCCACCAGCAAGGTGGTGGGAAAATCGGCTAAGGCATTTGCCACCGAAGAAGGCTTGAAAACGGCCAACGAACGGATTGTTGGAAACTCGCACCAACTCGTCGAATGGGCAAGTGCTGGCCATGTCAGCAAGCCTGGCGACGGGAAAATCGGCCGGTGCATGAAACCGACCAAGGAACGAATTGTTGGCACCTCGGACTGGCTCTCGTAGAATGCGCGTGGACATGGGATGGGCATGTCCACCAGTAAGGTGGTGGGAAAATCGGCGAAAGCATTGGCCACCGAAGAAGGCTTGAAAACGGCGAATGAACGTATTGTCGGCAACTGGCACCAACTCGTCGAATGGGCGAGTGATGGCCATGTCAACAATCCAGGCGACAGGAAAATCGGCCTGGGCATGAAACCGACCAAGGAACGGATTGTTGGCACCTCGGACCGGTTCTCGTAGAATGCGCCTGGACATGGGCTGGGCATGTCCACCAGCAAGGTGGTGGGAAAATCGGCTAAGGCATTGGCTACCGAAGAAGGCTTGAAAACGGACAATGAACGTATTGTTGGCAACTCGTACCCACTCGTCGAATGGGCGAGTGCGGGCCATGTCAGCAAGCCAGGCGAAAGGAAAATCGGCCGGGGCATGAAACCGACCAAGGAACGGATTGTTGGCACCTCGGACCGGCTCTCATAGAATGTGCGTGGACATGGGCTGGGCATGCCCACTAGCAAGGTGGTGGGAAAATCGGCTAAGGCATTGGCCACCGAAGAAGGCTTGAAAACGGCCAATGAACGGATTGTTGGCAACTCGCACGAACTCGTCGAATGGGCGAGTGCTGGCCATGTCAGCAAGACAGGCGATGGGAAAATCGGCCGGGGGATGAAACCGACCAAGGAACGGATTGTTGGCACCTCGGACCGGCTCTCGTAGAATGCGCGTGGACATGGGCTGGGCATGTCCACCAGCAAGGTGCTGGGAAAATCGGCTAAGGCATTGGCCACCGAAGAAGGATTGAAAACGGCCAATGAACGGATTGTTGGCAACTCGCACCAACTCGTCGAATGTGCGAGTGTTGGCCATGTCAGCAAGCCTGGGGACGGGAAAATCGGCCGGGGCATGAAACCGACCAAGGAACGGATTGTTGGCACCTCGGACCGGCTCTCGTAGAATGCGCGTGGACATGGGTTGGGCATGTCCACCAGCAAGGTGGTGGGAAAATCGGCGAAGGCATTGGCCACCGAAGAAGGCTTGAAAACGGCCAATGAACGGATTGTTGGAAACTGGCACCAACTCGTCGAATGGGCGAGTGATGGCCATGTCAGCAATCCAGGCGACGTGAAAATCGGCCGGGGCATGAAACCGACCAAGGAACGGATTGTTGGCACCTCGGACCGGCTCTCGTAGAATGCGCGTGGACATGGGATGGGCATGTCCACCAGTAAGGTGGTGGGAAAATCGGCTAAGGCATTGGCCACCGAAGAAGGCTTGAAAACAGCCAATGAACGGATTGTTGGCAACTCGCACCAACTCGTCGAATGGGCGAGTGATGGCCATGTCAGCAAGCCAGGCGAAGCGAAACTCGGCCGGGGCATGAAACCGACCAAGGAACGGATTGTTGGCACCTCGGACCGGCTCTCGTAGAATGTGCGTGGACATGGGCTGGGCATGTCCACCAGCGAGGTGGTGGGAAAATCGGCTAAGGCATTGGCCACCGAAGAAGGCTTGAAAACGGGCAATGAACAGATTGTCGGCAACTGGCACCAACTCGTCGAATGGGCAAGTGATGGCCATGTCAACAATCCAGGCGATGGGAAAATCGGCCGGGGCATGAAACCGACCAAGGAACGGATTGCTGGCACCTCGGACCGGCTCTCCTAGAATGCGCGTGGACATGGGCTGGGCATGTCCACCAGCAAGGTGGTGGGAAAATCGGCGAAAGCATTGGCCACCGAAGAAGGCTTGAAAACGGCCAATGAACGGATTGTTGGCAACTTGCCCCAACTCGTCGAATGGGCGAGTGATGTCCATGTCAGCAAGCCAGGCGAAGCGACACTCGGCCGGGGCATGAAACCGACCAAGGAACGGATTGTTGGCACCTCGGACCGGCTCTCGTAGAATGTGCGTGGACATGGGCTGGGCATGTCCACCAGCAAGGTGGTGGGAAAATCGGCGAAGGCATTGGCCACCGAAGAAGGATTGAAAACGGCCAATGAACGGATTGTTGGCAACTGTCAGCAACTCGTCGAATGGGCGGGTGATGGCCATGTCAGCAATCTAGGCGACGGGAAAATCGGCCGGGGCATGAAACCGACCAAGGAACGGATTGTTGGCACCTCGGACCGGTTCTCGTAGAATGCGCATGGACATGGGATGGGCATGTCCACCAGTAAGGTGGTGGGAAAATCGGCTAAGGCATTGGCCACCGAAGAAGGCTTGATAATAGCCAATGAACGGATTGTTGGCAACTCGAACCAACTCGTCGAATGGGCGAGTGCTGGCCATGTCAGCAAGCCTGGCGATGGGAAAATCGGCCGGGGCATGAAACCGACCAAGGAACGGATTGCTGGCACCTCGGACCGGCTCTCGTAGAATGCGCGTGGACAAGGGCTGGGCATGTCCACCAGCAAGGTGGTGGGAAAATTGGCGAAAGCATTGGCCACCGAAGAAGGCTTGAAAACGGCCAATGAACGGATTGTTGGCAACTCGCCCCAACTCGTCGAATGGGCGAGTGATGGCCATGTCAGCAAGCTAGGCGAAGCGAAACTCGGCCGGGGCATGAAACCGACCAAGGAACGGATTGTTGGCGCCTCGGACCGGCTCTCGTAGAATGCGCGTGGACATGGGCTGGGAATGTCCACCAGCAAGGTGGTGGGAAAATCGGCTAAGGCATTGGCCACCGAAGAAGGATTGAAAACGGCCAATGAACGGATTGTTGGCAACTCGCACCAACTCGTCGAATGGCCGAGTGCTGGCCATGTCAGCAAGCCTGGCGACGGGAAAATCGGCCGGGGCATGAAACCGACCAAGGAACGGATTGCTGGCACCTCGGACCGGCTCTCGTAGAATGCGCGTGGACATGGGCTGGGCATGTCCACCAGCAAGGTGGTGGGAAAATCGGCGAAAGCATTGGCCACCGAAGAAGGCTTGAAAACGGCCAATGAACGGATTGTTGGAAACTCGCACCAACTCGTCGAATGGGCAAGTACTGGCCATGTCAGCAAGCCTGGCGACGGGAAAATCGGCCGGTGCATGAAACCGACCAAAGAACGGATTGTTGGCACCTCGGACCGGCTCTCGTAGAATGCGCGTGGACATGGGCTGGGCATGTCCACCAGCAAGGTTGTGGGAAAATTGGAGAAAGCATTGGCCACCGAAGAAGGCTTGAAAACGGCCAATGAACGGATTGTCGGCAACTGGCACCAAGTCGTCGAATGTGCGAGTGCTGGCCATGTCAACAATCCAGGCGACGGGAAAATCGGCCTGGGCATGAAACCGACCAAGGAACGGATTGTTGGCACCTCGGACCAGCTCTCGTAGAATGCGCGTGGGCATGGGATGGGCATGTCCACCAGTAAGGTGGTGGGAAAATCGGTTAAGGCATTGGCCACCGAAGAAGGCTTGAAAATTGCCAATGAACGGATTGTTGGCAACTCGCACCAACTCGTCGAATGGGCGAGTGCTTGACATGTCAGCAAGCCAGGCGACGGGAAAATCGGCCGGGGCATGAAACTGACCAATGAACGGATTGTTGGCACCTCGGACCGGCTCTCGTAGAATGCGCGTGGACATGGGCTGGGCATGTCCGCCAGCAAGGTGGTGGGAAAATCGGCGAAGGCATTGGCCACCGAAGAAGGATTGAAAACGGCCAATGAACGGATTGTTGGCAACTGGCACCTACTTGTCGAATGGGCGAGTGATGGCCATGTCAGCAATCTAGGCGACGGGAAAATCGGTCGGGGCATGAAACCGACCAAGGAACGGATTGTTGGCACCTCGGACCGGCTCTCGTAGAATGCGCATGGACATGGGATGGGCATGTCCACCAGTAAGGTGGTGGGAAAATCGGCTAAGGCATTGGCCACCGAAGAAGGCTTGAAAACAGCCAATGAACGGATTGTTGGCAACTCGCACCAACGCGTCGAATGGGCAAGTGCTGGGCATGTCAGCAAGCCAGGCGACGGGAAAATCGGCCTGGGCATGAAACCGGCCAAGGAACGGATTGTTGGCACCTCGGACCGGCTCTCGTAGAATGCGCGTGGACATGGGTTGGGCATGTCCACCAGCAAGGTGGTGGGAAAATCGGCTAAGGCATTGGCCACCGAAGAAGGATTGAAAACGGCCAATGAACGGATTGTTGGCAACTCGCACCAACTCGTCGAATGGGCGAGTGCTGGCCATGTCAGCAAGCCTGGCAACGGGAAAATCGGCCGGGGCATGAAACCGACCAAGGAACGGATTGCTAGCACCTCGGACCGGCTCTCGTAGAATGCGCGTGGACATGGGCTGGGCATGTCCACCAGCAAGGTGGTGGGAAAATCGGCTAAGGCATTGGCCACCGAAGAAGGCTTGAGAACTGCCAACGAACGGATTGTTGGCAACTCGCACCAACTCGTCGAATGGGCGAGTGCTGGCCATGTCAGCAAGCCAGGCGACGGGAAAATCGACCGGTGCATGAAACCGACCAAGGAACGGATTGTTGGCACCTCGGACCGGCTCTCGTAGAATGTGCGTGGGCATGGGCTGGGCATGTCCACTAGCAAGGTGGTGGGAAAATCGGCGAAGGCATTGGCCACCGAAGAAGGCTTGAAAACGGCCAATGAACGGATTGTTGGCTACTCGCACCAACTCGTCGAATGGGCAACTACTGGCCATGTCAGCAAGCCAGGCGATGGGAAAATCGGCCGGGGCATGAAACCGACCAAGGAACGGATTGTTGGCACCTCGGACCGGCTCTCGTAGAATGCGCCTGGACATGGGCTGGGCATGTCCACCAGCAAGGTGGTGGGAAAATCGGCTAAGGCATTGGCTACCGAAGAAGGCTTGAAAACGGACAATGAACGTATTGTTGGCAACTCGTACCCACTCGTCGAATGGGCGAGTGCGGGCCATGTCAGCAAGCCAGGCGAAAGGAAAATCGGCCGGGGCATGAAACCGACCAAGGAACGGATTGTTGGCACCTCGGACCGGCTCTCATAGAATGTGCGTGGACATGGGCTGGGCATGCCCACTAGCAAGGTGGTGGGAAAATCGGCTAAGGCATTGGCCACCGAAGAAGGCTTGAAAACGGCCAATGAACGGATTGTTGGCAACTCGCACGAACTCGTCGAATGGGCGAGTGCTGGCCATGTCAGCAAGCCAGGCGACGGGAAAATCGGCCGGGGCATAAAACTGACCAAGGAACGGATTGCTGGCACCTCGGACCGGCTCTCGTAGAATGTGCGTGGACATGGGCTGGGCATATCCACCAGCAAGGTGGTGGGAAAATCGGCGAAAGCATTGGCCACCGAAGAAGGCTTGAAATTGGCCAATGAACAGATTGTTGACAACTCGCCCCAACTCGTCGAATGGGCGAGTGATGGCCATGTCAGCAAGCCAGGCGAAGGGAAACTCGGCCGGGGCATGAAACTGACCAAGGAACGGATTGTTGGCACCTCGGACCGGCTCTCGTAGAATGCGCGTGGACATGGGCTAGGCATGTCCACCAGCAAGGTGGTGGGAAAATCGGAGAAGGCATTGGCAACCGAAGAAGGGTTGAAAACGGCCAATGAACGGATTGTTGGCAACTCGCACCAACTCGTCGAATGGGCGACTGTTGGCCGTGTCAGCAAGCCAGGCGACGGGAAAATCGGCTGGGTTATGAAACCGACCAAGGAACGGATTGTTGGCACCTCGGACCGGCTCTCGTAGAATGCGCGTGGACATGGGCTGGGCATGTCCACCAGCAAGGTGGTGGAAAATCAGCTAAGGCATTGGCCACCGAAGAAGGCTTGAAAACGGCCAATGAACGGATTGTTGGCAACTCGCACCAACTCGTCGAATGGGCGAGTGCTGGCCATGTCAACCAGCCAGGCCATGTCAGCAAGCCAGGCGACAGGAAAATCGGCCGGGGCATGAAACCGATCAAGGAACGGATTGTTGGCACCTCGGACCGGCTCTCGTAGAATGCGCGTGGACATGGGCCGGGCATGTCGACCAGCAAGGTGGTGGGAAAATCGGCTAAGGCATTGGCCACCGAAGAAGGCTTGAAAACGGCCAATGAACGGATTGTGGGCAACTCGCACCAACTCGTCGAATGGACGAGTGCTGGCCATGTCAGCGAGCCAGGCAACGGGAAAATCGGCCGGGGCATAAAACCGACTAGGGAACGGATTGTTGGCACCTCGGACCGGCTCTCATAGAATGCGCGTGGACAAGGGCTGGGCATGTCCACCAGCAAGGTGGTGGGAAAATCGACGAAAGCATTGGCCACCGAAGAAGGCTTGAAAACGGCCAATGAACGGATTGTTAGCAACTCGCCCCAACTTGTCGAATGGGCGAGTGCTGGCCGTGTCAGCAAGCCAGGCGATGGGAAAATCGGCCGGGGCATGAAACCGACCAAGGAACGGATTGTTGGCACCTCGGACCGGCTCTCGTAGAATGCGCGTGGACATGGGCCGGGCATGTCGACCAGCAAGGTGGTGGGAAAACTGGCTAAGGCATTGGCCACCGAACAAGGATTGAAAACGGCCAATGAACGGATTGTTCGCAACTCGCACCAACTCGTCGAATGGGCGAGTGCTGGCCATGTCAGCAAGCCAGGCGACGGGAAAATCGGCCGGGGCATGAAACCGACCAAGGAACGGATTGTTGGCACCTCGGACCGGCTCTCGTAGAATGCGCGTGGACATGGGCTGGGCATGTCCACCAGCAAGGTGGTGGGAAAATCGGCGAAGGCATTGGCCACCGAAGAAGGCTTGAAAACGCCCAATGAACGGATTGTTGGCAACTCGCACCAACTCGTAGAATGGGCGAGCGCTGGGCATATCAGCAAACCAGGAGACGAGAAAATCGGCCGGGGCATGAAACCGACCAAGGAACAGACTGTTGGCACCTCGGATCGGCTCTCGTAGAATGCGCATGGACATGGGCTGGGCATGTCCACCAGCAAGGTGGTGGGAAAATCGGCTAAGGCATTGGCCACCGAAGAAGGCTTGAAAACGGCCAATGAACGAATTGTTGGCAACTCGCACCAACTCGTCGAATGGCCGAGTGCTTGCCATGTCAGGAAGCTAGGCAACTGGAAAATCGGCTGGGGCATGAAACTGACCAAGGAACGAATTGTTGGCAACTCGGATTGGCTCTCGTAGAATGCGCGTGGACATGGGCTGGGCATGTCCACCAGCAAGGTGGTGGGAAAATCGGCTAAGGCATTGGCCACCGAAGAATGCTTGAAAACGGCCAATCAACGGATTGTTGGCAACTCGCACCAACTCGTCGAATGGGCGAGTGTTGGCCATGTCAGCAAGCTAGGCGACGGGAAAATCGGCCGGGGCATGAAACCGACAAAGGAACGGATTGTTGGCGCCTCGGACCGGCTCTCGTAGAATGCGCGTGGACATGGGCTGGGCATATCCACCAGCAAGGTGGTGGGAAAATCGGCTAAGGCATTGGCCACCGAAGAAGGATTGAAAACGGCCAATGAACGAATTGTTGGCAACTCGCACCAACTCGTCGAATGGGCGAGTGCTGGCCATGTCAGCAAGCCAGGCGACGGGAAAATTGGCCAGGGCATGCAACCGACCAAGGAACAGATTGTTGGCATCTCGAACCGACTCTCGTAGAATGCGCGTGGACATGGGCTGGGCATGTCCACCAGCAAGGTGGTGGGAAAATCGGCGAAAGCATTATCCACCGAAGAAGGCTTGAAAACGGCCAATGAACGGATTGTTGGCAACTCGCACCAACTCGTCGAATAGGCGAGTGCTGGCCATGTCAGCAAGCCAGGCGACGGGAAAATCGGCCGGGGCATGAAACCGACCAAGGAACAGATTGTTGGCACCTCGGACCGGCTTTCGTAGAATGCGCGTGGACATGGTCTGGGCATGTCCACCAGCAAGGTGGTGGGAAAATCGGCTAAGGCATTGGCCACCGAAGAAGGCTTGAAAACGGCCAATGAACGGATTGTTGGCAACTCGCACCAACTCGTCGAATAGGCGAGTGCTGGCCATGTCAGCAAGCCAGGCGACGGGAAAATCGGCCGGGGCATGAAACCGACCAAGGAACAGATTGTTGGCACCTCGGACCGGCTTTCGTAGAATGCGCGTGGACATGGTCTGGGCATGTCCACCAGCAAGGTGGTGGGAAAATCGGCTAAGGCATTGGCCACCGAAGAAGGCTTGAAAACGGCCAATGAACGGATTGTTGGCAACTTGCACCAACTCGTCGAATGGGCGAGTGCTGGCCATGTCAGCGAGCCAGGCGACGGGAAAATCGGCCGGGGCATGAAACCGACCAAGGAACTGATTGTTGGCACCTCGGACCGGCTCTCGTAGAATGCGCGTGGACATGGGCTGGGCATGTCCACCAGCAAGGTGGTGGGAAAATCGGCTAAGGCATTGGCCACCGAAGAAGGATTGAAAACGGCCAATGAACGAATTGTTGGCAACTCGCACCAACTCGTCGAATGGGCGAGTGATGGCCATGTCAGTGAGCCAGGCTACGGGAAAATCGGCCGGGGCATGAAACCGACCAAGGAACGGATAGTTGGCACCTCGGACCGGCTCTCGTAGAACACGCGTGGACATGGGCTGGGCATGTCCACCAGCAAGGTGGTGGGAAAATCGGCTAAGGCATTGGCCATAGAAGAAGGCTTGAAAACGGCCAATGAACGGATTGTTGGCAACTCGCACCAACTCGTCGAATGGGCGAGTGCTGGCCATGTCAGCAAGCCAGGCGACTGGAAAATTGGCCGGGGCATGAAACCGACCAAGGAACGGATTGTTGGCACCTCGGACCGGCTCTCGTAGAATGCGCGTGGACATGGGCTGGGCATGTCCACCAGCAAGGTGGTGGGAAAATCGGCTAAGGCATTGGCCACCGAAGAAGGCTTGAAAACGGCCAATGAACGGACTGTTGGCAACTCGCACCAACTCGTCGAATGGGCGAGTGCTGGCCATGTCAGCAAGCTAGGCGACGGGAAAATTGGCCAGGGCATGCAACCGACCAAGGAACAGATTGTTGGTATCTCGGACCGACTCTCGTAGAATGCGCGTGGACATGGGCTGGGCATGTCCACCAGCAAGGTGGTGGGAAAATCGGCGAAAGCATTGGCCACCGAAGAAGGCTTGAAAACGGCCAATGAACGAATTGTTGGCAACTCGCACCAACTCGTCGAATAGGCGAGTGCTGGCCATGTCAGCAAGCCAGGCGACGGGAAAATCGGCCGGGGCATGAAACCGACCAAGGAACAGATTGTTGGCACCTCGGACCGGCTCTCGTAGAATGCGCGTGGACATGGGCTGGGCATGTCCACCAGCAAGGTGGTGGGAAAATCGGCTAAGGCATTGGCCACCGAAGAAGGCTTGAAAACGGCCAATGAAGGGATTGTTGGCAACTCGCACCAACTCGTCGAATGGGCGAGTGCTGGCCATGTCAGCAAGCCAGGCGAAGGGAAAATCGGCCGGGGCATGAAACCGACCAAGGAACGGATTGTTGGCACCTCGAACCGGCTCTCGTAGAATGCACGTGGACATGGGCTGGGCATGTCCACCAGCAAGGTGGTGGGAAAATCGGCGAAAGCATTGGCCACCGAAGAAGGCTTGAAAACGGCCAATGAACGGATTGTTGGCAACTCGCACCAACTCGTCGAATGGGCGAGTGCTGGCCATGTCAGCAAGCCAGGCAAAGGGAAAATCGGCCGGGGCATGAAACCGACCAAGGAACGGATTGTTGGCACCTCGGACCGGCTCTCGTAGAATGCGCGTGGACATGGGCTGGGCATGTCCACCAGCAAGGTGGTGGGAAAATCGGCTAAGGCATTGGCCACTGAAGAAGGCTTGAAAACGGCCAATGAACGGATTGTTAGCAACTCGCACCAACGCGTCGAATGGGCGAGTGCTGGCCATGTCAGCAAGCCAGGCGACAGGAAAATCGGCCGGCGAATGAAACCGACCAAGGAACGGATTATTGGCACCTCGGACCGGCTCTCGTAGAATGCGCGTGGACATGGGCTGGGCATGTCCACCAGCAAGGTGGTGGGAAAATCGGCTAAGGCATTGACCACCGAAGAAGGCTTGAAAACGGCCAATGAAGGGATTGTTGGCAACTCGCACCAACTCGTCGAATGGGCGAGTGCTGGCCATGTCAGCAAGCCAGGCGACGGGAAAATCGGCCGGGGCATGAAACCGACCAAGGAACGGATTGTTGGCACCTCGAACCGGCTGTCGTAGAATGCGCGTGGACATGGGCTGGGCATGTCCACCAGCAAGATGGTGTGAAAATCGGCGAAAGCATTGGCCACCGAAGAAGGCTTGAAAACGGCGAATGAACGGATTGTTGGGAACTCGCACTAACTCGTCGAATGGGCGAGTGCTGGCCATGTCAGCAAGCCAGGCGATGAGAAACTTGGCCTGGGCATGAAACCGACCAAGGAACGGATTGTTGGCACCTCGGATCGGCTCTCGTAGAATGCGCGTGGACATGGGCTGGGCATGTCCACCAGCAAGGTGGTGGGAAAATCGGCTAAGGCATTGGCCACCGAAGAAGGCTTGATAATAGCCAATGAACGGATTGTTGGCAACTCGAACCAACTCGTCGAATGGGCGAGTGCTGGCCATGTCAGCAAGCCTGGCGACGGGAAAATCGGCCGGGGCATGAAACCGACCAAGGAACGGATTGTTGGCACCTCGGACCGGCTCTCGTAGAATACGCGTGAGCATGGGCTGGGCATGTCCACCAGCAAGGTGGTGGGAAAATCGGCTAAGGCATTGGCCACCAAAGAAGGCTTGAAAACGGCCAATGAACGGATTGTTGGCAACTCGCACCAACGCGTCGAATGGGCGAGTGCTGGCCATGTCAGCAAGCCAGGCGACGGGAAAATCAGCCGGGGCATGAAACCGAGCGAGGAACGGATTGTTGGCACCTCGGACCGGCTCTCGTAGAATGCGCGTGGACATGGGCTGGGCATGTCCACCAGCAAGGTGGTGCGAAAATCGGCTAAGGCATTGGCCACCGAAGAAGGCTTGAAAACGGCCAATGAACGGATTGTTGGCAACTCGCACCAACTCGTCGAATGGGCGAGTGCTGGCCATGTCAGCAAGCCAGGCGACGGGAAAATCGGCCGGGGCAAGAAACCGACCAAGGAACGGATTGTTGGCACCTCGGACCGGCTCTCGTAGAATGTGCGTGGACATGGGCTGGGCATGTCCACCAGAAAGGTGGTGGGAAAATCGGCTAAGGCGTTGGCCACCGAAGAAGGCTTGAAAACGGCCAATGAACAGATTGTTGGCAACTCGCACCAACTCGTCGAATGGGCGAGTGCTGGCCATGTCAGCAAGCCAGGCAAAGGGAAAATCGGCCGGGGCATGAAACCGACCAAGGAACCGATTGTTGGCACCTCGGACCGGCTCTCGTAGAATGCGCGTGGACATGGGCTGGGCATGTCCACCAGCAAGGTGGTGGGAAAATCGGCTAAGGCATTGGCCACTGAAGAAGGCTTGAAAACGGCCAATGAACGGATTGTTGGCAACTCGCACCAACGCGTCGAATGGGCGAGTGCTGGCCATGTCAGCAAGCCAGGCGACGGGAAAATCGGCCGGCGCATGAAACCGACCAAGGAACGGATTATTGGCACCTCGGACCGGCTCTCGTAGAATGCGCGTGGACATGGGCTGGGCATGTCCACCAGCAAGGTGGTGGGAAAATCGGCTAAGGCATTGGCCACCGAAGAAGGCTTGAAAACGGCCAATGAAGGGATTGTTGGCAACTCGCACCAACTCGTCGAATGGGCGAGTGCTGGCCATGTCAGCAAGCCAGGCGACGGGAAAATCGGCCGGGGCATGAAACCGACCAAGGAACGGATTGTTGGCACCTCGAACCGGCTGTCGTAGAATGCGCGTGGACATGGGCTGGGCATGTCCACCAACAAGGTGGTGGGAAAATCGGCGAAAGCATTGGCCACCGAAGAAGGCTTGAAAACGGCCAATGAACGGATTGTTGGCAACTCGCACTAACTCGTCGAATGGGCGAGTGCTGGCCATGTCAGCAAGCCAGGCGATGAGAAACTTGGCCTGGGCATGAAACCGACCAAGGAACGGATTGTTGGCACCTCGGATCGGCTCTCGTAGAATGCGCGTGGACATGGGCTGGGCATGTCCACCAGCAAGGTGGTGGGAAAATCGGCTAAGGCATTGGCCACCGAAGAAGGCCTGAAAACGGCCAATGAACGAATTATTGGCAACTCGCACCACCTCGTCGAATGGCCGAGTGCTTGGCATGTCAGTAAGCCAGGCAACGGGAAAATCAGCCGAGGCATGAAACTGACCAAGGAACGAATTTTTGGCACCTCGGACCGGCTCTCGTAGAATGCGCGTGGACATGGGCAGGGCATGTCCACCAGCAAGGTGGTGGGAAAATCGGCTAAGGCATTGGCCACCGAAGAAGGCTTGAAAACGGCCAATGAACGGATTGTTGGCAACTCGCACCAACTCGTCGAATGGGAAAGTGATGGCCATGTCAGCAAGCCAGGCGACGGGAAAATCGGCCGGGGCATGAAACCGAGCGAGGAACGGATTGTTGGCACCTCGGACCGGCTCTCGTAGAATGCGCGTGGACATGGGCTGGGCATGTCCACCATCAAGGTGGTGGGAAAATCAGCTAAGGCATTGGCCCCCGAAGAAGGCTTGAAAACGGCCAAGGAACGGATTGTTGGCAACTCGCACCAACTCGTCGAATGGGCGAGTCCTGGCCATGTCAGCAAGCCAGGCGACGGGAAAATCGGCCGGGGCATGAAACCGACCAAGGAACGGATTGTTGGCACCTCGGACTGGCTCTCGTAGAATGTGCGTGGACATGGGCTGGGCATGTCCACCAGAAAGGTGGTGGGAAAATCGGCTAAGGCGTTGGCCACCGAAGAAGGCTTGAAAACGGCCAATGAACGGATTGTTGGCAACTCGCACCAACTCGTCGAATGGGTGAGTGCTGGCCATGTCAGCAAGCCAGGCGAAGCGAAAATCAGCCGGGGCATGAAACGGACCAAGGAACGGATTGTTGGCACCTCGGACCGGCTCTCGTAGAATACGCGTGAACATGGGCTGGGCATGTCCACTAGCAAGGTGGTGGGAAAATCGGCTAAGGCATTGGCCACCAAAGAAGGCTTGAAAACGGCCAATGAATGGATTGTTGGCAACTCGCACCAACGCGTCGAATGGGCGAGTGCTGGCCATGTCAGCAAGCCAGGCGACGGGAAAATCGGCCGGGGCATGAAACCGAGCGAGGAACGGATTGTTGGCACCTCGGACCGGCTCTCGTAGAATGCGCGTGGACATGGGCTGGGCATGTCCACCAGCAAGGTGGTGCGAAAATCGGCTAAGGCATTGGCCACCGAAGAAGGCTTGAAAACGGCCAATGAACGGATTGTTGGCAACTCGCACCAACTCGTCGAATGGGCGAGTGCTGGCCATGTCAGCAAGCCAGGCGACGGGAAAATCGGCCGGGGCAAGAAACCGACCAAGGAACGGATTGTTGGCACCTCGGACCGGCTCTCGTAGAATCTGCGTGGACATGGGCTGGGCATGTCCACCAGAAAGGTGGTGGGAAAATCGGCTAAGGCGTTGGCCACCGAAGAAGGCTTGAAAACGGCCAATGAACAGATTGTTGGCAACTCGCACCAACTCGTCGAATGGGCGAGTGCTGGCCATGTCAGCAAGCCAGGAGATGGGAAACTCGGCCGGGGCATGAAACCGACCAAGGAACAAATTGTTGGCACCTCGGACCGGCTCTCGTAGAATGCGCGTGGACATGGGCTGGGCATGTCCACCAGCAAGGTGGTGGGAAAATCGGCGAAAGCATTGGCCACCGAAGAAGGCTTGAAAACGGCCAATGAACGGATTGTTGGGAACTCGCACTAACTCGTCGAATGGGCGAGAGCTGGCCTTGTCAGCAAGCCAGGCGATGAGAAACTTGGCCTGGGCATGAAACCGACCAAGGAACGGATTGTTGGCACCTCGGACCGGCTCTCGTAGAATGCGCGTGGACATGGGCTGGGCATGTCCACCAGCAAGGTGGTGGGAAAATCGGCTAAGGCATTGGCCATCGAAGAAGGCCTGAAAACGGCCAATGAACGAATTATTGGCAACTCGCACCAACTCGTCGAATGGCCGAGTGCTTGGCATGTCAGTAAGCCAGGCAACGGGAAAATCAGCCGAGGCATGAAACCGCCCAAGGAACGAATTTTTGGCACCTCGGACCGGCTCTCGTAGAATGCGCGTGGACATGGGCAGGGCATGTCCACCAGCAAGGTGGTGGGAAAATCGGCTAAGGCATTGGCCACCGAAGAAGGCTTGAAAACGGCCAATGAACGGATTGTTGGCAACTCGCACCAACTCGTCGAATGGGAAAGTGATGGCCATGTCAGCAAGCCAGGCGACGGGAAAATCGGCCGGGGCATGAAACCGAGCGAGGAACGGATTGTTGGCACCTCGGACCGGCTCTCGTAGAATGCGCGTGGACATGGGCTGGGCATGTCCACCATCAAGGTGGTGGGAAAATCAGCTAAGGCATTGGCCCCCGAAGAAGGCTTGAAAACGGCCAAGGAACGGATTGTTGGCAACTCGCACCAACTCGTCGAATGGGCGAGTCCTGGCCATGTCAGCAAGCCAGGCGACGGGAAAATCGGCCGGGGCATGAAACCGACCAAGGAACGGATTGTTGGCACCTCGGACTGGCTCTCGTAGAATGTGCGTGGACATGGGCTGGGCATGTCCACCAGAAAGGTGGTGGGAAAATCGGCTAAGGCGTTGGCCACCGAAGAAGGCTTGAAAACGGCCAATGAACGGATTGTTGGCAACTCGCACCAACTCGTCGAATGGGTGAGTGCTGGCCATGTCAGCAAGCCAGGCGAAGGGAAAATCAGCCGGGGCATGAAACGGACCAAGGAACGGATTGTTGGCACCTCGGACCGGCTCTCGTAGAATACGCGTGAACATGGGCTGGGCATGTCCACTAGCAAGGTGGTGGGAAAATCGGCTAAGGCATTGGCCACCAAAGAAGGCTTGAAAACGGCCAATGAATGGATTGTTGGCAACTCGCACCAACGCGTCGAATGGGCGAGTGCTGGCCATGTCAGCAAGCCAGGCGACGGGAAAATCGGCCGGGGCATGAAACCGAGCGAGGAACGGATTGTTGGCACCTCGGACCGGCTCTCGTAGAATGCGCGTGGACATGGGCTGGGCATGTCCACCAGCAAGGTGGTGCGAAAATCGGCTAAGGCATTGGCCACCGAAGAAGGCTTGAAAACGGCCAATGAACGGATTGTTGGCAACTCGCACCAACTCGTCGAATGGGCGAGTGCTGGCCATGTCAGCAAGCCAGGCGACGGGAAAATCGGCCGGGGCAAGAAACCGACCAAGGAACGGATTGTTGGCACCTCGGACCGGCTCTCGTAGAATCTGCGTGGACATGGGCTGGGCATGTCCACCAGAAAGGTGGTGGGAAAATCGGCTAAGGCGTTGGCCACCGAAGAAGGCTTGAAAACGGCCAATGAACAGATTGTTGGCAACTCGCACCAACTCGTCGAATGGGCGAGTGCTGGCCATGTCAGCAAGCCAGGAGATGGGAAACTCGGCCGGGGCATGAAACCGACCAAGGAACAAATTGTTGGCACCTCGGACCGGCTCTCGTAGAATGCGCGTGGACATGGGCTGGGCATGTCCACCAGCAAGGTGGTGGGAAAATCGGCGAAAGCATTGGCCACCGAAGAAGGCTTGAAAACGGCCAATGAACGGATTGTTGGGAACTCGCACTAACTCGTCGAATGGGCGAGAGCTGGCCTTGTCAGCAAGCCAGGCGATGAGAAACTTGGCCTGGGCATGAAACCGACCAAGGAACGGATTGTTGGCACCTCGGACCGGCTCTCGTAGAATGCGCGTGGACATGGGCTGGGCATGTCCACCAGCAAGGTGGTGGGAAAATCGGCTAAGGCATTGGCCATCGAAGAAGGCCTGAAAACGGCCAATGAACGAATTATTGGCAACTCGCACCAACTCGTCGAATGGCCGAGTGCTTGGCATGTCAGTAAGCCAGGCAACGGGAAAATCAGCCGAGGCATGAAACCGCCCAAGGAACGAATTTTTGGCACCTCGGACCGGCTCTCGTAGAATGCGCGTGGACATGGGCAGGGCATGTCCACCAGCAAGGTGGTGGGAAAATCGGCTAAGGCATTGGCCACCGAAGAAGGCTTGAAAACGGCCAATGAACGGATTGTTGGCAACTCGCACCAACTCGTCGAATGGGAAAGTGATGGCCATGTCAGCAAGCCAGGCGACGGGAAAATCGGCCGGGGCATGAAACCGAGCGAGGAACGGATTGTTGGCACCTCGGACCGGCTCTCGTAGAATGCGCGTGGACATGGGCTGGGCATGTCCACCATCAAGGTGGTGGGAAAATCAGCTAAGGCATTGGCCCCCGAAGAAGGCTTGAAAACGGCCAAGGAACGGATTGTTGGCAACTCGCACCAACTCGTCGAATGGGCGAGTCCTGGCCATGTCAGCAAGCCAGGCGACGGGAAAATCGGCCGGGGCATGAAACCGACCAAGGAACGGATTGTTGGCACCTCGGACTGGCTCTCGTAGAATGTGCGTGGACATGGGCTGGGCATGTCCACCAGAAAGGTGGTGGGAAAATCGGCTAAGGCGTTGGCCACCGAAGAAGGCTTGAAAACGGCCAATGAACGGATTGTTGGCAACTCGCACCAACTCGTCGAATGGGTGAGTGCTGGCCATGTCAGCAAGCCAGGCGAAGGGAAAATCAGCCGGGGCATGAAACGGACCAAGGAACGGATTGTTGGCACCTCGGACCGGCTCTCGTAGAATACGCGTGAACATGGGCTGGGCATGTCCACTAGCAAGGTGGTGGGAAAATCGGCTAAGGCATTGGCCACCAAAGAAGGCTTGAAAACGGCCAATGAATGGATTGTTGGCAACTCGCACCAACGCGTCGAATGGGCGAGTGCTGGCCATGTCAGCAAGCCAGGCGACGGGAAAATCGGCCGGGGCATGAAACCGAGCGAGGAACGGATTGTTGGCACCTCGGACCGGCTCTCGTAGAATGCGCGTGGACATGGGCTGGGCATGTCCACCAGCAAGGTGGTGCGAAAATCGGCTAAGGCATTGGCCACCGAAGAAGGCTTGAAAACGGCCAATGAACGGATTGTTGGCAACTCGCACCAACTCGTCGAATGGGCGAGTGCTGGCCATGTCAGCAAGCCAGGCGACGGGAAAATCGGCCGGGGCAAGAAACCGACCAAGGAACGGATTGTTGGCACCTCGGACCGGCTCTCGTAGAATCTGCGTGGACATGGGCTGGGCATGTCCACCAGAAAGGTGGTGGGAAAATCGGCTAAGGCGTTGGCCACCGAAGAAGGCTTGAAAACGGCCAATGAACAGATTGTTGGCAACTCGCACCAACTCGTCGAATGGGCGAGTGCTGGCCATGTCAGCAAGCCAGGAGATGGGAAACTCGGCCGGGGCATGAAACCGACCAAGGAACAAATTGTTGGCACCTCGGACCGGCTCTCGTAGAATGCGCGTGGACATGGGCTGGGCATGTCCACCAGCAAGGTGGTGGGAAAATCGGCGAAAGCATTGGCCACCGAAGAAGGCTTGAAAACGGCCAATGAACGGATTGTTGGGAACTCGCACTAACTCGTCGAATGGGCGAGAGCTGGCCTTGTCAGCAAGCCAGGCGATGAGAAACTTGGCCTGGGCATGAAACCGACCAAGGAACGGATTGTTGGCACCTCGGACCGGCTCTCGTAGAATGCGCGTGGACATGGGCTGGGCATGTCCACCAGCAAGGTGGTGGGAAAATCGGCTAAGGCATTGGCCATCGAAGAAGGCCTGAAAACGGCCAATGAACGAATTATTGGCAACTCGCACCAACTCGTCGAATGGCCGAGTGCTTGGCATGTCAGTAAGCCAGGCAACGGGAAAATCAGCCGAGGCATGAAACCGCCCAAGGAACGAATTTTTGGCACCTCGGACCGGCTCTCGTAGAATGCGCGTGGACATGGGCAGGGCATGTCCACCAGCAAGGTGGTGGGAAAATCGGCTAAGGCATTGGCCACCGAAGAAGGCTTGAAAACGGCCAATGAACGGATTGTTGGCAACTCGCACCAACTCGTCGAATGGGAAAGTGATGGCCATGTCAGCAAGCCAGGCGACGGGAAAATCGGCCGGGGCATGAAACCGAGCGAGGAACGGATTGTTGGCACCTCGGACCGGCTCTCGTAGAATGCGCGTGGACATGGGCTGGGCATGTCCACCATCAAGGTGGTGGGAAAATCAGCTAAGGCATTGGCCCCCGAAGAAGGCTTGAAAACGGCCAAGGAACGGATTGTTGGCAACTCGCACCAACTCGTCGAATGGGCGAGTCCTGGCCATGTCAGCAAGCCAGGCGACGGGAAAATCGGCCGGGGCATGAAACCGACCAAGGAACGGATTGTTGGCACCTCGGACTGGCTCTCGTAGAATGTGCGTGGACATGGGCTGGGCATGTCCACCAGAAAGGTGGTGGGAAAATCGGCTAAGGCGTTGGCCACCGAAGAAGGCTTGAAAACGGCCAATGAACGGATTGTTGGCAACTCGCACCAACTCGTCGAATGGGTGAGTGCTGGCCATGTCAGCAAGCCAGGCGAAGGGAAAATCAGCCGGGGCATGAAACGGACCAAGGAACGGATTGTTGGCACCTCGGACCGGCTCTCGTAGAATACGCGTGAACATGGGCTGGGCATGTCCACTAGCAAGGTGGTGGGAAAATCGGCTAAGGCATTGGCCACCAAAGAAGGCTTGAAAACGGCCAATGAATGGATTGTTGGCAACTCGCACCAACGCGTCGAATGGGCGAGTGCTGGCCATGTCAGCAAGCCAGGCGACGGGAAAATCGGCCGGGGCATGAAACCGAGCGAGGAACGGATTGTTGGCACCTCGGACCGGCTCTCGTAGAATGCGCGTGGACATGGGCTGGGCATGTCCACCAGCAAGGTGGTGCGAAAATCGGCTAAGGCATTGGCCACCGAAGAAGGCTTGAAAACGGCCAATGAACGGATTGTTGGCAACTCGCACCAACTCGTCGAATGGGCGAGTGCTGGCCATGTCAGCAAGCCAGGCGACGGGAAAATCGGCCGGGGCAAGAAACCGACCAAGGAACGGATTGTTGGCACCTCGGACCGGCTCTCGTAGAATCTGCGTGGACATGGGCTGGGCATGTCCACCAGAAAGGTGGTGGGAAAATCGGCTAAGGCGTTGGCCACCGAAGAAGGCTTGAAAACGGCCAATGAACAGATTGTTGGCAACTCGCACCAACTCGTCGAATGGGCGAGTGCTGGCCATGTCAGCAAGCCAGGAGATGGGAAACTCGGCCGGGGCATGAAACCGACCAAGGAACAAATTGTTGGCACCTCGGACCGGCTCTCGTAGAATGCGCGTGGACATGGGCTGGGCATGTCCACCAGCAAGGTGGTGGGAAAATCGGCGAAAGCATTGGCCACCGAAGAAGGCTTGAAAACGGCCAATGAACGGATTGTTGGGAACTCGCACTAACTCGTCGAATGGGCGAGAGCTGGCCTTGTCAGCAAGCCAGGCGATGAGAAACTTGGCCTGGGCATGAAACCGACCAAGGAACGGATTGTTGGCACCTCGGACCGGCTCTCGTAGAATGCGCGTGGACATGGGCTGGGCATGTCCACCAGCAAGGTGGTGGGAAAATCGGCTAAGGCATTGGCCATCGAAGAAGGCCTGAAAACGGCCAATGAACGAATTATTGGCAACTCGCACCAACTCGTCGAATGGCCGAGTGCTTGGCATGTCAGTAAGCCAGGCAACGGGAAAATCAGCCGAGGCATGAAACCGCCCAAGGAACGAATTTTTGGCACCTCGGACCGGCTCTCGTAGAATGCGCGTGGACATGGGCAGGGCATGTCCACCAGCAAGGTGGTGGGAAAATCGGCTAAGGCATTGGCCACCGAAGAAGGCTTGAAAACGGCCAATGAACGGATTGTTGGCAACTCGCACCAACTCGTCGAATGGGAAAGTGATGGCCATGTCAGCAAGCCAGGCGACGGGAAAATCGGCCGGGGCATGAAACCGAGCGAGGAACGGATTGTTGGCACCTCGGACCGGCTCTCGTAGAATGCGCGTGGACATGGGCTGGGCATGTCCACCATCAAGGTGGTGGGAAAATCAGCTAAGGCATTGGCCCCCGAAGAAGGCTTGAAAACGGCCAAGGAACGGATTGTTGGCAACTCGCACCAACTCGTCGAATGGGCGAGTCCTGGCCATGTCAGCAAGCCAGGCGACGGGAAAATCGGCCGGGGCATGAAACCGACCAAGGAACGGATTGTTGGCACCTCGGACTGGCTCTCGTAGAATGTGCGTGGACATGGGCTGGGCATGTCCACCAGAAAGGTGGTGGGAAAATCGGCTAAGGCGTTGGCCACCGAAGAAGGCTTGAAAACGGCCAATGAACGGATTGTTGGCAACTCGCACCAACTCGTCGAATGGGTGAGTGCTGGCCATGTCAGCAAGCCAGGCGAAGGGAAAATCAGCCGGGGCATGAAACGGACCAAGGAACGGATTGTTGGCACCTCGGACCGGCTCTCGTAGAATACGCGTGAACATGGGCTGGGCATGTCCACTAGCAAGGTGGTGGGAAAATCGGCTAAGGCATTGGCCACCAAAGAAGGCTTGAAAACGGCCAATGAATGGATTGTTGGCAACTCGCACCAACGCGTCGAATGGGCGAGTGCTGGCCATGTCAGCAAGCCAGGCGACGGGAAAATCGGCCGGGGCATGAAACCGAGCGAGGAACGGATTGTTGGCACCTCGGACCGGCTCTCGTAGAATGCGCGTGGACATGGGCTGGGCATGTCCACCAGCAAGGTGGTGCGAAAATCGGCTAAGGCATTGGCCACCGAAGAAGGCTTGAAAACGGCCAATGAACGGATTGTTGGCAACTCGCACCAACTCGTCGAATGGGCGAGTGCTGGCCATGTCAGCAAGCCAGGCGACGGGAAAATCGGCCGGGGCAAGAAACCGACCAAGGAACGGATTGTTGGCACCTCGGACCGGCTCTCGTAGAATCTGCGTGGACATGGGCTGGGCATGTCCACCAGAAAGGTGGTGGGAAAATCGGCTAAGGCGTTGGCCACCGAAGAAGGCTTGAAAACGGCCAATGAACAGATTGTTGGCAACTCGCACCAACTCGTCGAATGGGCGAGTGCTGGCCATGTCAGCAAGCCAGGAGATGGGAAACTCGGCCGGGGCATGAAACCGACCAAGGAACAAATTGTTGGCACCTCGGACCGGCTCTCGTAGAATGCGCGTGGACATGGGCTGGGCATGTCCACCAGCAAGGTGGTGGGAAAATCGGCGAAAGCATTGGCCACCGAAGAAGGCTTGAAAACGGCCAATGAACGGATTGTTGGGAACTCGCACTAACTCGTCGAATGGGCGAGAGCTGGCCTTGTCAGCAAGCCAGGCGATGAGAAACTTGGCCTGGGCATGAAACCGACCAAGGAACGGATTGTTGGCACCTCGGACCGGCTCTCGTAGAATGCGCGTGGACATGGGCTGGGCATGTCCACCAGCAAGGTGGTGGGAAAATCGGCTAAGGCATTGGCCATCGAAGAAGGCCTGAAAACGGCCAATGAACGAATTATTGGCAACTCGCACCAACTCGTCGAATGGCCGAGTGCTTGGCATGTCAGTAAGCCAGGCAACGGGAAAATCAGCCGAGGCATGAAACCGCCCAAGGAACGAATTTTTGGCACCTCGGACCGGCTCTCGTAGAATGCGCGTGGACATGGGCAGGGCATGTCCACCAGCAAGGTGGTGGGAAAATCGGCTAAGGCATTGGCCACCGAAGAAGGCTTGAAAACGGCCAATGAACGGATTGTTGGCAACTCGCACCAACTCGTCGAATGGGAAAGTGATGGCCATGTCAGCAAGCCAGGCGACGGGAAAATCGGCCGGGGCATGAAACCGAGCGAGGAACGGATTGTTGGCACCTCGGACCGGCTCTCGTAGAATGCGCGTGGACATGGGCTGGGCATGTCCACCATCAAGGTGGTGGGAAAATCAGCTAAGGCATTGGCCCCCGAAGAAGGCTTGAAAACGGCCAAGGAACGGATTGTTGGCAACTCGCACCAACTCGTCGAATGGGCGAGTCCTGGCCATGTCAGCAAGCCAGGCGACGGGAAAATCGGCCGGGGCATGAAACCGACCAAGGAACGGATTGTTGGCACCTCGGACTGGCTCTCGTAGAATGTGCGTGGACATGGGCTGGGCATGTCCACCAGAAAGGTGGTGGGAAAATCGGCTAAGGCGTTGGCCACCGAAGAAGGCTTGAAAACGGCCAATGAACGGATTGTTGGCAACTCGCACCAACTCGTCGAATGGGTGAGTGCTGGCCATGTCAGCAAGCCAGGCGAAGGGAAAATCAGCCGGGGCATGAAACGGACCAAGGAACGGATTGTTGGCACCTCGGACCGGCTCTCGTAGAATACGCGTGAACATGGGCTGGGCATGTCCACTAGCAAGGTGGTGGGAAAATCGGCTAAGGCATTGGCCACCAAAGAAGGCTTGAAAACGGCCAATGAATGGATTGTTGGCAACTCGCACCAACGCGTCGAATGGGCGAGTGCTGGCCATGTCAGCAAGCCAGGCGACGGGAAAATCGGCCGGGGCATGAAACCGAGCGAGGAACGGATTGTTGGCACCTCGGACCGGCTCTCGTAGAATGCGCGTGGACATGGGCTGGGCATGTCCACCAGCAAGGTGGTGCGAAAATCGGCTAAGGCATTGGCCACCGAAGAAGGCTTGAAAACGGCCAATGAACGGATTGTTGGCAACTCGCACCAACTCGTCGAATGGGCGAGTGCTGGCCATGTCAGCAAGCCAGGCGACGGGAAAATCGGCCGGGGCAAGAAACCGACCAAGGAACGGATTGTTGGCACCTCGGACCGGCTCTCGTAGAATCTGCGTGGACATGGGCTGGGCATGTCCACCAGAAAGGTGGTGGGAAAATCGGCTAAGGCGTTGGCCACCGAAGAAGGCTTGAAAACGGCCAATGAACAGATTGTTGGCAACTCGCACCAACTCGTCGAATGGGCGAGTGCTGGCCATGTCAGCAAGCCAGGAGATGGGAAACTCGGCCGGGGCATGAAACCGACCAAGGAACAAATTGTTGGCACCTCGGACCGGCTCTCGTAGAATGCGCGTGGACATGGGCTGGGCATGTCCACCAGCAAGGTGGTGGGAAAATCGGCGAAAGCATTGGCCACCGAAGAAGGCTTGAAAACGGCCAATGAACGGATTGTTGGGAACTCGCACTAACTCGTCGAATGGGCGAGAGCTGGCCTTGTCAGCAAGCCAGGCGATGAGAAACTTGGCCTGGGCATGAAACCGACCAAGGAACGGATTGTTGGCACCTCGGACCGGCTCTCGTAGAATGCGCGTGGACATGGGCTGGGCATGTCCACCAGCAAGGTGGTGGGAAAATCGGCTAAGGCATTGGCCATCGAAGAAGGCCTGAAAACGGCCAATGAACGAATTATTGGCAACTCGCACCAACTCGTCGAATGGCCGAGTGCTTGGCATGTCAGTAAGCCAGGCAACGGGAAAATCAGCCGAGGCATGAAACCGCCCAAGGAACGAATTTTTGGCACCTCGGACCGGCTCTCGTAGAATGCGCGTGGACATGGGCAGGGCATGTCCACCAGCAAGGTGGTGGGAAAATCGGCTAAGGCATTGGCCACCGAAGAAGGCTTGAAAACGGCCAATGAACGGATTGTTGGCAACTCGCACCAACTCGTCGAATGGGAAAGTGATGGCCATGTCAGCAAGCCAGGCGACGGGAAAATCGGCCGGGGCATGAAACCGAGCGAGGAACGGATTGTTGGCACCTCGGACCGGCTCTCGTAGAATGCGCGTGGACATGGGCTGGGCATGTCCACCATCAAGGTGGTGGGAAAATCAGCTAAGGCATTGGCCCCCGAAGAAGGCTTGAAAACGGCCAAGGAACGGATTGTTGGCAACTCGCACCAACTCGTCGAATGGGCGAGTCCTGGCCATGTCAGCAAGCCAGGCGACGGGAAAATCGGCCGGGGCATGAAACCGACCAAGGAACGGATTGTTGGCACCTCGGACTGGCTCTCGTAGAATGTGCGTGGACATGGGCTGGGCATGTCCACCAGAAAGGTGGTGGGAAAATCGGCTAAGGCGTTGGCCACCGAAGAAGGCTTGAAAACGGCCAATGAACGGATTGTTGGCAACTCGCACCAACTCGTCGAATGGGTGAGTGCTGGCCATGTCAGCAAGCCAGGCGAAGGGAAAATCAGCCGGGGCATGAAACGGACCAAGGAACGGATTGTTGGCACCTCGGACCGGCTCTCGTAGAATACGCGTGAACATGGGCTGGGCATGTCCACTAGCAAGGTGGTGGGAAAATCGGCTAAGGCATTGGCCACCAAAGAAGGCTTGAAAACGGCCAATGAATGGATTGTTGGCAACTCGCACCAACGCGTCGAATGGGCGAGTGCTGGCCATGTCAGCAAGCCAGGCGACGGGAAAATCGGCCGGGGCATGAAACCGAGCGAGGAACGGATTGTTGGCACCTCGGACCGGCTCTCGTAGAATGCGCGTGGACATGGGCTGGGCATGTCCACCAGCAAGGTGGTGCGAAAATCGGCTAAGGCATTGGCCACCGAAGAAGGCTTGAAAACGGCCAATGAACGGATTGTTGGCAACTCGCACCAACTCGTCGAATGGGCGAGTGCTGGCCATGTCAGCAAGCCAGGCGACGGGAAAATCGGCCGGGGCAAGAAACCGACCAAGGAACGGATTGTTGGCACCTCGGACCGGCTCTCGTAGAATCTGCGTGGACATGGGCTGGGCATGTCCACCAGAAAGGTGGTGGGAAAATCGGCTAAGGCGTTGGCCACCGAAGAAGGCTTGAAAACGGCCAATGAACAGATTGTTGGCAACTCGCACCAACTCGTCGAATGGGCGAGTGCTGGCCATGTCAGCAAGCCAGGAGATGGGAAACTCGGCCGGGGCATGAAACCGACCAAGGAACAAATTGTTGGCACCTCGGACCGGCTCTCGTAGAATGCGCGTGGACATGGGCTGGGCATGTCCACCAGCAAGGTGGTGGGAAAATCGGCGAAAGCATTGGCCACCGAAGAAGGCTTGAAAACGGCCAATGAACGGATTGTTGGGAACTCGCACTAACTCGTCGAATGGGCGAGAGCTGGCCTTGTCAGCAAGCCAGGCGATGAGAAACTTGGCCTGGGCATGAAACCGACCAAGGAACGGATTGTTGGCACCTCGGACCGGCTCTCGTAGAATGCGCGTGGACATGGGCTGGGCATGTCCACCAGCAAGGTGGTGGGAAAATCGGCTAAGGCATTGGCCATCGAAGAAGGCCTGAAAACGGCCAATGAACGAATTATTGGCAACTCGCACCAACTCGTCGAATGGCCGAGTGCTTGGCATGTCAGTAAGCCAGGCAACGGGAAAATCAGCCGAGGCATGAAACCGCCCAAGGAACGAATTTTTGGCACCTCGGACCGGCTCTCGTAGAATGCGCGTGGACATGGGCAGGGCATGTCCACCAGCAAGGTGGTGGGAAAATCGGCTAAGGCATTGGCCACCGAAGAAGGCTTGAAAACGGCCAATGAACGGATTGTTGGCAACTCGCACCAACTCGTCGAATGGGAAAGTGATGGCCATGTCAGCAAGCCAGGCGACGGGAAAATCGGCCGGGGCATGAAACCGAGCGAGGAACGGATTGTTGGCACCTCGGACCGGCTCTCGTAGAATGCGCGTGGACATGGGCTGGGCATGTCCACCATCAAGGTGGTGGGAAAATCAGCTAAGGCATTGGCCCCCGAAGAAGGCTTGAAAACGGCCAAGGAACGGATTGTTGGCAACTCGCACCAACTCGTCGAATGGGCGAGTCCTGGCCATGTCAGCAAGCCAGGCGACGGGAAAATCGGCCGGGGCATGAAACCGACCAAGGAACGGATTGTTGGCACCTCGGACTGGCTCTCGTAGAATGTGCGTGGACATGGGCTGGGCATGTCCACCAGAAAGGTGGTGGGAAAATCGGCTAAGGCGTTGGCCACCGAAGAAGGCTTGAAAACGGCCAATGAACAGATTGTTGGCAACTCGCACCAACTCGTCGAATGGGCGAGTGCTGGCCATGTCAGCAAGCCAGGAGATGGGAAACTCGGCCGGGGCATGAAACCGACCAAGGAACAAATTGTTGGCACCTCGGACCGGCTCTCGTAGAACGCGCGTGGACATGGGCTGGGCATGTCCACCAGCAAGGTGGTGGGAAAATCGGCTAAGGCATTGGCCACCGAAGAAGGCTTGAAAACGGCCAATGAACGGATTGTTGGCAACTCGCACCAACTCGTCGAATGGGAAAGTGATGGCCATGTCAGCAAGCCAGGCGACGGGAAAATCGGCCGGGGCATGAAACCGAGCGAGGAACGGATTGTTGGCACCTCGGACCGGCTCTCGTAGAATGCGCGTGGACATGAGCTGGGCATGTCCACCATCAAGGTGGTGGGAAAATCAGCTAAGGCATTGGCCCCCGAAGAAGGCTTGAAAACGGCCAAGGAACGGATTGTTGGCAACTCGCACCAACTCGTCGAATGGGCGAGTCCTGGCCATGTCAGCAAGCCAGGCGACGGGAAAATCGGCCGGGGCATGAAACCGACCAAGGAACGGATTGTTGGCACCTCGGACTGGCTCTCGTAGAATGTGCGTGAACATGGGCTGGGCATGTCCACCAGAAAGGTGGTGGGAAAATCGGCTAAGGCGTTGGCCACCGAAGAAGGCTTGAAAACGGCCAATGAACGGATTGTTGGCAACTCGCACCAACTCGTCGAATGGGCGAGTGCTGGCCATGTCAGCAAGCCAGGCGAAGGGAAAATCAGCCGGGGCATGAAACAGACCAAGGAACGAATTGTTGGCACCTCGGACCGGCTCTCGTAGAATACGCGTGAACATGGGCTGGGCATGTCCACCAGCAAGGTGGTGGGAAAATCGGCTAAGGCATTGGCCACCAAAGAAGGCTTGAAAACTGCCAATGAATGGATTGTTGGCAACTCGCACCAACGCGTCGAATGGGCGAGTGCTGGCCATGTCAGCAAGCCAGGCGACGGGAAAATCGGCCGGGGCATGAAACCGAGCGAGGAACGGATTGTTGGCACCTCGGACCGGCTCTCGTAGAATGCGCGTGGACATGGGTTGGGCATGTCCACCAGCAAGGTGGTGCGAAAATCGGCTAAGGCATTGGCCACCGAAGAAGGCTTGAAAACGGCCAATGAACGGATTGTTGGCAACTCGCACCAACTCGTCGAATGGGCGAGTGCTGGCCATGTCAGCAAGCCAGGCGACGGGAAAATCGGCCGGGGCAAGAAACCGACCAAGGAACGGATTGTTGGCACCTCGGACCGGCTCTCGTAGAATGTGCGTGGACATGGGCTGGGCATGTCCACCAGAAAGGTGGTGGGAAAATCGGCTAAGGCGTTGGCCACCGAAGAAGGCTTGAAAACGGCCAATGAACAGATTGTTGGCAACTCGCACCAACTCGTCGAATGGGCGAGTGCTGGCCATGTCAGCAAGCCAGGAGATGGGAAACTCGGCCGGGGCATGAAACCGACCAAGGAACAAATTGTTGGCACCTCGGACCGGCTCTCGTAGAATGCGCGTGGACATGGGCTGGGCATGTCCACCAGCAAGGTGGTGGGAAAATCGGCGAAAGCATTGGCCACCGAAGAAGGCTTGAAAACGGCCAATGAACGGATTGTTGGGAACTCGCACTAACTCGTCGAATGGGCGAGAGCTGGCCTTGTCAGCAAGCCAGGCGATGAGAAACTTGGCCTGGGCATGAAACCGACCAAGGAACGGATTGTTGGCACCTCGGACCGGCTCTCGTAGAATGCGCGTGGACATGGGCTGGGCATGTCCACCAGCAAGGTGGTGGGAAAATCGGCTAAGGCATTGGCCATCGAAGAAGGCCTGAAAACGGCCAATGAACGAATTATTGGCAACTCGCACCAACTCGTCGAATGGCCGAGTGCTTGGCATGTCAGTAAGCCAGGCAACGGGAAAATCAGCCGAGGCATGAAACCGCCCAAGGAACGAATTTTTGGCACCTCGGACCGGCTCTCGTAGAATGCGCGTGGACATGGGCAGGGCATGTCCACCAGCAAGGTGGTGGGAAAATCGGCTAAGGCATTGGCCACCGAAGAAGGCTTGAAAACGGCCAATGAACGGATTGTTGGCAACTCGCACCAACTCGTCGAATGGGAAAGTGATGGCCATGTCAGCAAGCCAGGCGACGGGAAAATCGGCCGGGGCATGAAACCGAGCGAGGAACGGATTGTTGGCACCTCGGACCGGCTCTCGTAGAATGCGCGTGGACATGGGCTGGGCATGTCCACCATCAGGGTGGTGGGAAAATCAGCTAAGGCATTGGCCCCCGAAGAAGGCTTGAAAACGGCCAAGGAACGGATTGTTGGCAACTCGCACCAACTCGTCGAATGGGCGAGTCCTGGCCATGTCAGCAAGCCAGGCGACGGGAAAATCGGCCGGGGCATGAAACCGACCAAGGAACGGATTGTTGGCACCTCGGACTGGCTCTCGTAGAATGTGCGTGGACATGGGCTGGGCATGTCCACCAGAAAGGTGGTGGGAAAATCGGCTAAGGCGTTGGCCACCGAAGAAGGCTTGAAAACGGCCAATGAACGGATTGTTGGCAACTCGCACCAACTCGTCGAATGGGTGAGTGCTGGCCATGTCAGCAAGCCAGGCGAAGGGAAAATCAGCCGGGGCATGAAACCGACCAAGGAACGGATTGTTGGCACCTCGGACCGGCTCTCGTAGAATACGCGTGAACATGGGCTGGGCATGTCCACTAGCAAGGTGGTGGGAAAATCGGCTAAGGCATTGGCCACCAAAGAAGGCTTGAAAACGGCCAATGAATGGATTGTTGGCAACTCGCACCAACGCGTCGAATGGGCGAGTGCTGGCCATGTCAGCAAGCCAGGCGACGGGAAAATCGGCCGGGGCATGAAACCGAGCGAGGAACGGATTGTTGGCACCTCGGACCGGCTCTCGTAGAATGCGCGTGGACATGGGCTGGGCATGTCCACCAGCAAGGTGGTGCGAAAATCGGCTAAGGCATTGGCCACCGAAGAAGGCTTGAAAACGGCCAATGAACGGATTGTTGGCAACTCGCACCAACTCGTCGAATGGGCGAGTGCTGGCCATGTCAGCAAGCCAGGCGACGGGAAAATCGGCCGGGGCAAGAAACCGACCAAGGAACGGATTGTTGGCACCTCGGACCGGCTCTCGTAGAATCTGCGTGGACATGGGCTGGGCATGTCCACCAGAAAGGTGGTGGGAAAATCGGCTAAGGCGTTGGCCACCGAAGAAGGCTTGAAAACGGCCAATGAACAGATTGTTGGCAACTCGCACCAACTCGTCGAATGGGCGAGTGCTGGCCATGTCAGCAAGCCAGGAGATGGGAAACTCGGCCGGGGCATGAAACCGACCAAGGAACAAATTGTTGGCACCTCGGACCGGCTCTCGTAGAATGCGCGTGGACATGGGCTGGGCATGTCCACCAGCAAGGTGGTGGGAAAATCGGCGAAAGCATTGGCCACCGAAGAAGGCTTGAAAACGGCCAATGAACGGATTGTTGGGAACTCGCACTAACTCGTCGAATGGGCGAGAGCTGGCCTTGTCAGCAAGCCAGGCGATGAGAAACTTGGCCTGGGCATGAAACCGACCAAGGAACGGATTGTTGGCACCTCGGACCGGCTCTCGTAGAATGCGCGTGGACATGGGCTGGGCATGTCCACCAGCAAGGTGGTGGGAAAATCGGCTAAGGCATTGGCCATCGAAGAAGGCCTGAAAACGGCCAATGAACGAATTATTGGCAACTCGCACCAACTCGTCGAATGGCCGAGTGCTTGGCATGTCAGTAAGCCAGGCAACGGGAAAATCAGCCGAGGCATGAAACCGCCCAAGGAACGAATTTTTGGCACCTCGGACCGGCTCTCGTAGAATGCGCGTGGACATGGGCAGGGCATGTCCACCAGCAAGGTGGTGGGAAAATCGGCTAAGGCATTGGCCACCGAAGAAGGCTTGAAAACGGCCAATGAACGGATTGTTGGCAACTCGCACCAACTCGTCGAATGGGAAAGTGATGGCCATGTCAGCAAGCCAGGCGACGGGAAAATCGGCCGGGGCATGAAACCGAGCGAGGAACGGATTGTTGGCACCTCGGACCGGCTCTCGTAGAATGCGCGTGGACATGGGCTGGGCATGTCCACCATCAAGGTGGTGGGAAAATCAGCTAAGGCATTGGCCCCCGAAGAAGGCTTGAAAACGGCCAAGGAACGGATTGTTGGCAACTCGCACCAACTCGTCGAATGGGCGAGTCCTGGCCATGTCAGCAAGCCAGGCGACGGGAAAATCGGCCGGGGCATGAAACCGACCAAGGAACGGATTGTTGGCACCTCGGACTGGCTCTCGTAGAATGTGCGTGGACATGGGCTGGGCATGTCCACCAGAAAGGTGGTGGGAAAATCGGCTAAGGCGTTGGCCACCGAAGAAGGCTTGAAAACGGCCAATGAACAGATTGTTGGCAACTCGCACCAACTCGTCGAATGGGCGAGTGCTGGCCATGTCAGCAAGCCAGGAGATGGGAAACTCGGCCGGGGCATGAAACCGACCAAGGAACAAATTGTTGGCACCTCGGACCGGCTCTCGTAGAACGCGCGTGGACATGGGCTGGGCATGTCCACCAGCAAGGTGGTGGGAAAATCGGCTAAGGCATTGGCCACCGAAGAAGGCTTGAAAACGGCCAATGAACGGATTGTTGGCAACTCGCACCAACTCGTCGAATGGGAAAGTGATGGCCATGTCAGCAAGCCAGGCGACGGGAAAATCGGCCGGGGCATGAAACCGAGCGAGGAACGGATTGTTGGCACCTCGGACCGGCTCTCGTAGAATGCGCGTGGACATGAGCTGGGCATGTCCACCATCAAGGTGGTGGGAAAATCAGCTAAGGCATTGGCCCCCGAAGAAGGCTTGAAAACGGCCAAGGAACGGATTGTTGGCAACTCGCACCAACTCGTCGAATGGGCGAGTCCTGGCCATGTCAGCAAGCCAGGCGACGGGAAAATCGGCCGGGGCATGAAACCGACCAAGGAACGGATTGTTGGCACCTCGGACTGGCTCTCGTAGAATGTGCGTGAACATGGGCTGGGCATGTCCACCAGAAAGGTGGTGGGAAAATCGGCTAAGGCGTTGGCCACCGAAGAAGGCTTGAAAACGGCCAATGAACGGATTGTTGGCAACTCGCACCAACTCGTCGAATGGGCGAGTGCTGGCCATGTCAGCAAGCCAGGCGAAGGGAAAATCAGCCGGGGCATGAAACAGACCAAGGAACGAATTGTTGGCACCTCGGACCGGCTCTCGTAGAATACGCGTGAACATGGGCTGGGCATGTCCACCAGCAAGGTGGTGGGAAAATCGGCTAAGGCATTGGCCACCAAAGAAGGCTTGAAAACTGCCAATGAATGGATTGTTGGCAACTCGCACCAACGCGTCGAATGGGCGAGTGCTGGCCATGTCAGCAAGCCAGGCGACGGGAAAATCGGCCGGGGCATGAAACCGAGCGAGGAACGGATTGTTGGCACCTCGGACCGGCTCTCGTAGAATGCGCGTGGACATGGGTTGGGCATGTCCACCAGCAAGGTGGTGCGAAAATCGGCTAAGGCATTGGCCACCGAAGAAGGCTTGAAAACGGCCAATGAACGGATTGTTGGCAACTCGCACCAACCCGTCGAATGGGCGAGTGCTGGCCATGTCAGCAAGCCAGGCGACGGGAAAATCGGCCGGGGCAAGAAACCGACCAAGGAACGGATTGTTGGCACCTCGGACCGGCTCTCGTAGAATGTGCGTGGACATGGGCTGGGCATGTCCACCAGAAAGGTGGTGGGAAAATCGGCTAAGGCGTTGGCCACCGAAGAAGGCTTGAAAACGGCCAATGAACAGATTGTTGGCAACTCGCACCAACTCGTCGAATGGGCGAGTGCTGGCCATGTCAGCAAGCCAGGAGATGGGAAACTCGGCCGGGGCATGAAACCGACCAAGGAACAAATTGTTGGCACCTCGGACCGGCTCTCGTAGAATGCGCGTGGACATGGGCTGGGCATGTCCACCAGCAAGGTGGTGGGAAAATCGGTGAAAGCATTGGCCACCGAAGAAGGCTTGAAAACGGCCAATGAACGGATTGTTGGGAACTCGCACTAACTCGTCGAATGGGCGAGAGCTGGCCTTGTCAGCAAGCCAGGCGATGAGAAACTTGGCCTGGGCATGAAACCGACCAAGGAACGGATTGTTGGCACCTCAGACCGGCTCTCGTAGAATGCGCGTGGACATGGGCTGGGCATGTCCACCAGCAAGGTGGTGGGAAAATCGGCTAAGGCATTGGCCACCGAAGAAGGCCTGAAAACAGCCAATGAACGAATTATTGGCAACTCGCACCAACTCGTCGAATGGCCGAGTGCTTGGCATGTCAGTAAGCCAGGCAACGGGAAAATCAGCCGAGGCATGAAACCGCCCAAGGAACGAATTTTTGGCACCTCGGACCGGCTCTCGTAGAATGCGCGTGGACATGGGCAGGGCATGTCCACCAGCAAGGTGGTGGGAAAATCGGCTAAGGCATTGGCCACCGAAGAAGGCTTGAAAACGGCCAATGAACGGATTGTTGGCAACTCGCACCAACTCGTCGAATGGGAAAGTGATGGCCATGTCAGCAAGCCAGGCGAAGGGAAAATCGGCCGGGGCATGAAACCGAGCGAGGAACGGATTGTTGGCACCTCGGACCGGCTCTCATAGAATGCGCGTGGACATGGGCTGGGCATGTCCACCATCAAGGTGGTGGGAAAATCAGCTAAGGCATTGGCCCCCGAAGAAGGCTTGAAAACGGCCAAGGAACGGATTGTTGGCAACTCGCACCAACTCGTCGAATGGGCGAGTCCTGGCCATATCAGCAAGCCAGGCGACGGGAAAATCGGCCGGGGCATGAAACCGACCAAGGAACGGATTGTTGGCACCTCGGACCGGCTCTCGTAGAATGTGCGTGGACATGGGCTGGGCATGTCCACCAGAAAGGTGGTGGGAAAATCGGCTAAGGCGTTGGCCACCGAAGAAGGCTTGAAAACGGCCAATGAACGGATTGTTGGCAACTCACACCAACTCGTCGAATGGGCGAGTGCTGGCCTTGTCAGCAAGCCAGGAGATGGGAAACTCGGCCGGGGCATGAAACCGACCAAGGAACAAATTGTTGGCACCTCAGACCGGCTCTCGTAGAACGCGCGTGGACATGGGCTGGGCATGTCCACCAGCAAGGTGGTGGGAAAATCGGGTAAGGCATTGGCCACCGAAGAAGGCTTGAAAACGGCCAATGAACGGATTGTTGGCAACTCGCACCAACTCGTCGAATGGGCGAGTGCTGGCCATGTCAGCAAGCCAGGCGAAGGGAAAATCTGCCGGGGCATGAAACGGACCAAGGAACGGATTGTTGGCACCTCGGACCGGCTCTCGTAGAATGCGCGTGAACATGGGCTGGGCATGTCCACCAGCAAGGTGGTGGGAAAATCGGCTAAGGCATTGGCCACCAAAGAAGGCTTGAAAACGGCCAATGAACGGATTGTTGGCAACTCGCACCAACGCGTCGAATGGGCGAGTGCTGGCCATGTCAGCAAGCCAGGCGACGGGAAAATCGGCCGGGGCATGAAACCGAGCGAGGAACGGATTGTTGGCACCTCGGACCGGCTCTCGTAGAATGCGCGTGGACATGGGCTGGGCATGTCCACCAGCATGGTGGTGCGAAAATCGGCTAAGGCATTGGCCACCGAAGAAGGCTTGAAAACGGCCAATGAACGGATTGTTGGCAACTCGCACCAACTCGTCGAATGGGCGAGTGCTGGCCATGTCAGCAAGCCAGGCGAAGGGAAAATCGGCCGGGGCAAGAAACCGACCAAGGAACGGATTGTTGGCACCTCGGACCGGCTCTCGTAGAATGTGCGTGGACATGGGCTGGGCATGTCCACCAGAAAGGTGGTGGGAAAATCGGCTAAGGCGTTGGCCACCGAAGAAGGCTTGAAAACGGCCAATGAACAGATTGTTGGCAACTCGCACCAACTCGTCGAATGGGCGAGTGCTGGCCATGTCAGCAAGCCAGGAGATGGGAAACTCGGCCGGGGCATGAAACCGACCAAGGAACAAATTGTTGGCACCTCGGACCGGCTCTCGTAGAATGCGCGTGGACATGGGCTGGGCATGTCCACCAGCAAGGTGGTGGGAAAATCGGCGAAAGCATTGGCCACCAAAGAAGGCTTGAAAACGGCCAATGAACGGATTGTTGGGAACTCGCACTAACTCGTCGAATGGGCGAGAGCTGGCCTTGTCAGCAAGCCAGGCGATGAGAAACTTGGCCTGGGCATGAAACCGACCAAGGAACGGATTGTTGGCACCTCGGACCGGCTCTCGTAGAATGCGCGTGGACATGGGCTGGGCATGTCCACCAGCAAGGTGGTGGGAAAATCGGCTAAGGCATTGGCCACCGAAGAAGGCCTGAAAACGGCCAATGAACAAATTATTGGCAACTCGCACCAACTCGTCGAATGGCCGAGTGCTTGGCATGTCAGTAAGCCAGGCAACGGGAAAATCAGCCGAGGCATGAAACCGCCCAAGGAACGAATTTTTGGCACCTCGGACCGGCTCTCGTAGAATGCGCGTGGACATGGGCAGGGCATGTCCACCAGCAAGGTGGTGCGAAAATCGGCTAAGGCATTGGCCACCGAAGAAGGCTTGAAAACGGCCAATGAACGGATTGTTGGCAACTCGCACCAACTCGTCGAATGGGAAAGTGATGGCCATGTCAGCAAGCCAGGCGACGGGAAAATCGGCCGGGGCATGAAACCGAGCGAGGAACGGATTGTTGGCACCTCGGACCGGCTCTCATAGAATGCGCGTGGACATGGGCTGGGCATGTCCACCATCAAGGTGGTGGGAAAATCAGCTAAGGCATTGGCCCCCGAAGAAGGCTTGAAAACGGCCAAGGAACGGATTGTTGGCAACTCGCACCAACTCGTCGAATGGGCGAGTCCTGGCCATATCAGCAAGCCAGGCGACGGGAAAATCGGCCGGGGCATGAAACCGACCAAGGAACGGATTGTTGGCACCTCGGACCGGCTCTCGTAGAATGTGCGTGGACATGGGCTGGGCATGTCCACAAGAAAGGTGGTGGGAAAATCGGCTAAGGCGTTGGCCACCGAAGAAGGCTTGAAAACGGCCAATGAACGGATTGTTGGCAACTCGCACCAACTCGTCGAATGGGCGAGTGCTGGCCTTGTCAGCAAGCCAGGAGATGGGAAACTTGGCCGGGGCATGAAACCGACCAAGGAACAAATTGTTGGCACCTCAGACCGGCTCTCGTAGAACGCGCGTGGACATGGGCTGGGCATGTCCACCAGCAAGGTGGTGGGAAAATCGGCTAAGGCATTGGCCGCCGAAGAAGGCTTGAAAACGGCCAATGAACGGATTGTTGGCAACTCGCACCAACTCGTCGAATGGGCGAGTGCTGGCCATGTCAGCAAGCCAGGCGAAGGGAAAATCAGCCGGGGCATGAAACGGACCAAGGAACGGATTGTTGGCACCTCGGACCGGCTCTCGTAGAATGCGCGTGAACATGGGCTGGGCATGTCCACCAGCAAGGTGGTGGGAAAATCGGCTAAGGCATTGGCCACCAAAGAAGGCTTGAAAACGGCCAATGAACGGATTGTTGGCAACTCGCACCAACGCGTCGAATGGGCGAGTCCTGGCCATATCAGCAAGCCAGGCGACGGGAAAATCGGCCGGGGCATGAAACCGACCAAGGAACGGATTGTTGGCACCTCGGACCGGCTCTCGTAGAATGCGCGTGGACATGGGCTGGGCATGTCCACCAGCAAGGTGGTGGGAAAATCGGCTAAGGCGTTGGCCACCGAAGAAGGCCTGAAAACGGCCAATGAACGAATTATTGGCTACTCGCACCAACTCGTCGAATGGCCGAGTGCTTGGCATGTCAGTAAGCCAGGCAACGGGAGAATCAGCCGAGGCATGAAACCGCCCAAGGAACGAATTTTTGGCACCTCGGACCGGCTCTCGTAGAATGCGCGTGGACATGGGCAGGGCATGTCCACCAGCAAGGTGGTGCGAAAATCGGCTAAGGCATTGGCCACCGAAGAAGGCTTGAAAACGGCCAATGAACGGATTGTTGGCAACTCGCACCAACTCGTCGAATGGGAAAGTGATGGCCATGTCAGCAAGCCAGGCGACGGGAAAATCGGCCGGGGCATGAAACCGAGCGAGGAACGGATTGTTGGCACCTCGGACCGGCTCTCATAGAATGCGCGTGGACATGGGCTGGGCATGTCCACCATCAAGGTGGTGGGAAAATCAGCTAAGGCATTGGCCCCCGAAGAAGGCTTGAAAACGGCCAAGGAACGGATTGTTGGCAACTCGCACCAACTCGTCGAATGGGCGAGTCCTGGCCATATCAGCAAGCCAGGCGACGGGAAAATCGGCCGGGGCATGAAACCGACCAAGGAACGGATTGTTGGCACCTCAGACCGGCTCTCGTAGAATGTGCGTGGACATGGGCTGGGCATGTCCACCAGAAAGGTGGTGGGAAAATCGGCTAAGGCGTTGGCCACCGAAGAAGGCTTGAAAACGGCCAATGAACAGATTGTTGGCAACTCGCACCAACTCGTCGAATGGGCGAGTGCTGGCCATGTCAGCAAGCCAGGAGATGGGAAACTCGGCCGGGGCATGAAACCGACCAAGGAACAAATTGTTGGCACCTCGGACCGGCTCTCGTAGAATGCGCGTGGACATGGGCTGGGCATGTCCACCAGCAAGGTGGTGGGAAAATCGGCGAAAGCATTGGCCACCAAAGAAGGCTTGAAAACGGCCAATGAACGGATTGTTGGGAACTCGCACTAACTCGTCGAATGGGCGAGAGCTGGCCTTGTCAGCAAGCCAGGCGATGAGAAACTTGGCCTGGGCATGAAACCGACCAAGGAACGGATTGTTGGCACCTCGGACCGGCTCTCGTAGAATGCGCGTGGACATGGGCTGGGCATGTCCACCAGCAAGGTGGTGGGAAAATCGGCTAAGGCATTGGCCACCGAAGAAGGCCTGAAAACGGCCAATGAACAAATTATTGGCAACTCGCACCAACTCGTCGAATGGCCGAGTGCTTGGCATGTCAGTAAGCCAGGCAACGGGAAAATCAGCCGAGGCATGAAACCGCCCAAGGAACGAATTTTTGGCACCTCGGACCGGCTCTCGTAGAATGCGCGTGGACATGGGCAGGGCATGTCCACCAGCAAGGTGGTGCGAAAATCGGCTAAGGCATTGGCCACCGAAGAAGGCTTGAAAACGGCCAATGAACGGATTGTTGGCAACTCGCACCAACTCGTCGAATGGGAAAGTGATGGCCATGTCAGCAAGCCAGGCGACGGGAAAATCGGCCGGGGCATGAAACCGAGCGAGGAACGGATTGTTGGCACCTCGGACCGGCTCTCATAGAATGCGCGTGGACATGGGCTGGGCATGTCCACCATCAAGGTGGTGGGAAAATCAGCTAAGGCATTGGCCCCCGAAGAAGGCTTGAAAACGGCCAAGGAACGGATTGTTGGCAACTCGCACCAACTCGTCGAATGGGCGAGTCCTGGCCATATCAGCAAGCCAGGCGACGGGAAAATCGGCCGGGGCATGAAACCGACCAAGGAACGGATTGTTGGCACCTCGGACCGGCTCTCGTAGAATGTGCGTGGACATGGGCTGGGCATGTCCACAAGAAAGGTGGTGGGAAAATCGGCTAAGGCGTTGGCCACCGAAGAAGGCTTGAAAACGGCCAATGAACGGATTGTTGGCAACTCGCACCAACTCGTCGAATGGGCGAGTGCTGGCCTTGTCAGCAAGCCAGGAGATGGGAAACTTGGCCGGGGCATGAAACCGACCAAGGAACAAATTGTTGGCACCTCAGACCGGCTCTCGTAGAACGCGCGTGGACATGGGCTGGGCATGTCCACCAGCAAGGTGGTGGGAAAATCGGCTAAGGCATTGGCCGCCGAAGAAGGCTTGAAAACGGCCAATGAACGGATTGTTGGCAACTCGCACCAACTCGTCGAATGGGCGAGTGCTGGCCATGTCAGCAAGCCAGGCGAAGGGAAAATCAGCCGGGGCATGAAACGGACCAAGGAACGGATTGTTGGCACCTCGGACCGGCTCTCGTAGAATGCGCGTGAACATGGGCTGGGCATGTCCACCAGCAAGGTGGTGGGAAAATCGGCTAAGGCATTGGCCACCAAAGAAGGCTTGAAAACGGCCAATGAACGGATTGTTGGCAACTCGCACCAACGCGTCGAATGGGCGAGTCCTGGCCATATCAGCAAGCCAGGCGACGGGAAAATCGGCCGGGGCATGAAACCGACCAAGGAACGGATTGTTGGCACCTCGGACCGGCTCTCGTAGAATGCGCGTGGACATGGGCTGGGCATGTCCACCAGCAAGGTGGTGGGAAAATCGGCTAAGGCGTTGGCCACCGAAGAAGGCCTGAAAACGGCCAATGAACGAATTATTGGCTACTCGCACCAACTCGTCGAATGGCCGAGTGCTTGGCATGTCAGTAAGCCAGGCAACGGGAGAATCAGCCGAGGCATGAAACCGCCCAAGGAACGAATTTTTGGCACCTCGGACCGGCTCTCGTAGAATGCGCGTGGACATGGGCAGGGCATGTCCACCAGCAAGGTGGTGCGAAAATCGGCTAAGGCATTGGCCACCGAAGAAGGCTTGAAAACGGCCAATGAACGGATTGTTGGCAACTCGCACCAACTCGTCGAATGGGAAAGTGATGGCCATGTCAGCAAGCCAGGCGACGGGAAAATCGGCCGGGGCATGAAACCGAGCGAGGAACGGATTGTTGGCACCTCGGACCGGCTCTCATAGAATGCGCGTGGACATGGGCTGGGCATGTCCACCATCAAGGTGGTGGGAAAATCAGCTAAGGCATTGGCCCCCGAAGAAGGCTTGAAAACGGCCAAGGAACGGATTGTTGGCAACTCGCACCAACTCGTCGAATGGGCGAGTCCTGGCCATATCAGCAAGCCAGGCGACGGGAAAATCGGCCGGGGCATGAAACCGACCAAGGAACGGATTGTTGGCACCTCAGACCGGCTCTCGTAGAATGTGCGTGGACATGGGCTGGGCATGTCCACCAGAAAGGTGGTGGGAAAATCGGCTAAGGCGTTGGCCACCGAAGAAGGCTTGAAAACGGCCAATGAACGGATTGTTGGCAACTCGCACCAACTCGTCGAATGGGCGAGTGCTGGCCTTGTCAGCAAGCCAGGAGATGGGAAACTCGGCCGGGGCATGAAACCGACCAAGGAACAAATTGTTGGCACCTCAGACCGGCTCTCGTAGAACGCGCGTGGACATGGGCTGGGCATGTCCACCAGCAAGGTGGTGGGAAAATCGGCTAAGGCATTGGCCACCGAAGAAGGCTTGAAAACGGCCAATGAACGGATTGTTGGCAACTCGCACCAACTCGTCGAATGGGCGAGTGCTGGCCATGTCAGCAAGCCAGGCGAAGGGAAAATCAGCCGGGGCATGAAACGGACCAAGGAACGGATTGTTGGCACCTCGGACCGGCTCTCGTAGAATGCGCGTGAACATGGGCTGGGCATGTCCACCAGCAAGGTGGTGGGAAAATCGGCTAAGGCATTGGCCACCAAAGAAGGCTTGAAAACGGCCAATGAACGGATTGTTGGCAACTCGCACCAACGCGTCGAATGGGCGAGTCCTGGCCATATCAGCAAGCCAGGCGACGGGAAAATCGGCCGGGGCATGAAACCGACCAAGGAACGGATTGTTGGCACCTCGGACCGGCTCTCGTAGAATGCGCGTGGACATGGGCTGGGCATGTCCACCAGCAAGGTGGTGGGAAAATCGGCTAAGGCGTTGGCCACCGAAGAAGGCCTGAAAACGGCCAATGAACGAATTATTGGCAACTCGCACCAACTCGTCGAATGGCCGAGTGCTTGGCATGTCAGTATGCCAGGCAACGGGAAAATCAGCCGAGGCATGAAACCGCCCAAGGAACGAATTTTTGGCACCTCGGACCGGCTCTCGTAGAATGCGCGTGGACATGGGCAGGGCATGTCCACCAGCAAGGTGGTGGGAAAATCGGCTAAGGCATTGGCCACCGAAGAAGGCTTGAAAACGGCCAATGAACGGATTGTTGGCAACTCGAACCAACTCGTCGAATGGGAAAGTGATGGCCATGTCAGCAAGCCAGGCGACGGGAAAATTGGCTGGGGCATGAAACCGAGCGAGGAACGGATTGTTGGCACCTCGGACCGGCTCTCATAGAATGCGCGTGGACATGGGCTGGGCATGTCCACCATCAAGGTGGTGGGAAAATCAGCTAAGGCATTGGCCCCCGAAGAAGGCTTGAAAACGGCCAAGGAACGGAGTGTTGGCAACTCGCACCAACTCGTCGAATGGGCGAGTCCTGGCCATATCAGCAAGCCAGGCGACGGGAAAATCGGCCGGGGCATGAAACTGACCAAGGAACGGATGGTTGGCACCTCGGACCGGCTCTCGTAGAATGTGCGTGGACATGGGCTGGGAATGTCCACCAGAAAGGTGGTGGGAAAATCGGCTAAGGCGTTGGCCACCTAAGAAGGCTTGAAAACGGCCAATGAACGGATTGTTGGCAACTCGCACCAACTCGTCGAATGGGCGAGTGCTGGCCTTGTCAGCAAGCCAGGAGATGGGAAACTCGGCCGGGGCATGAAACCGACCAAGGAACAAATTGTTGGCACCTCAGACCGGCTCTCGTAGAACGCGCGTGGACATGGGCTGGGCATGTCCACCACCAAGGTGGTGGGAAAATCGGCTAAGGCATTGGCCCCCGAAGAAGGCTTGAAAACGGCCAATGAACGGATTGTTGGCAACTCGCACCAACTCGTCGAATGGGCGAGTGCTGGCCATGTCAGCAAGCCAGGCGAAGGGAAAATCAGCCGGGGCATGAAACGGACCAAGGAACGGATTGTTGGCACCTCGGACCGGCTCTCGTAGAATGCGCGTGAACATGGGCTGGGCATGTCCACCAGCAAGGTGGTGGGAAAATCGGCTAAGGCATTGGCCACCAAAGAAGGCTTGAAAACGGCCAATGAACGGATTGTTGGCAACTCGCACCAACGCGTCGAATGGGCGAGTGCTGGCCATGTCAGCAAGCCAGGCGACGGGAAAATCGGCCGGGGCATGAAACCGAGCGAGGAACGGATTGTTGGCACCTCGGACCGGCTCTCGTAGAATGCGCGTGGACATGGGCTGGGCATGTCCACCAGCAAGGTGGTGCGAAAATCGGCTAAGGCATTGGCCACCGAAGAAGGCTTGAAAACGGCCAATGAACGGATTGTTGGCAACTCGCACCAACTCGTCGAATGGGCGAGTGCTGGCCATGTCAGCAAGCCAGGCGACGGGAAAATCGGCCGGGGCATGAAACCGACCAAGGAACGGATTGTTGGCACCTCGGACCGGCTCTCGTAGAATGTACGTGGACATGGGCTGGGCATGTCCACCAGAAAGGTGGTGGGAAAATCGGCTAAGGCGTTGGCCACCGAAGAAGGCTTGAAAACGGCCAATGAACGGATTGTTGGCAACTCGCACCAACGCGTCGAATGGGCGAGTGCTGGCCATGTCAGCAAGCCAGGCGACGGGAAAATCGGCCGGGGCATGAAACCGAGCGAGGAACGGATTGTTGGCACCTCGGACCGGCTCTCGTAGAATGCGCGTGGACATGGGCTGGGCATGTCCACCAGCAAGGTGGTGCGAAAATCGGCTAAGGCATTGGCCACCGAAGAAGGCTTGAAAACGGCCAATGAACGGATTGTTGGCAACTCGCACCAACTCGTCGAATGGGCGAGTGCTGGCCATGTCAGCAAGCCAGGCGACGGGAAAATCGGCCGGGGCATGAAACCAACCAAGGAACGGATTGTTGGCACCTCGAACCGGCTGTCGTAGAATGCGCGTGGACATGGGCTGGGCATGTCCACCAGCAAGGTGGTGGGAAAATCGGCGAAAGCATTGGCCACCGAAGAAGGCTTGAAAACGGCCAATGAACGGATTGTTGGGAACTCGCACTAACTCGTCGAATGGGCGAGTGCTGGCCATGTTAGCAAGCCAGGCGATGAGAAACTTGGCCTGGGCATGAAACCGACCAATGTACGAATTATTGGCAACTCGCACCAACTCGTCGAATGGCCGAGTGCTTGGCATGTCAGTAAGCCAGGCAACGGGAAAATCAGCCGAGGCATGAAACCGACCAAGGAACGAATTTTTGGCACCTCGGACCGGCTCTCGTAGAAGGCGCGTGGACATGGGCAGGGCATGTCCACCAGCAAGGTGGTGGGAAAATCGGCTAAGGCATTGGCCACCGAAGAAGGCTTGAAAACGGCCAATGAACGGATTGTTGGCAACTCGCACCAACTCGTCGAATGGGAAAGTGATGGCCATGTCAGCAAGCCAGGCGACGGGAAAATCGGCCGGGGCATGAAACCGAGCGAGGAACGGATTGTTGGCATCTCGGACCGGCTCTCGTAGAATGCGCGTGGACATGGGCCGGGCAAGTCCACCATCAAGGTGGTGGGAAAATCAGCTAAGGCATTGGCCCCCGAAGAAGGCTTGAAAACGGCCAAGGAGCGGATTGTTGGCAACTCGCACCAACTCGTCGAATGGGCGAGTCCTGGCCATGTCAGCAAGCCAGGCGACGGGAAAATCGGCCGGGGCATGAAACCGACCAAGGAACGGATTGTTGGCACCTCGGACCGGCTCTCGTAGAATGTGCGTGGACATGGGCTGGGCATGTCCACCAGAAAGGTGGTGGGAAAATCGGCTAAGGCGTTGGCCACCGAAGAAGGCTAGAAAACGGCCAATGAACGGATTGTTGGCAACTCGCACCAACTCGTCGAATGGGCGAGTGCTGGCCTTGTCAGCAAGCCAGGAGATGGGAAACTCGGCCGGGGCATGAAACTGACCAAGGAACAAATTGTTGGCACCTCAGACCGGCTCTCGTAGAACGCGCGTGGACATGGGCTGGGCATGTCCACCAGCAAGGTGGTGGGAAAATCGGCTAAGGCATTGGCCACCGAAGAAGGCTTGAAAACGGCCAATGAACGGATTGTTGGCAACTCGCACCAACTCGTCGAATGGGAAAGTGATGGCCATGTCAGCAAGCCAGGCGACGGGAAAATCGGCCGGGGCATGAAACCGAGCGAGGAACGGATTGTTGGCACCTCGGACCGGCTCTCATAGAATGCGCGTGGACATGGGCTGGGCATGTCCACCATCAAGGTGGTGGGAAAATCAGATAAGGCATTGGCCCCCGAAGAAGGCTTGAAAACGGCCAAGGAGCGGATTGTTGGCAACTCGCACCAACTCGTCGAATGGGCGAGTCCTGGCCATGTCAGCAAGCCAGGCAACGGGAAAATCGGCCGGGGCATGAAACCGACCAAGCAACGAAATGTTGGCACCTCGGACCGGCTCTCGTAGAATGCGCGTGGACATGGGCTGGGCATGTCCACCAGCAAGGTGGTGCGAAAATCGGCTAAGGCATTGGCCACCGAAGAAGGCTTGAAAACGGCCAATGAACGGATTGTTGGCAACTCGCACCAACTCGTCGAATGGGCGAGTGCTGGCCATGTCAGCAAGCCAGGCGACGGGAAAATCGGCCGGGGCATGAAACCGACCAAGGAACGGATTATTGGCACCTCGGACCGGCTCTCGTAGAATGCGCGTGGACATGGGCTGGGCATGTCCACCAGCAAGGTGGTGGGAAAATCGGCTAAGGCATTGGCCACCGAAGAAGGCTTGAAAACGGCCAATGAAGGGATTGTTGGCAACTCGCACCAACTCGTCGAATGGGCGAGTGCTGGCCATGTCAGCAAGCCAGGCGACGGGAAAATCGGCCGGGGCATGAAACCGACCAAGGAACGGATTGTTGGCACCTCGAACCGGCTGTCGTAGAATGCGCGTGGACATGGGCTGGGCATGTCCACCAGCAAGGTGGTGGGAAAATTGGCGAAAGCATTGGCCACCGAAGAAGGCTTGAAAACGGCCAATGAACGGATTGTTGGGAGCTCGCACTAACTCGTCGAATGGGCGAGTGCTGGCCATGTTAGCAAGCCAGGCGATGAGAAACTTGGCCTGGGCATGAAACCGACCAAGGAACGGATTGTTGGCACCTCGGACCGGCTCTCGTAGAATGCGCGTGGACATGGGCTGGGCATGTCCACCAGCAAGGTGGTGGGAAAATCGGCTAAGGCATTGGCCACCGAAGAAGGCCTGAAAACGGCCAATGAACGAATTATTGGCAACTCGCACCAACTCGTCGAATGGCCGAGTGCTTGGCATGTCAGTAAGCCAGGCAACGGGAAAATCAGCCGAGGCATGAAACTGACCAAGGAACGAATTTTTGGCACCTCGGACCGGCTCTCGTAGAATGCGCGTGGACATGGGCAGGGCATGTCCACCAGCAAGGTGGTGGGAAAATCGGCTAAGGCATTGGCCACCGAAGAAGGCTTGAAAACGGCCAATGAACGGATTGTTGGCAACTCGCACCAACTCGTCGAATGGGAAAGTGATGGCCATGTCAGCAAGCCAGGCGACGGGAAAATCGGCCGGGGCATGAAACCGAGCGAGGAACGGAATGTTGGCACCTCGGACCGGCTCTCGTAGAATGCGCGTGGACATGGGCTGGGCAAGTCCACCATCAAGGTGGTGGGAAAATCAGCTAAGGCATTGGCCCCCGAAGAAGGCTTGAAAACAGCCAAAGAACGGATTGTTGGCAACTCGCACCAACTCGTCGAATGGGCGAGTCCTGGCCATGTCAGCAAGCCAAGCGACGGGAAAATCGGCCGGGGCATGAAATCGACCAAGGAACGGATTGTTGGCACCTCGGACCGGCTCTCGTAGAATGTGCGTGGACATGGGCTGGGCATGTCCACCAGAAAGGTGGTGGGAAAATCGGCTAAGGCGTTGGCCACCGAAGAAGGCTTGAAAACGGCCAATGAACGGATTGTTGGCAACTCGCACCAACTCGTCGAATGAGCGAGTGCTGGCCATGTCAGCAAGCCAGGCGAAGGGAAAATCAGCCGGGGCATGAAACGGACCAAGGAACGGATTGTTGGCACCTCGGACCGGCTCTCGTAGAATGCGCATGAACATGGGCTGGGCATGTCCACCAGCAAGGTGGTGGGAAAATCAGCTAAGGCATTGGCCACCAAAGAAGGCTTGAAAACGGCCAATGAACGGATTGTTGGCAGCTCGCACCAACGCGTCGAATGGGCGAGTGCTGGCCATGTCAGCAAGCCAGGCGACGGGAAAATCGGCCGGGGCATGAAACCGAGCGAGGAACGGATTGTTGGCACCTCGGACCGGCTCTCATAAAATGCGCGTGGATATGGGCTGGGCATGTCCACCATCAAGGTGGTGGGAAAATCAGATAAGGCATTGGCCCCCGAAGAAGGCTTGAAAACGGCCAAGGAACGGATTGTTGGCAACTCGCACCAACTCGTCAAATGGGCGAGTCCTGGCCATGTCAGCAAGCCAGGCGACGGGAAAATCGGCCGGGGCATGAAACCGACCAAGGAACGGATTGTTGGCACCTCGGACCGGCTCTCGTAGAATGTGCGTGGACATGGGCTGGGCATGTCCACCAGAAAGGTGGTGGGAAAATCGGCTAAGGCGTTGGCCACCGAAGAAGGCTTGAAAACGGCCAATGAACGGATTATTGGCAACTCGCACCAACTCGTCGAATGGGCGAGTGCTGGCCTTGTCAGCAAGCCAGGAGATGGGAAACTCGGCCGGGGCATGAAACCGACCAAGGAACAAATTGTTGGCACCTCAGACCGGCTCTCGTAGAACGCGCGTGGACATGGGCTGGGCATGTCCACCAGCAAGGTGGTGGGAAAATCGGCTAAGGCATTGGCCACCGAAGAAGGCTTGAAAACGGCCAATGAACGGATTGTTGGCAACTCGCACCAACTCGTCGAATGGGAAAGTGATGGCCATGTCAGCAAGCCAGGCGACGGGAAAATCGGCCGGGGCATGAAACCGGGCGAGGAACGGATTGTTGGCACCTCGGACCGGCTCTCGTAGAATGCGCGTGGACATGGGCCGGGCAAGTCCACCATCAAGGTGGTGGGAAAATCAGCTAAGGCATTGGCCGCCGAAGAAGGATTGAAAACAGCCAAGGAACGGATTGTTGGCAACTCGCACCAACTCGTCGAATGGGCGAGTCCTGGCCATGTCAGCAAGCCAGGCGACGGGAAAATCGGCCGGGGCATGAAACCGACCAAGGAACGGATTGTTGGCACCTCGGACCGGCTCTCGTAGAATGTGCGTGGACATGGGCTGCGCATGTCCACCAGAAAGGTGGTGGGAAAATCGGCTAAGGCGTTGGCCACCGAAGAAGGCTTGAAAACGGCCAATGAACGGATTGTTGGCAACTCGCACCAACTCGTCGAATGGGCTAGTGCTGGCCATGTCAGCAAGCCAGGCGAAGGGAAAATCAGCCGGGGCATGAAACGGACCAAGGAACGGATTGTTGGCACCTCGGACCGGCTCTCGTAGAATGCGCGTGAACATGGGCTGGGCATGTCCACCAGCAAGGTGGTGGGAAAATCAGCTAAGGCATTGGCCACCAAAGAAGGCTTGAAAACGGCCAATGAACGGATTGTTGGCAGCTCGCACCAACGCGTCGAATGGGCGAGTGCTGGCCATGTCAGCAAGCCAGGCGACTGGAAAATCGGCCGGGGCATGAAACCGAGCGAGGAACGGATTGTTGGCACCTCGGACCGGCTCTCATAGAATGCGCGTGGATATGGGCTGGGCATGTCCACCATCAAGGTGGTGGGAAAATCAGATAAGGCATTGGCCCCCGAAGAAGGCTTGAAAACGGCCAAGGAGCGGATTGTTGGCAACTCGCACCAACTCGTCGAATGGGCGAGTCCTGGCCATGTCAGCAAGCCAGGCGACGGGAAAATCGGCCGGGGCATGAAACCGACCAAGGAACGGATTGTTGGCACCTCGGACCGGCTCTCGTAGAATGTGCGTGGACATGGGCTGGGCATGTCCACCAGAAAGGTGGTGGGAAAATCGGCTAAGGCGTTGGCCACCGAAGAAGGCTTGAAAACGGCCAATGAACGGATTGTTGGCAACTCGCACCAACTCGTCGAATGGGCGAGTGCTGGCCTTGTCAGCAAGCCAGGAGATGGGAAACTCGGCCGGGGCATGAAACCGACCAAGGAACAAATTGTTGGCACCTCAGACCGGCTCTCGTAGAACGCGCGTGGACATGGGCTGGGCATGTCCACCAGCAAGGTGGTGGGAAAATAGGCTAAGGCATTGGCCACCGAAGAAGGCTTGAAAACGGCCAATGAACGGATTGTTGGCAACTCGCACCAACTCGTCGAATGGGAAAGTGATGGCCATGTCAGCAAGCCAGGCGACGGGAAAATCGGCCGGGGCATGAAACCGAGCGAGGAACGGATTGTTGGCACCTCGGACCGGCTCTCATAGAATGCGCGTGGACATGGGCTGGGCATGTCCACCATCAAGGTGGTGGGAAAATCAGATAAGGCATTCGCCCCCGAAGAAGGCTTGAAAACGGCCAAGGAGCGGATTGTTGGCAACTCGCACCAACTCGTCGAATGGGCGAGTCCTGGCCATGTCAGCAAGCCAGGCAACGGGAAAATCGGCCGGGGCATGAAACCGACCAAGCAACGAAATGTTGGCACCTCGGACCGGCTCTCGTAGAATGTGCGTGGACATGGGCTGGGCATGTCCACCAGAAAGGTGGTGGGAAAATCGGCTAAGGCGTTGGCCACCGAAGAAGGCTTGAAAACGGCCAATGAACGGATTGTTGGCAACTCGCACCAACTCGTCGAATGGGCGAGTCCTGGCCATGTCAGCAAGCCAGGCGACGGGAAAATCGGCCGGGGCATGAAACCGACCAAGGAACGGATTGTTGGCACCTCGGACCGGCTCTCGTAGAATGTGCGTGGACATGGGCTGGGCATGTCCACCAGAAAGGTGGTGGGAAAATCGGCTAAGGCGTTGGCCACCGAAGAAGGCTTGAAAACGGCCAATGAACGGATTGTTGGCAACTCGCACCAACTCGTCGAATGGGCGAGTGCTGGCCTTGTCAGCAAGCCAGGAGATGGGAAACTCGGCCGGGGCATGAAACCGACCAAGGAACAAATTGTTGGCACCTCAGACCGGCTCTCGTAGAACGCGCGTGGACATGGGCTGGGCATGTCCACCAGCAAGGTGGTGGGAAAATCGGCTAAGGCATTGGCCACCGAAGAAGGCTTGAAAACGGCCAATGAACGGATTGTTGGCAACTCGCACCAACTCGTCGAATGGGAAAGTGATGGCCATGTCAGCAAGCCAGGCGACGGGAAAATCGGCCGGGGCATGAAACCGAGCGAGGAACGGATTGTTGGCACCTCGGACCGGCTCTCGTAGAATGCGCGTGGACATGGGCCGGGCAAGTCCACCATCAAGGTGGTGGGAAAATCAGCTAAGGCATTGGCCGCCGAAGAAGGATTGAAAACAGCCAAGGAACGGATTGTTGGCAACTCGCACCAACTCGTCGAATGGGCGAGTCCTGGCCATGTCAGCAAGCCAGGCGACGGGAAAATCGGCCGGGGCATGAAACCGACCAAGGAACGGATTGTTGGCACCTCGGACCGGCTCTCGTAGAATGTGCGTGGACATGGGCTGCGCATGTCCACCAGAAAGGTGGTGGGAAAATCGGCTAAGGCGTTGGCCACCGAAGAAGGCTTGAAAACGGCCAATGAACGGATTGTTGGCAACTCGCACCAACTCGTCGAATGGGCTAGTGCTGGCCATGTCAGCAAGCCAGGCGAAGGGAAAATCAGCCGGGGCATGAAACGGACCAAGGAACGGATTGTTGGCACCTCGGACCGGCTCTCGTAGAATGCGCGTGAACATGGGCTGGGCATGTCCACCAGCAAGGTGGTGGGAAAATCAGCTAAGGCATTGGCCACCAAAGAAGGCTTGAAAACGGCCAATGAACGGATTGTTGGCAGCTCGCACCAACGCGTCGAATGGGCGAGTGCTGGCCATGTCAGCAAGCCAGGCGACGGGAAAATCGGCCGGGGCATGAAACCGAGCGAGGAACGGATTGTTGGCACCTCGGACCGGCTCTCATAGAATGCGCGTGGATATGGGCTGGGCATGTCCACCATCAAGGTGGTGGGAAAATCAGATAAGGCATTGGCCCCCGAAGAAGGCTTGAAAACGGCCAAGGAGCGGATTGTTGGCAACTCGCACCAACTCGTCGAATGGGCGAGTCCTAGCCATGTCAGCAAGCCAGGCGACGGGAAAATCGGCCGGGGCATGAAACCGACCAAGGAACGGATTGTTGGCACCTCGGACCGGCTCTCGTAGAATGTGCGTGGACATGGGCTGGGCATGTCCACCAGAAAGGTGGTGGGAAAATCGGCTAAGGCGTTGGCCACCGAAGAAGGCTTGAAAACGGCCAATGAACGGATTGTTGGCAACTCGCACCAACTCGTCGAATGGGCGAGTGCTGGCCTTGTCAGCAAGCCAGGAGATGGGAAACTCGGCCGGGGCATGAAACCGACCAAGGAACAAATTGTTGGCACCTCAGACCGGCTCTCGTAGAACGCGCGTGGACATGGGCTGGGCATGTCCACCAGCAAGGTGGTGGGAAAATCGGCTAAGGCATTGGCCACCGAAGAAGGCTTGAAAACGGCCAATGAACGGATTGTTGGCAACTCGGACCAACTCGTCGAATGGGAAAGTGATGGCCATGTCAGCAAGCCAGGCGACGGGAAAATCGGCCGGGGCATGAAACCGAGCGAGGAACGGATTGTTGGCACCTCGGACCGGCTCTCATAGAATGCGCGTGGACATGGGCTGGGCATGTCCACCATCAAGGTGGTGGGAAAATCAGATAAGGCATTGGCCCCCGAAGAAGGCTTGAAAACGGCCAAGGAGCGGATTGTTGGCAACTCGCACCAACTCGTCGAATGGGCGAGTCCTGGCCATGTCAGCAAGCCACGCAACGGGAAAATCGGCCGGGGCATGAAACCGACCAAGCAACGAAATGTTGGCACCTCGGACCGGCTCTCGTAGAATGTGCGTGGACATGGGCTGGGCATGTCCACCAGAAAGGTGGTGGGAAAATCGGCTAAGGCGTTGGCCACCGAAGAAGGCTTGAAAACGGCCAATGAACGGATTGTTGGCAACTCGCACCAACTCGTCGAATGGGCGAGTGCTGGCCATGTCAGCAAGCCAGGCGAAGGGAAAATCAGCCGGGGCATGAAACGGACCAAGGAACGGATTGTTGGCACCTCGGACCGGCTCTCGTAGAATGCGCGTGAACATGGGCTGGGCATGTCCACCAGCAAGGTGGTGGGAAAATCTGCTAAGGCATTGGCCACCAAAGAAGGCTTGAAAACGGCCAATGAACGGATTGTTGGCAACTCGCACCAACGCGTCGAATGGGCGAGTGCTGGCCATGTCAGCAAGCCAGGCGACGGGAAAATCGGCCGGCGCATGAAACCGACCAAGGAACGGATTATTGGCACCTCGGACCGGCTCTCGTAGAATGCGCGTGGACATGGGCTGGGCATGTCCACCAGCAAGGTGGTGGGAAAATCGGCTAAGGCATTGGCCACCGAAGAAGGCTTGAAAATGGCCAATGAAGGGATTGTTGGCAACTCGCACCAACTCGTCGAATGGGCGAGTGCTGGCCATGTCAGCAAGCCAGGCGACGGGAAAATCGGCCGGGGCATGAAACCGACCAAGGAACGGATTGTTGGCACCTCGAACCGGCTGTCGTAGAATGCGCGTGGACATGGGCTGGGCATGTCCACCAGCAAGGTGGTGGGAAAATCGGCGAAAGCATTGGCCACCGAAGAAGGCCTGAAAACGGCCAATGAACGAATTATTGGCAACTCGCACCAACTCGTCGAATGGCCGAGTGCTTGGCATGTCAGTAAGCCAGGCAACGGGAAAATCAGCCGAGGCATGAAACCGACCAAGGAACGAATTTTTGGCACCTCGGACCGGCTCTCGTAGAATGCGCGTGGACATGGGCAGGGCATGTCCACCAGCAAGGTGGTGGGAAAATCGGCTAAGGCATTGGCCACCGAAGAAGGCTTGAAAACGGCCAATGAACGGATTGTTGGCAACTCGCACCAACTCGTCGAATGGGAAAGTGATGGCCATGTCAGCAAGCCAGGCGATGGGAAAATCGGCCGGGGCATGAAACCGAGCGAGGAACGGATTGTTGGCACCTCGGACCGGCTCTCGTAGAATGCGCGTGGACATGGGCTGGGCAAGTCCACCATCAAGGTGGTGGGAAAATCAGCCAAGGCATTGGCCACCAAAGAAGGCTTGAAAACGGCCAATGAACGGATTGTTGGCAGCTCGCACTAACGCGTCGAATGGGCGAGTGCTGGCCAGGTCAGCAAGCCAGGCGACGGGAAAATCGGCCGGGGCATGAAACCGAGCGAGGAACGGATTGTTGGCACCTCGGACCGGCTCTCGTAGAATGCGCGTGGACATGGGCTGGGCATGTCCACCAGCAAGGTGGTGCGAAAATCGGCTAAGGCATTGGCCACCGAAGAAGGCCTGAAAACGGCCAATGAACGGATTGTTGGCAACTCGCACCAACTCGTCGAATGGGCGAGTGCTGGCCATGTCAGCAACCCAGGCGACGGGAAAATAGGCCGGGGCATGAAACCGACCAAGGAACGGATTGTTGGCACCTTGGACCGGCTCTCGTAGAATGTGCGTGGACATGGGCTGGGCATGTCCACCAGAAAGGTGGTGGGAAAATCGGCTAAGGCGTTGGCCACTGAAGAAGGCTTGAAAACGGCCAATGAACGGATTGTTGGCAACTCGCACCAACTCGTCGAATGGGCGAGTGCTGGCCATGTCAGCAAGCCAGGAGATGGGAAACTCGGCCGGGGCATGAAACCGACCAAGGAACAAATTGTTGGCACCTCGGACCGGCTCTCGTAGAATGTGCGTGGACATGGGCTGGGCATGTCCACCAGCAAGGTGGTGGGAAAATCGGCGAAAGTATTGGCCACCGAAGAAGGCTTGAAAACGGCCAATGAACGGATTGTTGGGAACTCGCACTAACTCGTCGAATGGCCGAGTGCTGGCCATGTCAGCAAGCCAGGCGATGAGAAACTTGGCCTGGGCATGAAACCGACCAAGGAACGGATTGTTGGCACCTCGGACCGGCTCTCGTAGAATGCGCGTGGACATGGGCTGGGCATGTCCACCAGCAAGGTGGTGGGAAAATCGGCTAAGGCATTGGCCACCGAAGAAGGCCTGAAAACGGCCAATGAACGAATTATTGGCAACTCGCACCAACTCGTCGAATGGCCGAGTGCTTGGCATGTCAGTAAGCCAGGCAACGGGAAAATCAGCCGAGGCATGAAACCGACCAAGGAACGAATTTTTGGCACCTCGGACCGGCTCTCGTAGAATGCGCGTGGACATGGGCAGGGCATGTCCACCAGCAAGGTGGTTGGAAAATCGGCTAAGGCATTGGCCACCGAAGAAGGCTTGAAAACGGCCAATGAACGGATTGTTGGCAACTCGCACCAACTCGTCGAATGGGAAAGTGATGGCCATGTCAGCAAGCCAGGCGACGGGAAAATCGGCCGGGGCATGAAACCGAGCGAGGAACGGATTGTTGGCACCTCGGACCGGCTCTCATAGAATGCGCGTGGACATGGGCTGGGCATGTCCACCATCAAGGTGGTGGGAAAATCAGATAAGGCATTGGCCCCCGAAGAAGGCTTGAAAACGGCCAAGGAGCGGATTGTTGGCAACTCGCACCAACTCGTCGAATGGGCGAGTCCTGGCCATGTCAGCAAGCCAGGCGACGGGAAAATCGGCCGGGGCATGAAACCGACCAAGGAACGGATTGTTGGCACCTCGGACCGGCTCTCGTAGAATGTGCGTGGAGATGGGCTTGGCATGTCCACCAGAAAAGTGGTGGGAAAATCGGCTAAGGCGTTGGCCACCGAAGAAGGCTTGAAAACGGCCAATGAACGGATTGTTGGCAACTCGCACCAACTCGTCGAATGGGCGAGTGCTGGCCTTGTCAGCAAGCCAGGAGATGGGAAACTCGGCCGGGGCATGAAACCGACCAAGGAACAAATTGTTGGCACCTCAGACCGGCTCTCGTAGAATGCGCGTGGACATGGGCTGGGCATGTCCACCAGCAAGGTGGTGGGAAAATCGGCTAAGGCATTGGCCACCGAAGAAGGCTTGAAAACGGCCAATGAACGGATTGTTGGCAACTCGCACCAACTCGTCGAATGGGCGAGTGCTGGCCATGTCAGCAAGCCAGGCGAAGGGAAAATCAGCCGGGGCATGAAACGGACCAAGGAACGGATTGTTGGCACCTCGGACCGGCTCTCATAGAATGCGCGTGAACATGGGCTGGGCATGTCCACCAGCAAGGTGGTGGGAAAATCGGCTAAGGCATGGGCCACCAAAGAAGGCTTGAAAACGGCCAATGAACGGATTGTTGGCAACTCGCACCAACTCGTCGAATGGGCGAGTGCTGGCCATGTCAGCAAGCCAGGCGAAGGGAAAATCATCCGGGGCATGAAACGGACCAAGGAACGGATTGTTGGCACCTCGGACCGGCTCTCGTAGAATGCGCGTGAACATGGGCCGGGCATGTCCACCAGCAAGGTGGTGGGAAAATCGGCTAAGGCATTGGCCACCAAAGAAGGCTTGAAAACGGCCAATGAACGGATTATTGGCAACTCGCACCAACGCGTCGAATGGGCGAGTGCTGGCCATGTCAGCAAGCCAGGCGACGGGAAAATCGGCCGGGGCATGAAACCGAGCAAGGAACGGATTGTTGGCACCTCGAACCGGCTGTCGTAGAATGCGCGTGGACATGGGCTGGGCATGTCCACCAGCAAGGTGGTGGGAAAATCGGCGAAAGCATTGGCCACCGAAGAAGGCTTGAAAACAGACAATGAACGGATTGTTGGGAACTCGCACCAACTCGTCGAATGGGCGAGTGCTGGCCATGTCAGCAAGCCAGGCGATGAGAAACTTGGCCTGGCATGAAACCGACCAAGGAACGGATTGTTGGCACCTCGGACCGGCTCTCGTAGAATGCGCGTGGACATGGGCTGGACATGTCCACCAGCAAGGTGGTGGGAAAATCGGGTAAGGCATTGGCCACCTAAGAAGGCTTGAAAACGGCCAATGAACGGATTGTTGGCAACTCGCACCAACTCGTCGAATGGGCGAGTGCTGGCCATGTCAGCAAGCCAGGCGAAGGGAAAATCGGCCGGGGCATGAAACGGACCAAGGAACGGATTGTTGGCACCTCGGACCGGCTCTCGTAGAATGCGCGTAAACATGGGCTGGGCATGTCCACCAGCAAGGTGGTGGGAAAATCGGGTAAGGCATTGGCCACCTAAGAAGGCTTGAAAACGGCCAATGAACTGATTGTTGGCAACTCGCACCAACGCGTCGAATGGGCGAGTGCTGGCCATGTCAGCAAGCCAGGCGAAGGGAATATCGACCGGGGCATGAAACCGACCAAGGAACGGATTATTGGCACCTCGGACCGGCTCTCGTAGAATGCGCGTGGACATGGGCTGGGCATGTCCACCAGCAAGGTGGTGGGAAAATCGGCTAAGGCATTGGGCACCGAAGAAGGCTTGAAAACGGCCAATGAAGGGATTGTTGGCAACTCGCGCCAACTCGTCGAATGGGCGAGTGCTGGCCATGTCAGGAAGCCAGGCGACGGGAAAATCGGCCGGGGCATGAAACCGAGCGAGGAACGGATTGTTGGCACCTCGGACCGGCTCTCGTAGAATGCGCGTGGACATGGGCTGGGCATGTCCACCAGCAAGGTGGTGCGAAAATCGGCTAAGGCATTGGCCACCGAAGAAGGCTTGAAAACGGCCAATGAACGGATTGTTGGCAACTCGCACCAACTCGTCGAATGGGCGAGTGCTGGCCATGTCAGCAAGCCAGGCGAAGGGAAAATCGGCCGGGGCATGAAACGGACCAAGGAACGGATTGTTGGCACCTCGGACCGGCTCTCGTAGAATGCGCGTAAACATGGGCTGGGCATGTCCACCAGCAAGGTGGTGGGAAAATCGGGTAAGGCATTGGCCACCTAAGAAGGCTTGAAAACGGCCAATGAACTGATTGTTGGCAACTCGCACCAACGCGTCGAATGGGCGAGTGCTGGCCATGTCAGCAAGCCAGGCGAAGGGAAAATCGACCGGGGCATGAAACCGACCAAGGAACGGATTATTGGCACCTCGGACCGGCTCTCGTAGAATGCGCGTGGACATGGGCTGGGCATGTCCACCAGCAAGGTGGTGGGAAAATCGGCTAAGGCATTGGGCACCGAAGAAGGCTTGAAAACGGCCAATGAAGGGATTGTTGGCAACTCGCGCCAACTCGTCGAATGGGCGAGTGCTGGCCATGTCAGGAAGCCAGGCGACGGGAAAATCGGCCGGGGCATGAAACCGACCAAGGAACGGATTGTTGGCACCTCGAACCGGCTGTCGTAGAATGCGCGTGGACATGGGCTGGGCATGTCCACCAGCAAGGTGGTGGGAAAATCGGCGAAAGCATTGGCCACCGAAGAAGGCTTGAAAACAGACAATGAACGGATTGTTGGGAACTCGCACCAACTCGTCGAATGGGCGAGTGCTGGCCATGTCAGCAAGCCAGGCGATGAGAAACTTGGCCTGGGCATGAAACCGACCAAGGAACGGATTGTTGGCACCTCGGACCGGCTCTCGTAGAATGCGCGTGGACATGGGCTGGACATGTCCACCAGCAAGGTGGTGGGAGAATCGACTAAGGCATTGGCCACCGAAGAAGGCCTGAAAACGGCCAATGAACGAATTATTGGCAACTCGCACCAACTCGTCGAATGGGCGAGTGCTGGCCATGTCAGCAAGCCAGGCGACGGGAAAATCGGCCGGGGCATGAAACCGACCAAGGAACGGATTGTTGGAATCTCGGACCGGCTCTCGTAGAATGCACGTGGACATGGTCTGGGCATGTCCACCAGCAAGGTGGTGGGAAAATCGGCTAAGGCATTGGCCACCGAAGAAGGCTTGAAAACGGCCAATGAACGGATTGTTGGCAACTCGCACCAACTCGTCGAATGGGCAAGTGATGGCCATGTCAGAAAGCCAGGCGACGGGAAAATCGGCCGGGGAATGAAACCGAGCGAGGAACGGATTGTTGGAACCTCGGACCGGCTCTCGTAGAATGCACGTGGACATGGTCTGGGCATGTCCACCAGCAAGGTGGTGGGAAAATTGGCTAAGGCATTGGCCACCGAAGAAGGCTTGAAAACGGCCAATGAACGGATTGTTGGCAACTCGCACCAACTCGTCGAATGGGCAAGTGATGGCCATGTCAGAAAGCCAGGCGACGGGAAAATCGGCTGGGGCATGAAACCGACCAAGGAACGGATTGTTGGCACCTCGGACCGGCTCTCGTAGAATGCCCGTGGACATGGGCTGGGCATGTCCACCCGCAAGGTGGTGGGAAAATCGGCTAAGGCATTGGCCACCGAAGAAGGCTTGAAAACGGCCAATGAACGGATTGTTGGCAACTCGCACCAACGCGTCGAATGGGCGAGTGCTGGCCATGTCAGCAAGCCAGGCGAAGGGAAAATCGACCGGGGCATGAAACCGACCAAGGAACGGATTATTGGCACCTCGGACCGGCTCTCGTAGAATGCGCGTGGACATGGGCTGGGCATGTCCACCAGCAAGGTGGTGGGAAAATCGGCTAAGGCATTGGGCACCGAAGAAGGCTTGAAAACGGCCAATGAAGGGATTGTTGGCAACTCGCGCCAACTCGTCGAATGGGCGAGTGCTGGCCATGTCAGCAAGCCAGGCGACGGGAAAATCGGCCGGGGCATGAAACCGACCAAGGAACGGATTGTTGGCACCTCGAACCGGCTGTCGTAGAGTGCGCGTGGACATGGGCTGGGCATGTCCACCAGCAAGGTGGTGGGAAAATCGGCGAAAGCATTGGCCACCGAAGAAGGCTTAAAAACGGACAATGAACGGATTGTTGGGAACTCGCACCAACTCGTCGAATGGGCGAGTGCTGGCCATGTCAGCAAGCCAGGCGATGAGAAACTTGGCCTGGGCATGAAACCGACCAAGGAACGGATTGTTGGCACCTCGGACCGGCTCTCGTAGAATGCGCGTGGACATGGGCTGGACATGTCCACCAGCAAGGTGGTGGGAAAATCGACTAAGGCATTGGCCACCGAAGAAGGCATGAAAACGGCCAATGAACGAATTATTGGCAACTCGCACCAACTCGTCGAATGGGCGAGTGCTGGCCATGTCAGCAAGCCAGGCGACGGGAAAATCGGCCGGGGCATGAAACCGACCAAGGAACGGATTGTTGGAATCTCGGACCGGCTCTCGTAGAATGCACGTGGACATGGTCTGGGCATGTCCACCAGCAAGGTGGTGGGAAAATCGGCTAAGGCATTGGCCACCGAAGAAGGCTTGAAAACGGCCAATGAACGGATTGTTGGCAACTCGCACCAACTCGTCGAATGGGCAAGTGATGGCCATGTCAGCAAGCCAGGCGACGGGAAAATCGGCCGGGGAATGAAACCGAGCGAGGAACGGATTGTTGGAACCTCGGACCGGCTCTCGTAGAATGCACGTGGACATGGTCTGGGCATGTCCACCAGCAAGGTGGTGGGAAAATCGGCTAAGGCATTGGCCACCGAAGAAGGCTTGAAAACGGCCAATGAACGGATTGTTGGCAACTCGCACCAACGCGTCGAATGGGCGAGTGCTGGCCATGTCAGCAAGCCAGGCGACGGGAAAATCAGCCGGGGCATGAAAGCGAGCGAGGAACGGATTGTTGGCACCTCGGACCAGCTCTCGTAGAATGCGCGTGGACATGGGCTGGGCATGTCCACCAGCAGGGCGGTGGGAAAATCGGCTAAGGCATTGGCCACCGAAGAAGGCTTGAAAACGGCCAATGAACGGATCGTTGGCAACTCGCACCAACTCGTCGAATGGGCAAGTGATGGCCATGTCAGAAAGCCAGGCGACGGGAAAATCGGCCGGGGCATGAAACCGAGCGAGGAACGGATTGTTGGCACCACGGACCGGCTCTCGTAGAATGCGCGTGGACATGGGCTGGGCATGTCCACCAGCAAGGTGGTAGGAAAATCGGCTAAGGCATTGGCCACCGAAGAAGGCTTGAAAACGGCCAATGAACGGATTGTTGGCAACTCGCACCAACTCGTCGAATGGGCGAGTGCTGGCCATGTCAGCAAGCCAGGCGACGGGAAAATTGGCCGGGGCATGAAACCGACCAAGGAACGGATTGTTGGAATCTCGGACCGTCTCTCGTGGAATGCACGTGGACATGGTCTGGGCATGTCCACCAGCAAGGTGGTGGGAAAATCGGCTAAGGCATTGGCCACCGAAGAAGGCTTGAAAACGGCCAATGAACGGATTGTTGGCAACTCGCACCAACTCGTCGAATGGGCGAGTGCTGGCCATGTCAGCAAGCCAGGCGAAGGGAAAATCGGCCGGGGCATGAAACGGACCAAGGAACGGATTGTTGGCACCTCGGACCGGCTCTCGTAGAATGCGCGTGAACATGGGCTGGGCCTGTCCACCAGCAAGGTGGTGGGAAAATCGGCTAAGGCATTGGCCACCAAAGAAGGCTTGAAAACGGCCAATGAACGGATTGTTGGCAACTCGCACCAACTCGTCGAATGGGCGAGAGCTGGCCATGTCAGCAAGCCAGGCGACGGGAAAATCGGCCGTGGCATGAAACCGACCAAGGAACGGATTGTTGGCACCTCGGACCGGCTCTCGTAGAATGTGCGTGGACATGGGCTGGGCATGTCCACCAAAAAGGTGGTGGGAAAATCGGCTAAGGCGTTGGCCTCCGAAGAAGGCTTGTAAACGGCCAATGAACGGATTGTTGGCAACTCGCACCAACTCGTCGAATGGGCGATTGCTGGCCATGTCAGTAAGCCAGGAGATGGGAAACTCGGCCGGGGCATGAAACCGACCAAGGAACAAATTGTTGGCACCTCGGACCGGCTCTCGTAGAATGCGCGTGGACATGGGCTGGGCATGTCCACCAGCAAGGTGGTGGGAAAATTGGCTAAGGCATTGGCCACCGAAGAAGGCTTGAAAACGGCCAATGAACGGATTGTTGGCAACTCGCACCAACTCGTCGAATGGGCGAGTGCTGGCCATGTCAGCAAGCCAGGCGAAGGGAAAATCGACCGGGGCATGAAACGGGCCAAGGAACGGATAGTTGGTACCTCGGACCGGCTCTCGTAGAATGCGCGTGAACATGGGCTGGGCATGTCCACCAGCAAGGTGGTGGGAAAATTGGCTAAGGCATTGGCCACCAAAGAAGGCTTGAAAACGGCCAATGAACGGATTGTTGGCAACTCGCACCAACGCGTCGAATGGGCGAGTACTGGCCATGTCAGCAAGCCAGGCGACGGGAAAATCGGCCGGGGCATGAAACCGAGCGAGGAACGGATTGTTGGCACCTCGGACTGGCTCTCGTAGAATGCGCGAGGATATGGGCTGGGCATGTCCACTAGCAAGGTGGTGGGAAAATCGGCTAAGGCATTGGCCACCGAAGAAGGCTTGAAAATGGCCAATCAACGGATTGTTGGCAACTCGCACCAACTCGTCGAATGCGCGAGTGCTGGCCATGTCAGCAAGCCAGGCGACGGGAAAATCCGCCGGGGCATGAAACCGACCAAAGAACGGATTGTTGGCACCTCGGACCAGCTCTCGTAGAATGTGCGTGGACATGGGCTGGGCATGTCCACCAGAAAGGTGGTGGGAAAATCGGCTAAGGCGTTGGCCACCGAAGAAGGCTTGAAAACGGCCAATGAACGGATTATTGGCAACTCGCACCAACGCGTCGAATGGGCGAGTGCTGGCCATGTCAGCAAGCCAGGCGACGGGAAAATCGGCCGGGGCATGAAACCGAGCGAGGAACGGATTGTTGGCACCTCGGACCGGCTCTCGTAGAATGCGCGTGGACATGGGCTGGGCATGTCCACCAGCAAGGTGGTGGGAAAATCGGCTAAGGCATTGGCCACCGAAGAAGGCTCGAAAACGGCCAATGAACGGATTGTTGGCAACTCGCACCAACTCGTCGAATGGGCGAGTGCTGGCCATGTCAGCAAGCTAGGCGAAGGGAAAATCGGCCGGGGCATGAAACTGACCAAGGAACGGATTGTTGGCACCTCGGACCGGCTCTCGTAGAATGCGCGTGGAGATGGGCTGGACATGTCCACCAGAAAGGTGGTGGGAAAATCGGTTAAGGCGTTGGCCTCCGAAGAAGGCTTGAAAACGGCCAATGAACGGATTGTTGGCAACTCGCACCAACTCGTCGAATGGGCGATTGCTGGCCATGTCAGCAAGCCAGGAGATGGGAAACTCGGCTGGGGCATGAAACCGACCAAGGAACAAATTGTTGGCACCTCGGACCGGCTCTCGTAGAATGCGCGTGGACATGGGCTGGGCATGTCCACCAGCAAGGTGGTGGGAAAATCGGCTAAGGCATTGGCCACCGAAGAAGGCTTGAAAACGGCCAATGAACGGATTGTTGGCAACTCGCACCAACTCGTCGAATGGGCGAGTGCTGGCCATGTCAGCAAGCCAGGCGAAGGGAAAATCGGCCGGGGCATGAAACGGACCAAGGAACGGATTGTTGGTACCTCGGACCGACTCTCGTAGAATGCGCGTGAACATGGGCTGGGCATGTCCACCAGCAAGGTGGTGGGAAAATTGGCTAAGGCATTGGCCACCAAAGAAGGCTTGAAAACGGCCAATGAACGGATTGTTGGCAACTCGCACCAACGCGTCGAATGGGCGAGTGCTGGCCATGTCAGCAAGCCAGGCGACGGGAAAATCGGCCGGGGCATGAAACCGAGCGAGGAACGGATTGTTGGCACCTCGGACTGGCTCTCGTAGAATGCACGAGGACATGGGCTGGGCATGTCCACTAGCAAGGTGGTGGGAAAATCGGCTAAGGCATTGGCCACCGAAGAAGGCTTGAAAATGGCCAATCAACGGATTGTTGGCAACTAGCACCAACTCGTCGAATGGGCGAGTGCTGGCCATGTCAGCAAGCCAGGCGACGGGAAAATCGGCCGGGGCATGAAACCGACCAAGGAACGGATTGTTGGCACCTCGGACCGGCTCTCGTAGAATGTTCGTGGACATGGGCTGGGCATGTCCACCAGAAAGGTGGTGGGAAAATCGGCTAAGGCGTTGGCCACCGAAGAAGGCCTGAAAACGGCCAATGAACGGATTGTTGGCAACTCGCACCAACTCGTCGAATGGGCGAGTGCTGTCCATGTCAGCAAGCCAGGAGATGGGAAACTCGTCCGGGGCATGAAACCGACCAAGGAACAAATTGTTGGCACCTCGGACCGGCTCTCGTAGAATGCGCGTGGACATGGGCTGGGCATGTCCACCAGCAAGGTGGTGGGAAAATCGGCTAAGGCATTGGCCACCGAAGAAGGCTCGAAAACGGCCAATGAACGGATTGTTGGCAACTCGCACCAACTCGTCGAATGGGCGAGTGCTGGCCATGTCAGCAAGCTAGGCGAAGGGAAAATCGGCCGGGGCATGAAACTGACCAAGGAACGGATTGTTGGCACCTCGGACCGGCTCTCGTAGAATGCGCGTGGACATGGGCTGGGCATGTCCACCAGCAAGGCGGTGGGAAAATCGGCTAAGGCATTGGCCACCAAAGAAGGCTTGAAACCGGCCAATGAACGGATTGTTGGCGACTCGCACCAACTCGTCGAATGGGCGAGTGCTGGCCATGTCAGCAAGCCAGGCGAAGGGAAAATTGGCCGGGGCATGAAACCGACCAAGGAACGGATTGTTGGCACCTCGGACCGGCTCTCGTAGAATGCGCGTGGACATGGGCCGGGCATGTCCACCAGCAAGGTGGTGGGAAAATCGGCTAAGGCATTGGCCACCGAAGAAGGCTTGAAAACGGCCAATGAACAGATTGTTGGCAACTCGCACCAACTCGTCGAATGGGCGAGTGCTGGCCATGTCAGCAAGCCAGGCGACGGGAAAATCGGCCGGGGCATGAAACCGACCAAGGAACGGATTGTTGGCACCTCGGACCGGCTCTCGTAGAATGCGCGTGGACATGGACTGGGCATGTCCACCAGCAAGGTGGTGGGAAAATCGGCTAAGGCATTGGCCACCGAAGAAGGCTCGAAAACGGCCAATGAACGGATTGTTGGCAACTCGCACCAACTCGTCGAATGGTCGAGTGCTGGCCATGTCAGCAAGCCAGGCGACGGGAAAATCGGCCGGGGCATGAAACCGACCAAGGAACGGATTGTTGGCGCCTCGGACCGACTCTCGTAGAATGCGCGTGGACATGGGCTGGGCATGTCCACCAGCAAGGTGGTGGGAAAATCGGCTAAGGCATTGGCCACCGAAGAAGGCTTGAAAACGGCCAAAGAACGGATTATTGGCAACTCGCACCAACTCGTCGAATGGGCGAGTGCTGGCCATGTCTGGAAGCCTGGCGACGGAAAAATCGGCCGGGGCATGAAGCCGTCCAAGGAACGGATTGTTGGCACCTCGGACCTGCTCTCGTGGAATGCGCGTGGACATGGGCTGGGCATGTCCACCAGCAAGGTGGTGGGAAAATCGGCGAAAGCATTGGCCACCGAAGAAGGCTTGAAAACGGCCAATGAACGGATTGTTGGCAACACGCCCCAACTCGTCGAATGGGCGAGTGCTGGCCATGTCAGCAAGCCAGGCGAAGGGAAACTCGGCCGGGGCATGAAACCGACCAAGGAACGGATTGTTGACACCTCGGACCGGCTCTCGTGAAATGCGCGTGGACATGGGCTGGGCATGTCCACTAGCAAGGTGGTGGGAAAATCGGCTAAGGCATTGGCCACTGAAGAAGGCTTGAAAACGGCCAATGAACGGATTGTTGGCAACACGCCCCAACTCGTCGAATGGGCGAGTCCTGGCCATGTCAGCAAGCCAGGCTATGGGAAAATCGGTCGGGGCATGAAACCGACCAAGGAACGGATTGTTGGCACCTCGGACCGGCTCTCGTAGAATGCGCGTGGACATGGGCCGGGCATGTCCACCAGCAAGGTGGTGGGAAAATCGGCTAAGGCATTGGCCACCGAAGAAGGCTCGAAAACGGCCAATGAACGGATTGTTGGCAACTCGCACCAACTCGTCGAATGGTCGAGTGCTGGCCATGTCAGCAGGCCAGGCGACGGGAAAATCGGCCGGGGCATGAAACCGACCAAGGAACGGATTGTTGGTGCCTCGGACCGACTCTCGTAGAATGCGCGTGGACATGGGCTGGGCATGTCCACCAGCAAGGTGGTGGGAAAATCGGCTAAGGCATTGGCCACCGAAGAAGGCTTGAAAACGGCCAAAGAACGGATTATTGGCAACTCGCACCAACTCGTCGAATGGGCGAGTGCTGGCCATGTCTGGAAGCCTGGCGACGGGAAAATCGACCGGGGCATGAAACCGTCCAAGGAACGGATTGTTGGCACCTCGGACCTGCTCTCGTGGAATGCGCGTGGACATGGGCTGGGCATGTCCACCAGCAAGGTGGTGGGAAAATCGGCGAAAGCATTGGCCACCGAAGAAGGCTTAAAAACGGCCAATGAACGGATTGTTGGCAACTCGCCCCAACTCTTCGAATGGGCGAGTGCTGGCAATGTCATCAAGCCAGGCGAAGGGAAACTCGTCCGGGGCATGAAACCGACCACGGAACGGATTGTTGGCACCTCGGACCGGCTCTCGTAGAATGCGCGTGGACATGGGCTGGGCATGTCCACCAGCAAGGTGGTGGGAAAATCGGCTAAGGCATTGGCCACCGAAGAAGGACTGAAAACGGCCAATGAACGGATTGTTGGCAACTCGCACCAACTCGTCGAATGTCCGAATGCTGGCCATGTCAGCAAGCCTGGCGACGGGAAAATCGGCCGGGGCATGAAACCTACCAAGGAACGGATTGTTGGCACCTCGGACCGGCTCTCGTAGAATGCGCGTGGACATGGGCTGGGCATGTGCACCAGCAAGGTGGTGGGAAAATCGGCGAAGGCATTGGCCGCCGAAGAAGTCTTGAAAACGGCCAATGAACGGATTGTTGGCAATTGGCACCAACTCGTCGAATGGGCAAGTGATGGCCATCTCAACAATCCAGGCGACGGGTAAATCGGCTGGGGCATGAAACCGACCAAGGAACGGATTGTTGGCACCTCGGACCGGCTCTCGTAGAATGCGCGTGGACATGGGCTGGGCATGTCCACCAGCAAGGTGGTGGGAAAATCGGCTAAGGCATTGGCCACCGAAGAAGGCTTGAAAACGGCCAAAGAACGGATTATTGGCAACTCGCACCAACTCGTCGAATGGGCGAGTGCTGGCCATGTCTGGAAGCCTGGCGACGGGAAAATCGGCCGGGGCATGAAACCGTCCAAGGAACGGATTGTTGGCACCTCGGACCTGCTCTCGTGGAATGCGCGTGGACATGGGCTGGGCATGTCCACCAGCAAGTTGGTGGGAAAATCGGCGAAAGCATTGGCCACCGAAGAAGGCTTAAAAACGGCCAATGAACGGATTGTTGGCAACTCGCCCCAACTCTTCGAATGGGCGAGTGCTGGCCATGTCATCAAGCCAGGCGAAGGGAAACTCGTCCGGGGCATGAAACCGACCAAGGAACGGATTGTTGGCACCTCGGACCGGCTCTCGTAGAATGCGCGTGGACATGGGCTGGGCATGTCCACCAGCAAGGTGGTGGGAAAATCGGCTAAGGCATTGGCCACCGAAGAAGGATTGAAAACGGCCAATGAACGGATTGTTGGCAACTCGCACCAACTCGTCGAATGTCCGAATGCTGGCCATGTCAGCAAGCCTGGCGACGGGAAAATCGGCCGGGGCATGAAACCGACCAAGGAACGGATTGTTGGCACCTCGGACCGGCTCTCGTAGAATGCGCGTGGACATGGGCTGGGCATGTGCACCAGCAAGGTGGTGGGAAAATCGGCGAAGGCATTGGCCACCGAAGAAGGCTTGAAAACGGCCAATGAACGGATTGTTGGCAACTGGCACCAACTCGTCGAATGGGCAAGTGATGGCCATCTCAACAATCCAGGCGACGCGTAAATCGGCTGGGGCATGAAACCGACCAAGGAACTGATTGTTGGCACCTCGGACTGGCTCTCGTAGAATGCGCGTGGACATGGGCTGGGCATGTCCACCAGCAAGGTGGTGGGAAAATCGGCTAAGGCATGGGCCACCGAAGAAGGCTTGAAAACGGCCAATGAACGGATTGTTGGCAACTCGCACCAACTTGTCGATTGGGCGAGTGCTAGCCATGTCAGCAAGCCAGGCGATGGGAAAATCGTCCGGGGCATGAAACCGACCAAGGAACGGATTGTTGGCTCCTCGGACCGGCTCTCGTAGAATGCGCGTGGACATGGGCTGGGCATGTCCAACAGCAAGGTGGAGGGAAAATCGGCGAAAGCATTGGCCACCGAAGAAGGCTTGAAAACGGCCAATGAACGGATTGTTGGCAACTCGCCCCAACTCGTCGAATGGGCAAGTGCTGGCCATGTCAGCAAGCCAGGCGAAGGGAAACTCGGCCGGGGCATGAAACTGACCAAGGAACGGATTGTTGACACCTCGGACCGGCTCTCGTGAAATGCGCGTGGACATGGGCTGGCCATGTCCACTAGCAAGGTGGTGGGAAAATCGGCTAAGGCATTGGCCACCGAAGAAGGCTGGAAAACGGCCAATGAACGGATTATTGGCAACTCGCACCAACTCATCGCATGGGCGAGTGCTGGCCATGTCAGTAAGCCAGGCGACGGGAAAATAGGCCGGGGCATGAAACCGACCAAGGAACAGATTGTTGGCACCTCGAACCGGCTCTCGTAGAATGCACGTGGACATGGGCTGGGCATGTCCACCAGCAAGGTGGTGGGAAAATCGGCTAAGGCATTGGCCACCGAAGAAGGCTTGAAAACGGCCAAAGAACGGATTTTTGGCAACTCGCACCAACTCGTCGAATGGGCGAGTGCTGGCCATGTCTGGAAGCCTGGCGACGGGAAAATCGGCCGGGGCATGAAACCGTCCAAGGAACGGATTGTTGGCACCTCGGACCTGCTCTCGTGGAATGCGCGTGGACATGGGCTGGGCATGTCCACCAGCAAGTTGGTGGGAAAATCGGCGAAAGCATTGGCCACCGAAGAAGGCTTAAAAACGGCCAATGAACGGATTGTTGGCAACTCGCCCCAACTCTTCGAATGGGCGAGTGCTGGCCATGTCATCAAGCCAGGCGAAGGGAAACTCGTCCGGGGCATGAAACCGACCAAGGAACGGATTGTTGGCACCTCGGACCGGCTCTCGTAGAATGCGCGTGGACATGGGCTGGGCATGTCCACCAGCAAGGTGGTGGGAAAATCGGCTAAGGCATTGGCCACCGAAGAAGGATTGAAAACGGCCAATGAACGGATTGTTGGCAACTCGCACCAACTCGTCGAATGTCCGAATGCTGGCCATGTCAGCAAGCCTGGCGACGGGAAAATCGGCCGGGGCATGAAACCGACCAAGGAACGGATTGTTGGCACCTCGGACCGGCTCTCGTAGAATGCGCGTGGACATGGGCTGGGCATGTGCACCAGCAAGGTGGTGGGAAAATCGGCGAAGGCATTGGCCACCGAAGAAGGCTTGAAAACGGCCAATGAACGGATTGTTGGCAACTGGCACCAACTCGTCGAATGGGCAAGTGATGGCCATCTCAACAATCCAGGCGACGCGTAAATCGGCTGGGGCATGAAACCGACCAAGGAACTGATTGTTGGCACCTCGGACTGGCTCTCGTAGAATGCGCGTGGACATGGGCTGGGCATGTCCACCAGCAAGGTGGTGGGAAAATCGGCTAAGGCATGGGCCACCGAAGAAGGCTTGAAAACGGCCAATGAACGGATTGTTGGCAACTCGCACCAACTTGTCGATTGGGCGAGTGCTAGCCATGTCAGCAAGCCAGGCGATGGGAAAATCGTCCGGGGCATGAAACCGACCAAGGAACGGATTGTTGGCTCCTCGGACCGGCTCTCGTAGAATGCGCGTGGACATGGGCTGGGCATGTCCAACAGCAAGGTGGAGGGAAAATCGGCGAAAGCATTGGCCACCGAAGAAGGCTTGAAAACGGCCAATGAACGGATTGTTGGCAACTCGCCCCAACTCGTCGAATGGGCAAGTGCTGGCCATGTCAGCAAGCCAGGCGAAGGGAAACTCGGCCGGGGCATGAAACTGACCAAGGAACGGATTGTTGACACCTCGGACCGGCTCTCGTGAAATGCGCGTGGACATGGGCTGGCCATGTCCACTAGCAAGGTGGTGGGAAAATCGGCTAAGGCATTGGCCACCGAAGAAGGCTGGAAAACGGCCAATGAACGGATTATTGGCAACTCGCACCAACTCATCGCATGGGCGAGTGCTGGCCATGTCAGTAAGCCAGGCGACGGGAAAATAGGCCGGGGCATGAAACCGACCAAGGAACGGATTGTTGGCACCTCGAACCGGCTCTCGTAGAATGCACGTGGACATGGGCTGGGCATGTCCACCAGCAAGGTGGTGGGAAAATCGGCTAAGGCATTGGCCACCGAAGAAGGCTTGAAAACGGCCAAAGAACGGATTATTGGCAACTCGCACCAACTCGTCGAATGGGCGAGTGCTGGCCATGTCTGGAAGCCTAGCGACGGGAAAATCGGCCGGGGCATGAAACCGTCCAAGGAACGGATTGTTGGCACCTCGGACCTGCTCTCGTGGAATGCGCGTGGACATGGGCTGGGCATGTCCACCAGCAAGGTGGTGGGAAAATCGGCGGAAGCATTGGCCACCGAAGAAGGCTTAAAAACGGCCAATGAACGGATTGTTGGCAACTCGCCCCAACTCATCGAATGGGCGAGTGCTGGCCATGTCATCAAGCCAGGTGAAGGGAAACTCGTCCGGGGCATAAAACCGACCAAGCAACGGATTGTTGGCGCCTCGGACCGGCTCTCGTAGAATGCGCGTGGACATGGGCTGGGCATGTCCACCAGCAAGGTGGTGGGAAAATCGGCTAAGGCATTGGCCACCGAAGAAGGATTGAAAATGGCCAATGAACGGATTGTTGGCAACTCGCACCAACTCGTCGAATGTCCGAGTGCTGGCCATGTCAGCAAGCCTGGCGACGAGAAAATCGGCCGGGGCATTAAACCGACCAAGGAACGGATTGTTGGCACCTCGGACCGGCTCTCGTAGAATGCGCGTGGACATGGGCTGGGCATGTGCACCAGCAAGGTGGTGGGAAAATCGGCGAAGGCATTGGCCACCGAAGAAGGCTTGAAAACGGCCAATGAACGGATTGTTGGCAACTGGCACCAACTCGTCGAATGGGCAAGTGATGGCCATCTCAACAATCCAGGCGACGGGTAAATCGGCTGGGGCATGAAACCGACCAAGGAACGGATTGTTGGCACCTCGGACTGGCTCTCGTAGAATGCGCGTGGACATGGGCTGGGCATGTCCACCAGCAAGGTGGTGGGAAAATCGGCTAAGGCATTGGCCACCGAAGAAGGCTTGAAAACGGCCAATGAACGGATTGTTGGCAACTCGCACCAACTTGTCGATTGGGCGAGTGCTGGCCATGTCAGCAACCCAGGCGACGGGAAAATCGTCCGGGGCATGAAACCGACCAAGGAACGGATTGTTGGCACCTCGGACCGGCTCTCGTAGAATGCGCGTGGACATGGGCTGGGCATGTCCACCAGCAAGGTGGTGGGAAAATCGGCGAAAGCATTGGCCACCGAAGAAGGCTTGAAAACGGCCAATGAACGGATTGTTGGCAACTCGCCCCAACTCGTTGAATGGGCGAGTGCTGGCCATGTCAGCAACCCAGGCGACGGGAAAATCGTCCGGAGCATGAAACCGACCAAGGAACGGATTGTTGGCACCTCGGACCGGCTCTCGTAGAATGCGCGTGGACATGGACTGGGCATGTCCACCAGCAAGGTGGTGGGAAAATCGGCTAAGGCATTGGCCATCGAAGAAGGCTTGAAAACGGCCAATGAACGGATTATTGGCAACTCGCACCAACTCGTCGAATGGGCGAGTGCTGGCCATGTCAGCAAGCCTGGCGACGGGAAAATCGGCCGGGGCATGAAACCGACCAAGGAACGGATTGTTGGCACCTCGGACCTGCTCTCGTGGAATGCGCGTGGACATGGGCTGGGCATGTCCACCAGCAAGGTGGTGGGAAAATCGGCGAAAGCATTGGCCACCGAAAAAGGCTTGAAAACGGCCAATGAACGGATTGTTGGCAACTCGCCCCAACTCGTCGAATGGGCGAGTGCTGGCCATGTCAGCAAGCCAGGCGAAGGGAAACTCGGCCGGGGCATGAAACCGACCAAGGAACGGATTGTTGACACCTCGGACCGGCTCTCGTGAAATGCGCGTGGACATGGGCTGGGCATGTCCACTAACAAGGTGGTGGGAAAATCAGCTAAGGCATTGGCCACCGAAGAAGGCTGGAAAACGGCCAATGAACGGATTATTGGCAACTCGCACCAACTCATCGCATGGGCGAGTGCTGGCCATGTCAGGAAGCCAGGCGACGGGAAAATCGGCCGGGGCATGAAACCGACCAAGGAACGGATTGTTGGCACCTCGAACCGGTTCTCGTAGACTGCACGTGGACATGGGCTGGGCATGTCCACCAGCAAGGTGGTGGGAAAATCGGCTAAGGCATTTGCCACTGACGAAGGCTTGAAAACGGCCAATGAACGGATTGTTGGCAACTCGCACCAACTCGTCGAATGGGCGAGTCCTGGCCATGTCACCAAGCCAGGCTATGGGAAAATCGGTCGGGGCATGAAACCGACCCAGGAACGGATTGTTGGCACCTCGGACCGGCTCTCGTAGAATGCGCGTGGACATGGGCCGGGCATGTACACCAGCAAGGTGGTGGGAAAATCGGCTAAGGCATTGGCCACCGAAGAAGGCTTGAAAACGGCCAAAGAACGGATTTTTGGCAACTCGCACCAACTCGTCGAATGGGCGAGTGCTGGCCATGTCTGGAAGCCTGGCGACGGGAAAATCGGCCGGGGCATGAAACCGTCCAAGGAACGGATTGTTGGCACCTCGGACCTGCTCTCGTGGAATGCGCGTGGACATGGGCTGGGCATGTCCACCAGCAAGTTGGTGGGAAAATCGGCGAAAGCATTGGCCACCGAAGAAGGCTTAAAAACGGCCAATGAACGGATTGTTGGCAACTCGCCCCAACTCTTCGAATGGGCGAGTGCTGGCCATGTCATCAAGCCAGGCGAAGGGAAACTCGTCCGGGGCATGAAACCGACCAAGGAACGGATTGTTGGCACCTCGGACCGGCTCTCGTAGAATGCGCGTGGACATGGGCTGGGCATGTCCACCAGCAAGGTGGTGGGAAAATCGGCTAAGGCATTGGCCACCGAAGAAGGCTTGAAAACGGCCAAAGAACGGATTTTTGGCAACTCGCACCAACTCGTCGAATGGGCGAGTGCTGGCCATGTCTGGAAGCCTGGCGACGGGAAAATCGGCCGGGGCATGAAACCGTCCAAGGAACGGATTGTTGGCACCTCGGACCTGCTCTCGTGGAATGCGCGTGGACATGGGCTGGGCATGTCCACCAGCAAGTTGGTGGGAAAATCGGCGAAAGCATTGGCCACCGAAGAAGGCTTAAAAACGGCCAATGAACGGATTGTTGGCAACTCGCCCCAACTCTTCGAATGGGCGAGTGCTGGCCATGTCATCAAGCCAGGCGAAGGGAAACTCGTCCGGGGCATGAAACCGACCAAGGAACGGATTGTTGGCACCTCGGACCGGCTCTCGTAGAATGCGCGTGGACATGGGCTGGGCATGTCCACCAGCAAGGTGGTGGGAAAATCGGCTAAGGCATTGGCCACCGAAGAAGGATTGAAAACGGCCAATGAACGGATTGTTGGCAACTCGCACCAACTCGTCGAATGTCCGAATGCTGGCCATGTCAGCAAGCCTGGCGACGGGAAAATCGGCCGGGGCATGAAACCGACCAAGGAACGGATTGTTGGCACCTCGGACCGGCTCTCGTAGAATGCGCGTGGACATGGGCTGGGCATGTGCACCAGCAAGGTGGTGGGAAAATCGGCGAAGGCATTGGCCACCGAAGAAGGCTTGAAAACGGCCAATGAACGGATTGTTGGCAACTGGCACCAACTCGTCGAATGGGCAAGTGATGGCCATCTCAACAATCCAGGCGACGCGTAAATCGGCTGGGGCATGAAACCGACCAAGGAACTGATTGTTGGCACCTCGGACTGGCTCTCGTAGAATGCGCGTGGACATGGGCTGGGCATGTCCACCAGCAAGGTGGTGGGAAAATCGGCTAAGGCATGGGCCACCGAAGAAGGCTTGAAAACGGCCAATGAACGGATTGTTGGCAACTCGCACCAACTTGTCGATTGGGCGAGTGCTAGCCATGTCAGCAAGCCAGGCGATGGGAAAATCGTCCGGGGCATGAAACCGACCAAGGAACGGATTGTTGGCTCCTCGGACCGGCTCTCGTAGAATGCGCGTGGACATGGGCTGGGCATGTCCAACAGCAAGGTGGAGGGAAAATCGGCGAAAGCATTGGCCACCGAAGAAGGCTTGAAAACGGCCAATGAACGGATTGTTGGCAACTCGCCCCAACTCGTCGAATGGGCAAGTGCTGGCCATGTCAGCAAGCCAGGCGAAGGGAAACTCGGCCGGGGCATGAAACTGACCAAGGAACGGATTGTTGACACCTCGGACCGGCTCTCGTGAAATGCGCGTGGACATGGGCTGGCCATGTCCACTAGCAAGGTGGTGGGAAAATCGGCTAAGGCATTGGCCACCGAAGAAGGCTGGAAAACGGCCAATGAACGGATTATTGGCAACTCGCACCAACTCATCGCATGGGCGAGTGCTGGCCATGTCAGTAAGCCAGGCGACGGGAAAATAGGCCGGGGCATGAAACCGACCAAGGAACGGATTGTTGGCACCTCGAACCGGCTCTCGTAGAATGCACGTGGACATGGGCTGGGCATGTCCACCAGCAAGGTGGTGGGAAAATCGGCTAAGGCATTGGCCACCGAAGAAGGCTTGAAAACGGCCAAAGAACGGATTATTGGCAACTCGCACCAACTCGTCGAATGGGCGAGTGCTGGCCATGTCTGGAAGCCTAGCGACGGGAAAATCGGCCGGGGCATGAAACCGTCCAAGGAACGGATTGTTGGCACCTCGGACCTGCTCTCGTGGAATGCGCGTGGACATGGGCTGGGCATGTCCACCAGCAAGGTGGTGGGAAAATCGGCGGAAGCATTGGCCACCGAAGAAGGCTTAAAAACGGCCAATGAACGGATTGTTGGCAACTCGCCCCAACTCATCGAATGGGCGAGTGCTGGCCATGTCATCAAGCCAGGTGAAGGGAAACTCGTCCGGGGCATAAAACCGACCAAGCAACGGATTGTTGGCGCCTCGGACCGGCTCTCGTAGAATGCGCGTGGACATGGGCTGGGCATGTCCACCAGCAAGGTGGTGGGAAAATCGGCTAAGGCATTGGCCACCGAAGAAGGATTGAAAATGGCCAATGAACGGATTGTTGGCAACTCGCACCAACTCGTCGAATGTCCGAATGCTGGCCATGTCAGCAAGCCTGGCGACGAGAAAATCGGCCGGGGCATTAAACCGACCAAGGAACGGATTGTTGGCACCTCGGACCGGCTCTCGTAGAATGCGCGTGGACATGGGCTGGGCATGTGCACCAGCAAGGTGGTGGGAAAATCGGCGAAGGCATTGGCCACCGAAGAAGGCTTGAAAACGGCCAATGAACGGATTGTTGGCAACTGGCACCAACTCGTCGAATGGGCAAGTGATGGCCATCTCAACAATCCAGGCGACGGGTAAATCGGCTGGGGCATGAAACCGACCAAGGAACGGATTGTTGGCACCTCGGACTGGCTCTCGTAGAATGCGCGTGGACATGGGCTGGGCATGTCCACCAGCAAGGTGGTGGGAAAATCGGCTAAGGCATTGGCCACCGAAGAAGGCTTGAAAACGGCCAATGAACGGATTGTTGGCAACTCGCACCAACTTGTCGATTGGGCGAGTGCTGGCCATGTCAGCAACCCAGGCGACGGGAAAATCGTCCGGGGCATGAAACCGACCAAGGAACGGATTGTTGGCACCTCGGACCGGCTCTCGTAGAATGCGCGTGGACATGGGCTGGGCATGTCCACCAGCAAGGTGGTGGGAAAATCGGCGAAAGCATTGGCCACCGAAGAAGGCTTGAAAACGGCCAATGAACGGATTGTTGGCAACTCGCCCCAACTCGTTGAATGGGCGAGTGCTGGCCATGTCAGCAAGCCCAGGCGACGGGAAAATCGTCCGGAGCATGAAACCGACCAAGGAACGGATTGTTGGCACCTCGGACCGGCTCTCGTAGAATGCGCGTGGACATGGACAGGGCATGTCCACCAGCAAGGTGGTGGGAAAATCGGCTAAGGCATTGGCCATCGAAGAAGGCTTGAAAACGGCCAATGAACGGATTATTGGCAACTCGCACCAACTCGTCGAATGGGCGAGTGCTGGCCATGTCAGCAAGCCTGGCGACGGGAAAATCGGCCGGGGCATGAAACCGACCAAGGAACGGATTGTTGGCACCTCGGACCTGCTCTCGTGGAATGCGCGTGGACATGGGCTGGGCATGTCCACCAGCAAGGTGGTGGGAAAATCGGCGAAAGCATTGGCCACCGAAAAAGGCTTGAAAACGGCCAATGAACGGATTGTTGGCAACTCGCCCCAACTCGTCGAATGGGCGAGTGCTGGCCATGTCAGCAAGCCAGGCGAAGGGAAACTCGGCCGGGGCATGAAACCGACCAAGGAACGGATTGTTGACACCTCGGACCGGCTCTCGTGAAATGCGCGTGGACATGGGCTGGGCATGTCCACTAACAAGGTGGTGGGAAAATCAGCTAAGGCATTGGCCACCGAAGAAGGCTGGAAAACGGCCAATGAACGGATTATTGGCAACTCGCACCAACTCATCGCATGGGCGAGTGCTGGCCATGTCAGGAAGCCAGGCGACGGGAAAATCGGCCGGGGCATGAAACCGACCAAGGAACGGATTGTTGGCACCTCGAACCGGTTCTCGTAGACTGCACGTGGACATGGGCTGGGCATGTCCACCAGCAAGGTGGTGGGAAAATCGGCTAAGGCATTTGCCACTGACGAAGGCTTGAAAACGGCCAATGAACGGATTGTTGGCAACTCGCACCAACTCGTCGAATGGGCGAGTCCTGGCCATGTCACCAAGCCAGGCTATGGGAAAATCGGTCGGGGCATGAAACCGACCCAGGAACGGATTGTTGGCACCTCGGACCGGCTCTCGTAGAATGCGCGTGGACATGGGCCGGGCATGTACACCAGCAAGGTGGTGGGAAAATCGGCTAAGGCAATGGCCACCGAAGAAGGCTTGAAAATGGCCAATGAACGGATTGTTGGCAACTCGCACCAACCCGTCGAATGGGCGAGTCCTGGCCATGTCAGCAAGCCAGGCGACGGGAAAATCGGCCGGGGCATGAAACCGACCAAGGAATGGATTGTTGGCACCTCGGACCGGCTCTCGTAGAATGCGCGTGGACATGGGCTGGGCATGTCCACCAGCAAGGTGGTAGGAAAATCGGCGAAAGCACTGGCCACCGAAGAAGGCTTGAAAACGGCCAATGAACGGATTGTTGGCAACTCGCCCCAACTCGTTGAATGGGCGAGTGCTGGCCATGTTAGCAAGCCAGGCGAAGGGAAACTCGGCCGGAGCATGAAACCGACCAAGGAACGGATTGTTGGCACCTCGGACCGGCTCTCGTAGAATGCGCGTGGACATGGGCTGGGCATGTCCACCAGCAAGGTGGTGGGAAAATCGGCGAAAGCATTGGCCACCGAAGAAGGCTTGAAAACGGCCAATGAACGGATTGTTGGCAACTCGCCCTAACTCGTTGAATGGGCGAGTGCTGGCCATGTTAGCAAGCCAGGCGAAGGGAAACTCGGCCGGAGCATGAAACCAACCAAGGAACGGATTGTTGGCACCTCGGACCGGCTCTCGTAGAATGCGCGTGGACATGGACAGGGCATGTCCACCAGCAAGGTGGTGGGAAAATCGGCTAAGGCATTGGCCATCGAAGAAGGCTTGAAAACGGCCAATGAACGGATTATTGGCAACTCGCACCAACCCGTCGAATGGGCGAGTGCTGGCCATGTCAGCAAGCCTGGCGACGGGAAAATCGGCCGGGGCATGAAACCGACCAAGGAACGGATTGTTGGCACCTCGGACCTGCTCTCGTGGAATGCGCGTGGACATGGGCTGGGCATGTCCACCAGCAAGGTGGTGGGAAAATCGGCGAAAGCATTGGCCACCGAAAAAGGCTTGAAAACGGCCAATGAACGGATTGTTGGCAACTCGCCCCAACTCGTCGAATGGGCGAGTGCTGGCCATGTCAGCAAGCCAGGCGAAGGGAAACTCGGCCGGGGCATGAAACCGACCAAGGAACGGATTGTTGACAACTCGGACCGGCTCTCGTGAAATGCGCGTGGACATGGGCTGGGCATGTCCACTAACAAGGTGGTGGGAAAATCGGCTAAGGCATTGGCCACCGAAGAAGGCTGGAAAACGGCCAATGAACGGATTATTGGCAACTCGCACCAACTCATCGCATGGGCGAGTGCTGGCCATGTCAGGAAGCCAGGCGACGGGAAAATCGGCCGGGGCATGAAACCGACCAAGGAACGGATTGTTGGCACCTCGAACCGGCTCTCGTAGACTGCACGTGGACATGGGCTGGGCATGTCCACCAGCAAGGTGGTGGGAAAATCGGCTAAGGCATTTGCCACTGACGAAGGCTTGAAAACGGCCAATGAACGGATTGTTGGCAACTCGCACCAACTCGTCGAATGGGCGAGTCCTGGCCATGTCACCAAGCCAGGCTATGGGAAAATCGGTCGGGGCATGAAACCGACCCAGGAACAAATTGTTGGCACCTCGGACCGGCTCTCGTAGAATGCGCGTGGACATGGGCCGGGCATGTGCACCAGCAAGGTGGTGGGAAAATCGGCTAAGGCAATGGCCACCGAAGAAGGCTTGAAAATGGCCAATGAACGGATTGTTGGCAACTCGCACCAACTCGTCGAATGGGCGAGTCCTGGCCATGTCAGCAAGCCAGGCGACGGGAAAATCGGCCGGGGCATGAAACCGACCAAGGAACGGATTGTTGGCACCTCGGACCGGCTCTCGTAGAATGCGCGTGGACATGGGCTGGGCATGTCCACCAGCAAGGTGGTAGGAAAATCGGCGAAAGCACTGGCCACCGAAGAAGGCTTGAAAACGGCCAATGAACGGATTGTTGGCAACTCGCCCCAACTCGTTGAATGGGCGAGTGCTGGCCATGTTAGCAAGCCAGGCGAAGGGAAACTCGGCCGGAGCATGAAACCGACCAAGGAACGGATTGTTGGCACCTCGGACCGGCTCTCGTAGAATGCGCGTGGACATGGCCTGGGCATGTCCACCAGCAAGGTGGTGGGAAAATCGGCGAAGGCATTGGCCATCGAAGAAGGCTTGAAAACGGCCAATGAACGGATTATTGGCAACTCGCACCAACTCGTCGAATGGGCGAGTGCTGGCCATGTCAGCAAGCCTGGCGACGGGAAAATCGGCCGGGGCATGAAATCGACCAAGGAACGGATTGTTGGCACCTCGGACTTGCTCTCGTGGAATGCGCGTGGACATGGGCTGGGCATGTCCACCAGCAAGGTGGTGGGAAAATCGGCGAAAGCATTGGGGACCGAAGAAGGCTTGAAAACGGCCAATGAACGGATTGTTGGCAACTCGCCCCAACTCGTCGAATGGGCGAGTGCTGGCCATGTCAGCAAGCCAGGCGAAGGGAAACTCGGCCGGGGCATGAAACCGACCAAGGAACGGATTGTTGACACCTCGGACCGGCTCTCGTGAAATGCGCGTGGACATGGGCTGGGCATGTCCGCTAGCAAGGTGGTGGGAAAATCGGCTAAGGCATTGGCCACCGAAGAAGGCTGGAAAACGGCCAATGAACGGATTATTGGCAACTCGCACCAACTCATCGCATGGGCGAGTGCTGGCCATGTCAGTAAGCCAGGCGACGGGAAAATCGGCCGGGGCATGAAACCGACCAAGGAACGGATAGTTTGCACCTCGAACCGGCTCTCATAGAATGCATGTGGACATGGGCTGGGCATGTCCACCAGCAAGGTGGTGGGAAAATCGGCTAAGGCATTGGCCACCGAAGAAGGCTTGAAAACGGCCAAAGAACGGATTATTGGCAACTCGCACCAACTCGTCGAATGGGCGAGTGCTGGCGATGTCTGGAAGCCTGGCGACGGGAAAATCGGCCGGGGCATGAAACCCTCCAAGGAACGGATTGTTGGCACCTCGGACCTGCTCTCGTGGAATGCGCGTGGACATGGGCTGGGCATGTCCACCACCAAGGTGGTGGGAAAATCGGCGAAAGCATTGGCCACCGAAGAAGGCTTAAAAACGGCCAATGAACGGATTGTTGGCAACTCGCCCCAACTCATCGAATGGGCGAGTGCTGGCCATGTCATCAAGCCAGGCGAAGGGAAACTCGTCCGGGGCATGAAACCAACCAGGGAACAGATTGTTGGCACCTCGGACCGTCTCTCGTAGAATGCGCGTGGACATGGGCTGGGCATGTCCACCAGCAAGGTGGTGGGAAAATCGGCTAAGGCATTGGCCACCGAAGAAGGATTGAAAACGGCCAATGAACGGATTGTTGGCAACTCGCACCAACTCGTCGAATGTCCGAATGCTGGCCAGGTCAGCAAGCCTGGAGACGGGAAAATCGGCCGGGGCATTAAACCGACCAAGGAACGGATTGTTGGCACCTCGGACCGGCTCTCGTAGAATGCCCGTGGACATGGGCTGGGCATGCGCACCAGCAAGGTGGTGGGAAAATCGGCTAAGGCATTGGCCACCGAAGAAGGATTGAAAACGGCCAATGAACAGATTGTTGGCAACTCGCACCAACCCGTCGAATGGGCGAGTGCTGGCCATGTCAGCAAGCCTGGCGACGGGAAAATTGGCCGGGGCATGAAGCCGACCAAGGAACGGATTGCTGGCACCTCGGACCTGCGCTCGTAGAATGCGCGTGGACATGGGCTGGGCATTTCTGCCAGCAAGGTGGTGGGAAAATCGGCGAAAGCATTGGCCACCGAAGAAGGCTTGAAAACGGCCAATGAACGGATTGTTGGCAACTCGCCCCAACTCGTCGAATGGGCGAGTGCTGGCCATGTCAGCAAGCCAGGCGACGGGAAAATCGGCCGGGGCATGAAACCGACCAAGGAACGGATTGTTGGCACCTCGGACTGGCTCTCGTAGAATGCGCGTGGACATGGGCTGGGCATGTCCACAAGCAAGGTGGTGGGAAAATCGGCTAAGGCATTGGCCACCGAAGAACGATTGAAAACGGCCAATGAACGGATTGTTGGCAGCTCGGACCAACTCGTCGAATGTGCGAGTGCTGGCCATGTCAGCAAGCCTGGCGACGGGAAAATCGGTCGGGGCATTAAACCGACCAAGGAACGGATTGTTGGCACCTCGGACCGGCTCTCGTAGAATGCGCGTGGACATGGGCTGGGCATGTGCACCAACAAGGTGGTTGGAAAATCGGCGAAGGCATTGGCCACCGAAGAAGGCTTGAAAACGGCCAATGAACGGATTGTTGGCAACTCGCACCAACTCGTCGAATGGGCGAGTGCTGGCCATGTCAGCAAGCCAGGCGACAGGAAAATCGTCCGGGGCATGAAACCAACCAAGGAACGGATTGTTGGCACCTCGGACCGGCTCTCGTAGAATGCGCGTGGACATGGGCTGGGCATGTCCACCAGCAAGGTGGTGGGAAAATCGGCTAAGGCATTTGCCACTGAAGAAGGCTTGAAAACGGCCAACGAACGGATTGTTGGCAACTCGCACCAACTCGTCGAATGGGCGAGTCCTGGCCATGTCAGCAAGCCAGGCTATGGGAAAATCAGTCGGGGCATGAAACCAACCAAGGAACGAATTGTTGGCACCTCGGACCGGCTCTCGTCGAATGCGCGTGGACATGGGCTGGGCATGTCCACCAGCATGGTGGTGGGAAAATCGGCTAAGGCATTGGCCACCGAAGAAGGATTGAAAATGGCCAACGAACGGATTGTTGGCAACTCGCACCAACTCGTCGAATGGGCGAGTGCTGGCCATGTCAGCAAGCCTGGCCACGGGAAAATCGGCCGGGGCATGAAACCGAACAAGGAACGGATTGCTGGCACCTTGGACCGGCGCTCGTAGAATGTGCGTGGACATGGGCTGGGCATGTCTGCCAGCAAGGTGGTGGGAAAATCGGCGAAAGCATTGGCCACCGAAGAAGGCTTGAAAACGGCCAATGAACGGATTGTTGGCAACTCGCCCCAACTCGTCGAATGGGCGAGTGCTGGCCATGTCAGCAAGCCAGGCGAAGGGAAACTCGTCCGGGGCATGAAACCGAACAAGGAACGGATTGCTGGCACCTCGGACCGGTGCTCGTAGAATGCGCGTGGACATGGGCTGGGCATGTCAACCAGCAAGGTGGTGGGAAAATCGGCGAACGCATAGCCCACCGAAGAAGGCTTGAAAGCGGCCAATGAACGAATTGTTGGCAACTCGCACCAACTCGTCGAATGGGCGAGTGCTGGCTATGTCAGTAAGCCAGGGGAAGGGAAACTCGGCCGGGGCATGAAACCGACCAAGGAACGGATTGTTGGCTCCTCGGACCGGCTCTCGTAGCATGCGCGTGGACATGGGCCAGGCATGTCCTCTGGCAAGGTGGTGGGAAAATCGGCTAAGGCATTGGCCACCGAAGAAGGCTTGAAAATGGCCAATGAACGGATTGTTGGCAACTCCCACCAACTCGTCGAATGGGCGAGTGCTGGCCATGTCAGCAAGCCAGGCGACGGGAAAATCGGCCGGGGCATGAAGTCGACCAAGGAACGGATTGTTGGCATCTCGGACCGGCTCTCGTAGAATGCGCGTGGACATGGGCTGGGCATGTGAACCAGCAAGGTGGTGGGAAAATCGGCGATGGCATAGGCCACCGAAAAAGGCTTGAAAGCGGCCAATGAACGAATTGTTGGCAACTCGCACCAACTCGTCGAATGGGCGAGTGCTGGCCATGTCAGTAAGCCAGGCGAAGGGAAACTCGGCAGGGGCATGAAACCGACCAAGGAACGGATTGTTGGCACCTCGGACCGGCTCTCGTAGAATGCGCGTGGACATGGGCTGGGCATGTCCACCAGCAAGGTGGTGGGAAAATCGGCTGAGGCATTTGCCACCGAAGAAGGTTTGAAAACGGCCAATGAACAGATTATTGGCAACTCGCACCAACTCTTCGAATGGGCCAGTGCTGGCCATGTCAGCAAGCCTGGCGACGGGAAAATCGGCCGAGGCAGGAAACCGACCAAGGAACGGATTGTTGGCACCTCAGACCGGCTCTCGTGGAATGCGCGTGGACATGGGCTGGCATGTCCACCAGCAAGGTGGTGGGAAAATCGGCGAAGGCATTGGCCACCGAAGAAGGCTTGAAAACGGCCAATGAACGGATTGTTGGCAACTCGCACCAACTCGTCGAATGGGCGAGTGCTGGCCATGTCAGCAAGCCTGGCGACGGGAAAATCGGCCGGGGCAGGAAACCGACCAAGGAACGGATTGCTGGCACCTCGGACCGGCTCTCGAAGAATTCGCGTCGACATGGGTTCGGCATGTCTGCCAGCAAGGTGGTGGGAAAATCGGCGAAAGCGTTCGCCACCGAAGAAGGCTTGAAAACGGCCAATGAACGGATTGTTGGCAACTCGCCCCAACTCGTCGAATGGGCGAGTGCTGGACATGTCAGCAAGCCAGGCGAAGGGAAACTCGGCCGGGGCATGAAACCGACCAAGGAACGGATTGCTGGCACCTCAGACCGGCTCTCGTAGAATGCGCGTGCACATGGGCTGGGCATGTCCACCAGCAAGGTGGTGGGAAAATCGACGAAGGCATTGATCACCGAAGAAGGCTTGAAAACGGCCAACGAACGGATTGTTGGCAACTCGCACCAACTCGTCGAATGGTCGAGTGCTGGCCATGTCAGCAAGCCTGGCGACGGGAAAATCGGCCGGGGCATTAAACCGACCAAGGAACGGATTGTTGGCACCTCGGACCGGCTCTCGTAGAATGCGCGTGGACATGGGCTGGGCATGTCCACCAGCAAGGTGGTGGGAAAATCGGCGAAGGCATTGGCCACCGAAGAAGGCTTGAAAACGGCCAATGAACGGATTGTTGGCAACTCGCACCAACACGTCGAATGGGCAAGTGCTGGCCATGTCAGCAAGCCTGGCGACGGGAAAATCGGCCGGGGCAGGAAACCGACCAAGGAACAGATTGCTGGCACCTCGGACCGGCTCTCGAAGAATTCGCGTGGACATGGGTTCAGCATGTCTGCCATCAAGGTGGTGGGAAAATCGGCGAAAGCGTTCGCCACCGAAGAAGGCTTGAAAACGGCCAATGAACGGATTGTTGGCAACTCGCCCCAACTCGTCGAATGGGCGAGTGCTGGACATGTCAGCAAGCCAGGCGAAGGGAAACTCGGCCGGGGCATGAAACCGACTAAGGAACGGATTGTTGGCACCTCAGACCGGCTCTCGTAGAATGCGCGTGGACATGGGCTGGGCATGTCCACCAGCAAGGTGGTGGGAAAATCGATGAAGGCATTGATCACCGAAGAAGGCTTGAAAACGGCCAACGAACGGATTGTTGGCAACTCGCACCAACTCGTCGAATGGACGAGTGCTGGCCATGTCAGCAAGCCTGGCGACGGGAAAATCGGCCGGGGCATTAAACCGACCAAGGAACGGATTGTTGGCATCTCGGACCGGCTCTCGTAGAATGCGCGTGGACATGGGCTGGGCATGTCCACCAGCAAGGTGGTGGGAAAATCGGCTAAGGCATTGGCCACCGGAGAAGGCTTGAAAACGGCCAATGAACGGATTGTTGGCAACTCGCACCAACTCGTCGAATGGGCGAGTGCTGGCCATGTCAGCAAGCCAGGCGACAGGAAAATCGTCCGGGGCATGAAACCGACCAAGGAACGGATTGTTGGAACCTCGGACCGGCTCTCGTAGAATGCGCGTGGACATGGGCTGGGCATGTCCACCAGCAAGGTGGTGGGAAAATCGGCTAAGGCATTGCCACTGAAGAAGGATTAAAAATGGCCAATGAACGGATTGTTGGCAACTCGCACCAACTCGTCGAATGGGCGAGTGCTGGCCATGTCAGCAAGCCTGGCCACTGGAAAATCGGCCGGGGCATGAAACCGACCAAGGAACGGATTGCTGGCACCTCGGACCGGTGCTCGTAGAATGCGCGTGGACATGGGCTCGGCATGTCTGCCAGCAAGGTGGTGGGAAAATCGGCGAAAGCATTGGCCACCGAAGAAGGCTTGAAAACGGCCAATGAACGGATTGTTGGCAACTCGCCCCAACTCGTTGAATGGGCGAGTGCTGGCCATGTCAGCAAGCCAGGCGAAGGGAAACTCGTCCGGGGCATGAAACCGACCAAGGAACGGATTGTTGGCACCTCGGACCGGCTCTCGTAGAATGCGCGTGGACATGGGCTGGGCGTGTCCACCAGCAAGGTGGTGGGAAAATCGGCTGAGGCATTTGCCACCGAAGAAGGTTTGAAAACGGCCAATGAACAGATTATTGGCAACTCGCACCAACTCGTCGAATGTGCGAGTGCTGGCCATGTCAGCAAGCCTGGCGACGGGAAAATCGGCCGGGGCATTAAACCGACCAAGGAACGGATTGTTGGCACCTCGGACCGGCTCTCATAGAATGCGCGTGGACATGGGCTGGGCATGTGCACCGGCAAGGTGGTGGGAAAATCGGCGAAGGCATTGGCCACCGAAGAAGGCTTGAAAACGGCCAACGAACGGATTGTTGGCAACTGGCACCAACTCGTCGAACGGGCAAGTGATGGCCATGTCAGCAAGCCAGGCGACGGGAAAATCGGTCGGGGCATAAAGTCGACCAAGGAACGGATTGTTGGCTCCTCGGACCGGCTCTCGTAGAATGCACGTGGACATGGGCTGGGCATGTCAACCAGCAAGGTGGTGGTAAAATCGGCGAAGGCATAGGCCACCGAAGAAGGCTTGAAAGCGGCCAACGAACGAATTGTTGGCAACTCGCACCAACTCGTCGAATGGGCGAGTGCTGGCCATGTCAGTAAGCTAGGCGAAGGGAAACTCGGCCGGGGGATGAAACCGACCAAGGAACGGATTGTTGGCACCTCGGACCGGCTCTCGTAGAATGCGCGTGGACATGGGCTGGGCATGTCCACCAGCAAGGTGGTGGGAAAATCGGCTAAGGCATTTGCCACTGAAGAAGGCTTGAAAACGGCCAATGAACGAATTGTTGTCAACTCACACCAACACGCCGAATGGGCGAGTGCTGGCCATGTCAGCAAGTCAGGCGATTGGAAAATCGGCCGGGGCAAGAAACCGACCAAGGAACGGATTGTTGGCACCTCGGACCGGCTCTCGTAGAATGCGCGTGGACATGGGCCGGGCATGTCCTCCAGCAAGGTGGTGGGAAAATCGGCTAAGGCATTGGCCACCGAAGAAGGCTTGAAAACATCCAATGAACGGATTGTTGGCAACTCGCACCAACTCGTCGAATGGGCGAGTGCTGGCCATGTCAGCAAGCCAGGCGACGGGAAAATCGGCCGGGGCATGAAGTCGACCAAGGAACGGATTGTTGGCATCTCGGACCGGCTCTCGTAGAATGCGCGTGGACATGGGCTGGGCATGTCAACCAGCAAGGTGGTGGGAAAATCGGCGAAGGCATAGGCCACCGAAGAAGGCTTCAAAGCGGCCAATGAACGAATTGTTGGCAACTCGCACCAACTCGTCGAATGGGCGAGTGCTGGCCATGTCAGTAAGCCAGGCGAAGGGAAACTCGGCGGGGGCATGAAACCGACCAAGGAACGGATTGTTGGCACCTCGGACCGGCTCTCGTAGAATGCGCGTGGACATGGGCTGGGCATGTCCACCAGCAAGGTGGTGGGAAAATCGGCTGAGGCATTTGCCACCGAAGAAGGTTTGAAAACGGCCAATGAACAGATTATTGGCAACTCGCACCAACTCGTCGAATGGGCGAGTGCTGGCCATGTCAGCAAGCCTGGCGACGGGAAAATCGGCCAAGGCATGAAACCGACCAAGAAACGGATTGCTGGCACCTCGGACCGGCTCTCGAAGAATTCGCGTGGACATGGGCTCGGCATGTCTGCCAGCAAGGTGGTGGGAAAATCGGCGAAAGCATTGGCCACCGAAGAAGGCTTGAAAATGGCCAATGAACGGATTGTTGGCAACTCGCCCCAACTCGTCGAATGGGCGAGTGCTGGCCATGTCAGCAAGCCAGGCGAAGGGAAACTCGGCCGGGGCATGAAACCGACCAAGGAACGGATTGTTGGCACCTCAGACCGGCTCTCGTAGAATGCGCGTGGACATGGGCTGGGCATGTCCACCAGCAAGGTGGTGGGAAAATCGACGAAGGCATTGATCACCGAAGAAGGCTTAAAAACGGCCAATGAACGGATTGTTGGCAACTCGCACCAACTCGTCGAATGGACGAGTGCTGGCCATGTCAGCAAGCCAGGCGACGGGAAAATCGGCCGGGGCATGAAACCGACCAAGGAACGGGTTGTTGGTACCTCAGACCGGCTCTCGTAGAATGCGCGTGGACATAGACTGGGCATGTCCACCAGCAAGGTGGTGGGAAAATTGGCTAAGGCATTGGCCACCGAAGAAGGCTTGAAAACGGCCAATGAGCGGATTGTTGGCATCTCGCACCAACTCGTCGAATGGGCGAGTGCTGGCCATGTCAGCAAGCCTAGCGACTGGAAAATCGGCCGGGGCATGAAACCGAGCAAGGAACGGATTGCTAGCACCTCGGACCGTCTCTCGTAGAATGCGCGTGGACATGGGCTGGGCATGTCTGCCAGCAAGGTGGTGGGAAAATCGGCGAAAGCGTTGGCCACCGAAGAAGGCTTGAAAATGGCCAATGAACGGATTGTTGGCAACTCGCACCAACTCGTCGTATGGGCGAGTGCTGGCCATGTCAGCAAGCCAGGAGACGGGAAAATCGGCCGGGGCATGAAACCGACCAAGGAACGGATTGTTGGCACCTCGGACCGGCTCTCGTAGAATGCGCGTGGACATGGGCTGGGCATGTCCTCCAGCAAGGTGGTGGGAAAATCGGCTAAGGCATTGGCCACCTAAGAAGGCTTGAAAACGGCCAATGAACGGATTGTTGGCAACTCGCACCAACTCGTCGAATGGGCGAGTGCTGGCCATCTCAGCAAGCCAGGAGACGGGAAAATCGGCTGGGGTATGAAACCGACCAAGGAACGGATTGTGGGCACCTCGGACCGGCTCTCGTAGAATGCGCGTGGACATGGGCTGGGCATGGCCACCAGCAAGGTGGTGGGAAAATCGGCTAAGGCATTGGCCACCGAGGAAGGCTTGAAAACGGCCAATGAACGGATTATTGGCAACTCGCACCAACTCGTCGAATGGGCGAGTGCTGGCCATGTCAGCAAGCCGAGCGACGGGAAAATCGGCCGGGGCACGAAACCGACCAAGGAACGGATTGTTGGCACCTCGGACCGGCTCTCGTAGAATGCGCGTGGACATGGGCTGGGCGTGTCCACCAGCATGGTGGTGGGAAAATCGGCTAAGGCATTGGCCACCGAAGAAAGCTTGAAAACGGCCAATGAACGAATTGTTGGCAACTCGCACCAACTCGTCGAATGGGCGAGTGCTGGCCATGCCAGCAAGCCAGGCGGCGGAAAAATCGGCCGGGGCATGAAACCGACCATGGAACAGATTGTTGGCACCTCGGACCGGTTCTCGTAGAATGCGCGTGGACATGGGATGGGCATGTCCACCAGCAAGGTGGTGGGAAAATCGGCGAAAGCATTGGCCACCGAAGAAGGATTGAAAAAGGCCAATGAACGGATCGTTGGCAACTCGCACCAACTCGTCGAATGGGCGAGTGCCGGCCATGTCAGCAAGCCAGGCGATGGCAAACTCAGCCGGGGCATGAAACCGACCAAGGAACGGATTGTTGGCACCTCGGACTGGCTCTCGTAGAATGCGCGTGGACATGGGCTGGGCATGTCCACCAGCAAGGTGGTGGGAAAATCGACTAAGGCATTGGCCATCGAAGAAGGATTGAAAACGGCCAATGAACGGATTGTTGGCAACTCGTACCAACTCGTCGAATGGGCGAGTGCTGGCCATGTCAGCAAGCCAGGCAACGGGAAAATCGGCTGGGGCATGAAACCGACCAAGGAACGGATTGTTGGCACCTCGGACCGGCTCTCGTAGACTGCGCCTGGACATGGGCTGCGCATGTCTACCAGCAAGGTGGTGGGAAAATCGGCTAAGGCATTGGCCACCGAAGAAGCCTTGAAAACGGCCAATGAACGGATCGTTGGCAACTAGCACCAACTCGTCGAATGGGCGAGTGCTGGCCATGTCAGCAAGCCGGGCTTCGGGAAAATGGGCCGGGGCATGAAACTGACCAAGGAACGGATTGTTGGCACGTCGGACCGACTCTCGTAGAATGCGCGTGGACATGGGCTGGGCATGTCCTCCAGCAAGGTGGTGGGAAAATCGGCTAAGGCATTGGCCACCGAAGAAGGCTTGAAAACGGCCAATGAACGGATTGTTGGCAACTCGCACCAACTCGTCGTATGGGCGAGTGCTGGCCATGTCAGCAAGCCAGGAGACGGGAAAATCGGCCGGTGCATGAAACCGACCAAGGAACGGGTTGTTGGCACCTCGGACCGGCTCTCGTAGAATGCGCGTGGACATGGGCTGGGCATGTCCTCCAGCAAGGTGGTGGGAAAATCGGCTAAGGCATTGGCCACCTAAGAAGGCTTGAAAACGGCCAATGAACGGATTGTTGGCAACTCGCACCAACTCGTCGAATGGGCGAGTGCTGGCCATCTCAGCAAGCCAGGAGACGGGAAAATCGGCCGGGGTATGAAACCGACCAAGGAACGGATTGTGGGCACCTCGGACCGGCTCTCGTAGAATGCGCGTGGACATGGGCTGGGCATGGCCACCAGCAAGGTGGTGGGAAAATCGGCTAAGGCATTGGCCACCGAAGAAGGCTTGAAAACGGCCAATGAACGGATTATTGGCAACTCGCACCAACTCGTCGAATGGGCGAGTGCTGGCCATGTCAGCAAGCCGAGCGACGGGAAAATCGGCCGGGGCACGAAACCGACCAAGGAACGGATTGTTGGCACCTCGGACCGGCTCTCGTAGAATGCGCGTGGACATGGGCTGGGCGTGTCCACCAGCATGGTGGTGGGAAAATCGGCTAAGGCATTGGCCACCGAAGAAAGCTTGAAAACGGCCAATGAACGAATTGTTGGCAACTCGCACCAACTCGTCGAATGGGCGAGTGCTGGCCATGCCAGCAAGCCAGGCGGCGGAAAAATCGGCCGGGGCATGAAACCGACCATGGAACAGATTGTTGGCACCTCGGACCGGTTCTCGTAGAATGCGCGTGGACATGGGATGGGCATGTCCACCAGCAAGTTGGTGGGAAAATCGGCGAAAGCATTGGCCACCGAAGAAGGATTGAAAAAGGCCAATGAACGGATCGTTGGCAACTCGCACCAACTCGTCGAATGGGCGAGTGCCGGCCATGTCAGCAAGCCAGGCGATGGCAAACTCAGCCGGGGCATGAAACCGACCAAGGAACGGATTGTTGGCACCTCAGACCGGCTCTCGTAGAATGCGCGTGGACATGGGCTGGGCATGTCCACCAGCAAGGTGGTGGGAAAATCGGCTAAGGCATTGGCCACCGAAGAAGGCTTGAAAATGGCCAATGAACGGATTATTGGCAACTCGCACCAACTCGTCGAATGGGCGAGTGTTGGCCATGTCAGCAAGCCGAGCGACGGGAAAATCGGCCGGGGCACAAAACCGACCAAGGAACGGATTGTTGGCACCTCGGACCGGCTCTCGTAGAATGCGCGTGGACATGGGCTGGGCGTGTCCACCAGCATGGTGGTGGGAAAATCGGCTAAGGCATTGGCCACCGAAGAAAGCTTGAAAACGGCCAATGAACGAATTGTTGGCAACTCGCACCAACTCGTCCAATGGGCGAGTGCTGGCCATGTCAGCAAGCCAGGCGGCGGAAAAATCGGCCGGGGCATGAAACCGACCATGGAAGAGATTGTTGGCACCTCGGACCGGTTCTCGTAGAATGCGCGTGGACATGGGATGGGCATGTCCACCAGCAAGGTGGTGGGAAAATCGGCGAAAGCATTGGCCACCGAAGAAGGATTGAAAAATGCCAATGAACGGATCGTTGGCAACTCGCACCAACTCGTCGAATTGGCTAGTGCCGGCCATGTCAGCAAGCCAGGCAATGGCAAACTCAGCCGGGGCATGAAACCGACCAAGGAATGGATTGTTGGCACCTCGGACCGGCTCTCGTAGAATGCGCGTGGACATGGGCTGGGCATGTCCTCCAGCAAGGTGGTGGGAAAATCGGCTAAGGCATTGGCCACCTAAGAAGGTTTGAAAACGGCCAATGAACGGATTGTTGGCAACTCGCACCAACTCGTCGAATGGGCGAGTGCTGGCCATCTCAGCAAGCCAGGAGACGGGAAAATCGGCCGGGGTATGAAACCGACCAAGGAACGGATTGTTGGCACCTCGGACCGGCTCTCGTAGAATGCGCGTGGACATGGCCTGGGCATGGCCACCAGCAAGGTGGTGGGAAAATCGGCTAAGGCATTGGCCACCGAAGAAGGCTTGAAAACGGCCAATGAACGGATTATTGGCAACTCGCACCAACTCGTCGAATGGGCGAGTGCTGGCCATGTCAGCAAGCCGAGCGACGGGAAAATCGGCCGGGGCACGAAACCGACCAAGGAACGAATTGTTGGCACCTCGGACTGGCTCTCGTAGAATGCGCGTGGACATGGGCTGGGCGTGTCCACCAGCATGGTGGTGGGAAAATCGGCTAAGGCATTGGCCACCGAAGAAAGCTTGAAAACGGCCAATGAACGAATTGTTGGCAACTCGCACCAACTCGTCCAATGGGCGAGTGCTGGCCATGTCAGCAAGCCAGGCGGCGGAAAAATCGGCCGGGGCATGAAACCGACCATGGAAGAGATTGTTGGCACCTCGGACCGGTTCTCGTAGAATGCGCGTGGACATGGGATGGGCATGTCCACCAGCAAGGTGGTGGGAAAATCGGCGAAAGCATTGGCCACCGAAGAAGGATTGAAAAATGCCAATGAACGGATCGTTGGCAACTCGCACCAACTCGTCGAATTGGCTAGTGCCGGCCATGTCAGCAAGCCAGGCAATGGCAAACTCAGCCGGGGCATGAAACCGGCCAAGGAACGGATTGTTGGCACCTCGGACCGGCTCTCGTAGACTGCGCCTGGAAATGGGCTGCGCATGTCGATCAGCAAGGTGGTGGGAAAATCGGCTAAGGCATTGGCCACCGAAGAAGCCTTGAAAACGGCCAATGAACGGATTGTTGGCAACTAGCACCAACTCGTCGAATGGGCGAGTGCTGGCCATGTCAGCAAGCCGGGCTTCGGGAAAATCGGCCGGGGCATGAAACTGACCAAGGAACGGATTGTTGGCACGTCGGACCGACTCTCGTAGAATGCGCGTGGACATGGGCTGGGCATGTCCTCCAGCAAGGTGGTGGGAAAATCGGCTAAGGCATTGGCCACCGAAGAAGGCTTGAAAACGGCCAATGAACGGATTGTTGGCAACTCGCACCAACTCGTCGAATGGGCGAGTGCTGGCCATGTCAGCAAGCCAGGCGACGGGAAAATCGGCCGGGGCATGAAACCGATCAAGGAACAGATTGTTGGCACCTCGGACCGGCTCTCGTAGAATGCGCGTGGACATGGGCTGGGCATGTCCACCAACAAGGTGGTGGGAAAATCGGCTAAGGCATTGGCCACCGAAGAAGGCTTGAAAACGGCCAATGAACGGATTATTGTCAACTCGCACCAACTCGTCGAATGGCCCAGGGCTGGCCATGTCAGCAAGCCCAGCGACGGGAAAATCAGCCGGGGCACGAAACCGACCAAGGAACGGATTGTTGGCACCTCGGACCGGCTCTCGTAGAATGCGCGTGGACATGGCCTGGGCATGGCCACCAGCAAGGTGGTGGGAAAATCGGCTAAGGCATTGGCCACCGAAGAAGGCTTGAAAACGGCCAATGAACGGATTATTGGCAACTCGCACCAACTCGTCGAATGGGCGAGTGCTGGCCATGTCAGCAAGCCGAGCGACGGGAAAATCGGCCGGGGCACGAAACCGACCAAGGAACGAATTGTTGGCACCTCGGACTGGCTCTCGTAGAATGCGCGTGGACATGGGCTGGGCGTGTCCACCAGCATGGTGGTGGGAAAATCGGCTAAGGCATTGGCCACCGAAGAAAGCTTGAAAACGGCCAATGAACGAATTGTTGGCAACTCGCACCAACTCGTCCAATGGGCGAGTGCTGGCCATGTCAGCAAGCCAGGCGGCGGAAAAATCGGCCGGGGCATGAAACCGACCATGGAAGAGATTGTTGGCACCTCGGACCGGTTCTCGTAGAATGCGCGTGGACATGGGATGGGCATGTCCACCAGCAAGGTGGTGGGAAAATCGGCGAAAGCATTGGCCACCGAAGAAGGATTGAAAAATGCCAATGAACGGATCGTTGGCAACTCGCACCAACTCGTCGAATTGGCTAGTGCCGGCCATGTCAGCAAGCCAGGCAATGGCAAACTCAGCCGGGGCATGAAACCGGCCAAGGAACGGATTGTTGGCACCTCGGACCGGCTCTCGTAGACTGCGCCTGGAAATGGGCTGCGCATGTCGATCAGCAAGGTGGTGGGAAAATCGGCTAAGGCATTGGCCACCGAAGAAGCCTTGAAAACGGCCAATGAACGGATTGTTGGCAACTAGCACCAACTCGTCGAATGGGCGAGTGCTGGCCATGTCAGCAAGCCGGGCTTCGGGAAAATCGGCCGGGGCATGAAACTGACCAAGGAACGGATTGTTGGCACGTCGGACCGACTCTCGTAGAATGCGCGTGGACATGGGCTGGGCATGTCCTCCAGCAAGGTGGTGGGAAAATCGGCTAAGGCATTGGCCACCGAAGAAGGCTTGAAAACGGCCAATGAACGGATTGTTGGCAACTCGCACCAACTCGTCGAATGGGCGAGTGCTGGCCATGTCAGCAAGCCAGGCGACGGGAAAATCGGCCGGGGCATGAAACCGATCAAGGAACAGATTGTTGGCACCTCGGACCGGCTCTCGTAGAATGCGCGTGGACATGGGCTGGGCATGTCCACCAACAAGGCGGTGGGAAAATCGGCTAAGGCATTGGCCACCGAAGAAGGCTTGAAAACGGCCAATGAACGGATTATTGTCAACTCGCACCAACTCGTCGAATGGCCCAGGGCTGGCCATGTCAGCAAGCCCAGCGACGGGAAAATCAGCCGGGGCACGAAACCGACCAAGGAACGGATTGTTGGCACCTCGGACCGGCTCTCGTAGAATGCGCGTGGACATGGCCTGGGCATGGCCACCAGCAAGGTGGTGGGAAAATCGGCTAAGGCATTGGCCACCGAAGAAGGCTTGAAAACGGCCAATGAACGGATTATTGGCAACTCGCACCAACTCGTCGAATGGGCGAGTGCTGGCCATGTCAGCAAGCCGAGCGACGGGAAAATCGGCCGGGGCACGAAACCGACCAAGGAACGAATTGTTGGCACCTCGGACTGGCTCTCGTAGAATGCGCGTGGACATGGGCTGGGCGTGTCCACCAGCATGGTGGTGGGAAAATCGGCTAAGGCATTGGCCACCGAAGAAAGCTTGAAAACGGCCAATGAACGAATTGTTGGCAACTCGCACCAACTCGTCCAATGGGCGAGTGCTGGCCATGTCAGCAAGCCAGGCGGCGGAAAAATCGGCCGGGGCATGAAACCGACCATGGAAGAGATTGTTGGCACCTCGGACCGGTTCTCGTAGAATGCGCGTGGACATGGGATGGGCATGTCCACCAGCAAGGTGGTGGGAAAATCGGCGAAAGCATTGGCCACCGAAGAAGGATTGAAAAATGCCAATGAACGGATCGTTGGCAACTCGCACCAACTCGTCGAATTGGCTAGTGCCGGCCATGTCAGCAAGCCAGGCAATGGCAAACTCAGCCGGGGCATGAAACCGGCCAAGGAACGGATTGTTGGCACCTCGGACCGGCTCTCGTAGACTGCGCCTGGAAATGGGCTGCGCATGTCGATCAGCAAGGTGGTGGGAAAATCGGCTAAGGCATTGGCCACCGAAGAAGCCTTGAAAACGGCCAATGAACGGATTGTTGGCAACTAGCACCAACTCGTCGAATGGGCGAGTGCTGGCCATGTCAGCAAGCCGGGCTTCGGGAAAATCGGCCGGGGCATGAAACTGACCAAGGAACGGATTGTTGGCACGTCGGACCGACTCTCGTAGAATGCGCGTGGACATGGGCTGGGCATGTCCTCCAGCAAGGTGGTGGGAAAATCGGCTAAGGCATTGGCCACCGAAGAAGGCTTGAAAACGGCCAATGAACGGATTGTTGGCAACTCGCACCAACTCGTCGAATGGGCGAGTGCTGGCCATGTCAGCAAGCCAGGCGACGGGAAAATCGGCCGGGGCATGAAACCGATCAAGGAACAGATTGTTGGCACCTCGGACCGGCTCTCGTAGAATGCGCGTGGACATGGGCTGGGCATGTCCACCAACAAGGTGGTGGGAAAATCGGCTAAGGCATTGGCCACCGAAGAAGGCTTGAAAACGGCCAATGAACGGATTATTGTCAACTCGCACCAACTCGTCGAATGGCCCAGGGCTGGCCATGTCAGCAAGCCCAGCGACGGGAAAATCAGCCGGGGCACGAAACCGACCAAGGAACGGATTGTTGGCACCTCGGACCGGCTCTCGTAGAATGCGCGTGGACATGGGCTGGGCGTGTCCACCAGCATGGTGGTGGGAAAATCGGCTAAGGCATTGGCCACCGAAGAAGGCTTGAAAACGGCCAATGAACGGATTGTTGGCAACTCGCACCAACTCGTCGAATGGGCGAGTGCTGGCCATGTCAGCAAGCCAGGCGGCGGAAAAATCGGCCGGGGCATGAAACCGACCATGGAACAGATTGTTGGCACCTCGGACCGGTTCTCGTAGAATGCGCGTGGACATGGCATGGGCATGTCCACCAGCAAGGTGGTGGGAAAATCGGCGAAAGCATTAGCCACCGAAGAAGGCTTGAAAAGGGCCAATGAACTGATTGTTGGCAACTCGCACCAACTCGTCGAATGGGCGAGTGCTGGCCATGTCAGCAAGCCAAGCGAAGGGAAAATCGGCCGGGGCATGAGACCGACCAAGGAACAGATTGTTGGCACCTCCGACCGGCTCTCGTAGAATGCGCGTGGACATGGGCTGGGCGTGTCCACCAGCATGGCGGTGGGAAAATCGGCTAAGGCATTGGCCACCGAAGAAGGCTTGAAAACGGCCAATGAACGGATTGTTGGCAACTCGCACCAACTCGTCGAATGGGCGAGTGCTGGCCATGTCAGCAAGCCAGGCGACGGAAAAATCGGCCGGGGCATGAAACCGACCATGGAACAGATTGTTGGCACCTCGGACCGGCTCTCGTAGAATGCGCGTGGACATGGGATGGGCATGTCCACCAGCAAGGTGGTGGGAAAATCGGCGAAAGCATTAGCCACCGAAGAAGGCTTGAAAACGGCCAATGAACGGATTGTTGGCAACTCGCACCAACTCGTCAAATGGGCGAGTGCTGGCCATGGCAGCAAGACAAGCGAAGGGAAAATCGGCCGGGGCATGAAACCGACCAAGGAACAGATTGTTGGCACCTCGGACCGGCTCTCATAGAATGCGCGTGGACATGGGCTGGGCATGTCCACCAGCAAGGTGGTGGGAAAATCGGCTAAGGCATTGGCCACCGAAGAAGGCTTGAAAACGGCCAATGAACGGATCGTTGGCAACTCGCACCAACTCGTCGAATGGGCTAGAGCTGGCCATGTCGGCAAGCCTGGCGACGGGAAAATCGGCCGGGGTATGCAACCGACCAAGGAACGGATTGTTGGCACCTCGGACCGGCTCTCGTGGAATGCGCGTGGACATGGGCTGGGCATGTCCACCAGCAAGGTAGTGGGAAAATCGACTAAGGCATTGGCCATCGAAGAAGGATTGAAAACGGCCAATGAACGGATTGTTGGCAACTCGTACCAACTCGTCGAATGGGCGAGTGCTGGCCATGTCAGCAAGCCGAGCGACGGGAAAATAGGCCGGGGCATGAAACCGACCAAGGAACGGATTGTTGGCACCTCGAACCGGCTCTCGTAGAATGCGCGTGGACATGGGCTGGGCATGTCCACCAGCAAGGTAGTGGGAAAATCGACTAAGGCATTGGCCATCGAAGAAGGATTGAAAACGGCCAATGAACGGATTGTTGGCAACTCGCACCAACTCGTCAAATGGGCGAGTGCTGGCCATGGCAGCAAGACAAGCGAAGGGAAAATCGGCCGGGGCATGAAACCGACCAAGGAACAGATTGTTGGCACCTCGGACCGGCTCTCATAGAATGCGCGTGGACATGGGCTGGGCATGTCCACCAGCAAGGTGGTGGGAAAATCGGCTAAGGCATTGGCCACCGATGAAGGCTTGAAAACGGCCAATGAACGGATCGTTGGCAACTCGCACCAACTCGTCGAATGGGCGAGTGCTGGCCATGTCAGCAAGCCGAGCGACGGGAAAATAGGCCGGGGCATGAAACCGACCAAGGAACGGATTGTTGGCACCTCGAACCGGCTCTCGTAGAATGCGCGTGGACATGGGCTGGGCATGTCCACCAGCAAGGTAGTGGGAAAATCGACTAAGGCATTGGCCATCGAAGAAGGATTGAAAATGGCCAATGAACGGATTGTTGGCAACTCGTACCAACTCGTCGAATGGGCGAGTGCTGGCCATGTCAGCAAGCCAGGAGACGGGAAAATCGGCCGGGGCATGAAACCGACCAAGGAACGGATTGTTGGCACCTCGGATCGGCTCTCGTAGACTGCACCTGGACATGGGCTGGGCAAGTCCACCAGCAAGGTGGTGGGAAAATCGGCTAAGGCATTGGCCACCGAAGAAGCCTTGAAAACGGCCAATGTACGGATTGTCGGCAACTAGCACCAACTCGTCGAATGGGCGAGTGCTGGCCATGTCAGCAAGCCGAGCGACGGGAAAATCGGCCGGGGCATGAAACCGACCAAGGAACGGATTGTTGGCACCTCGGACCGGCTCTCGTAGAATGCGCGTGGACATGGGCTGGGCGTGTCCACCAGCATGGTGGTGGGAAAATCGGCTAAGGCATTGGCCACCGAAGAAGGCTTGAAAACGGCCAATGAATGGATTGTTGGCAACTCGCACCAACTCGTCGAATGGGCGAGTGCTGGCCATGTCAGCAAGCCAGGCGACGGGAAAATCGGCCGGGGCATGAAACCGATCAAGGAACAGATTGTTGGCACCTCGGACTGGTTCTCGTAGAATGCGCGTGGACATGGGAGGGGCATGTCCACCAGCAAGGTGGTGGGAAAATCGGCGAAAGCATTAGCCACCGAAGAAGCCTTGAAAACGGCCAATGAACGAATTGTTGGCAACTCGCACCAACTCGTCGAATGGGCGAGTGCTGTCCATGTCAGCAAGTCAAGCAAAGGGAAAATCGGCCGGGGCATGAAACCGACCGAGGAACAGACTGTTGCCACCTCGGACCGGCTCTCGTAGAATGCGCGTGGACATGGGCTGGGCATGTCCACCAGCAAGGTGGTGTGCAAATCGGCTAAGGCATTGGCCACCGAAGAAGGCTTGAAAACGGCCAATGAACGGATTGTTGGAAACTCCCACAAACTCGTCGAATGGGCGAGTGCTGGCCAAGTCAGCAAGCCGAGCAGCGGGAAAATCGGTCGGGGCGTGAAACAGACCAAGGAACGGATTGTTGGCACCTCGGACCGGCTCTCGTAGAATGCACGTGGACTTGGGCTGGGTGTGTCCACCAGCATGGTGGTGGGAAAATCGGCTAAGGCATTGGCCACCGAAGAAGGCTTGAAAACGGCCAATGAACGGATTGTTGGCAACTCGCACCAACTCGTCGAATGGGCGAGTGCTGGCCATGTCAGCAAGCCTGGCGACGGGAAAATCGGCCAGGGTAGGAAACCGACCAAGGAACGGATTGTTGGCACCTCAGACCGGCTCTCGTGGAATGCGCGTGGACATGGGCTGGGCATGTCCACCAGCAACGTGGTGGGAAAATGGGCGAAGGCATTGGCCATCGAAGAAGGCTTGAAAACGGCCAATGAACGGATTGTTGGCAACTCGCACCAACTCGTCAAATGGGCGAGTGCTGGCCATGTCAGCGAGCCAGGCGACGGGAAAATCGGCCGGGGCATGAAACCGACCAACGACGGATTGTTGGCACCGCGAACCGGCTCCCGTAGAATGCGCGTGGACACGGGCTGGGCATGTCCACCAGCAAGTTGGTGGGAAAATCGGCGAAAGCATTGGCCACCAAAGAAGGCTTGAAAACGACCAATGAACGGATCGTTGGCAACCCGCACCAACTCGTCGAATGGGCGAGTGCTGGCCATGTCAGCAAGCCAGGCGTTGGAAAACTCGGCCGGGGCATAAAACCGACCAAGGAACGGATTGTTGGCACCTCGGACCGGCTCTCGTAGAATGCGCGTGGACATGGGCTGGGCGTGTCCACCAGCAAGGTGGTGGGAAAATCGACTAGGGCATTGGCCATCGAAGAAGGATTGAAAACGGCCAATGAACGGATTGTTGGCAACTCGTACCAACTCGTCGAATGGGCGACTGCTGGCCATGTCAGCAAGCCAGGCGACGGGAAAATCGGCCGGCGCATGAAATCGACCAAGGAACCGATTGTTGGCACCTCGGACAGGCTCTCGTAGACTGCACCTGGACATGGGCTGGGCATGTCCACCAGCAAGGTGGTGGGAAAATTGGCTAAGGCATTGGCCACCGAAGAAGCCTTGAAAACGGCCAATGTACGGATTGTTGGCAACTAGCACCAACTCGTCGAATGGGCGAGTGCTGGCCATGTCAGCAAGCCGAGCAACGGGAAAATCGGCCGGGGCATGAAACCGACCAAGGAACAGATTGTTGGCACCTCGGACAGGCTCTCGTAGACTGCACCTGGACATGGGCTGGGCATGTCCACCAGCAAGGTGGTGGGAAAATGGGCGAAGGCATTGGCCACCGAAGAAGGCTTGAAAACGGCCAATGAACGGATTGTTGGCAACTCGCACCAACTCGTCGAATGGGCCAGTGCTGGCCATGTCAGCAAGCCAAGCGAAGGGAAAATCGGCCGGGGCATCAAACCGACCAAGGAACAGATTGTTGGCACCTCGGACCGGCTCTCGTAGAATGCGCGTTGACAAGCGCTGGGCGTGTTCACCAGCATGGTGGTGGGAAAATCGGCTAAGGCATTGGCCACCGAAGAAGGCTTGAAAATGGCCAATGAACGGATTGTTGGCAACTCGCACCAACACGTCGAATGGGCGAGTGCTGGCCATGTCAGCAAGCCAGGCGACGGAAAAATCGGCCGGGACATGAAACCGACCATGGAACAGATTGTTGGCACCTCGGACCGGCTCTCATAGAATGCGCGTGGACATGGGATGGGCATGTCCACCAGCAAGGTGGTGGGAAAATCGGCGAAAGCATTAGCCACCGAAGAAGGCTTGAAAACGGCCAATGAACGGATTATTGGCAACTCGCACCAACTCGTCGAATGGGCAAGTGCTGGCCATGGCAGCAAGAAAAGCGAAGGGAAAATCGGTCGGGGCATGAAACCGACCAAGGAACAGATTGTTGGCACCTCGGACCGGCTCTCGTAGAATGCGCGTGGACATGGGCTGGGCATGTCCACCAGCAAGGTGGTGGGAAAATCGGCTAAGGCATTGGCCACCGAAGAAGGCTTGAAAACGGCCTATGAACGGATTGTTGGCAACTCGCACCAACTCGTCGAATGGGCGAGTGCTGGCCATGTCAGCAAGCCTCGCGACGGGAAAATCGGCCGGGGCACGAAACCGACCAAGGAACGGATTGTTGGCACCTCGGACCGGCTCTCGTAGAATGCGCGTGGACATGGGCTGGGCGTGTCCACCAGCATGGCGGTGGGAAAATTGGCTAAGGCATTGGCCACCGAAGAAGGCTTGAAAACGGCCAATGAACGGATTGTTGGCAACTCGCACCAACTCGTCGAATGGGCGAGTACTGGCCATGTCAGCAAGCCAGGCGGCGGAAAAATCGCCCGGGGCATGAAACCGACCATGGAACAGATTGTTGGCACCTCGGACCGGTTCTCGTAGAATGCGCGTGGACATGGCATGGGCATGTCCACCAGCAAGGTGGTGGGAAAATCGGCGAAAGCATTAGCCACCGAAGAAGGCTTGAAAAGGGCCAATGAACGGATTGTTGGCAACTCGCACCAACTCGTCGAATGGGCGAGTGCTGGCCATGTCAGCAAGCCAAGCGAAGGGAAAATCGGCCGGGGCATGAAACCGACCAAGGAACAGATTGTTGGCACCTCGGACCGGCTCTCGTAGAATGCGCGTGGACATGGGCTGGGCATGTCCACCAGCAAGGTGGTGGGAAAATCGGCTAAGGCATTGGCCACCGAAGAAGGCTTGAAAACGGCCTATGAACGGATTGTTGGCAACTCGCACCAACTCGTCGAATGGGCGAGTGCTGGCCATGTCAGCAAGCCTCGCGACGGGAAAATCGGCCGGGGTATGAAACCGACTAAGGAACGGATTGTTGGCACCTCGGACCGGCTCTCGTGGAATGCGCGTGGACATGGGCTGGGCATGTCCACCAGCAAGGTGGTGGGAAAATCGGCTAAGGCATTGGCCACCGAAGAAGGATTGAAAACGGCCAATGAACGGATTGTTGGCAACTCGTACCAACTCGCCGAATGGGCGAGTGCTGGCCATGTCAGCAAGCCAGGCGACGGGAAAATCGGCTGGGGCATGAAACCGACCAAGGAACCGATTGTTGGCACCTCGGACCGGCTCTCGTAGACTGCGCCTGGACATGGGCTGCGCATGTCCACCAGCAAGGTGGTGGGAAAATCGGCTAACGCATTGGCCACCGAAGAAGCCTTGAAAACGGCCAATGAACGGATTGTTGGCAACTAGCACCAACTCGTCGAATGGGCGAGTGCTGGCCATGTCAGCAAGCCTAGCGACGGGAAAATGGGCCGGGGCAAGAAACCGACCAAGGAACGGATTGTTGGCACCTCGGACCGGCTCTCGTAGAATGCGCGTGGACATGGGCTGGGCGTGTCCACCAGCATGGCGGTGGGAAAATTGGCTAAGGCATTGGCCACCGAAGAAGGCTTGAAAACGGCCAATGAACGGATTGTTGGCAACTCGCACCAACTCGTCGAATGGGTGAGTGCTGGCCATGTCAGCAAGCCAGGCGGCGGAAAAATCGGCCGGGGCATGAAACCGACCATGGAACAGATTGTTGGCACCTCGGACCGGTTCTCGTAGAATGCGCGTGGACATGGCATGGGCATGTCCACCAGCAAGGTGGTGGGAAAATCGGCGAAAGCATTAGCCACCGAAGAAGGCTTGAAAAGGGCCAATGAACGGATTGTTGGCAACTCGCACCAACTCGTCGAATGGGCGAGTGCTGGCCATGTCAGCAAGCCAAGCGAAGGGAAAATCGGCCGGGGCATGAAACCGACCAAGGAACAGATTGTTGGCACCTCCGACCGGCTCTCGTAGAATGCGCGTGGACATGGGCTGGGCGTGTCCACCAGCATGGCGGTGGGAAAATCGGCTAAGGCATTGGCCACCGAAGAAGGCTTGAAAACGGCCAATGAACGGATTGTTGGCAACTCGCACCAACTCGTCGAATGGGCGAGTGCTGGCCATGTCAGCAAGCCAGGCGAGGGAAAAATCGGCCGGGGCATGAAACCGACCATGGAACAGATTGTTGGCACCTCGGACCGGCTCTCGTAGAATGCGCGTGGACATGGGATGGGCATGTCCACCAGCAAGGTGGTGGGAAAATCGGCGAAAGCATTAGCCACCGAAGAAGGCTTGAAAACGGCCAATGAACGGATTGTTGGCAACTCGCACCAACTCGTCAAATGGGCGAGTGCTGGCCATGGCAGCAAGACAAGCGAATGGAAAATCGGCCGGGGCATGAAACCGACCAAGGAACATATTGTTGGCACCTCGGACCAGCTCTCATAGAATGCGCGTGGACATGGGCTGGGCATGTCCACCAGCAAGGTGGTGGGAAAATCGGCTAAGGCATTGGCCACCGAAGAAGGCTTGAAAACGGCCAATGAACGGATCGTTGGCAACTCGCACCAACTCGTCGAATGGGCGAGTGCTGTCCATGTCAGCAAGTCAAGCAAAGGGAAAATCGGCCGGGGCATGAAACCGACCGAGGAACAGACTGTTGCCACCTCGGACCGGCTCTCGTAGAATGCGCGTGGACATGGGCTGGGCATGTCCACCAGCAAGGTGGTGTGCAAATCGGCTAAGGCATTGGCCACCGAAGAAGGCTTGAAAACGGCCAATGAACGGATTGTTGGAAACTCCCACAAACTCGTCGAATGGGCGAGTGCTGGCCAAGTCAGCAAGCCGAGCGGCGGGAAAATCGGCCGGGGCATGAAACCGACCAAGGAACGGATTGTTTGCACCTCGTACCGGCTCTCGTAGAATGCACGTGGACTTGGGCTGGGTGTGTCCACCAGCATGGTGGTGGGAAAATCGGCTAAGGCATTGGCCACCAAAGAAGGCTTGAAAACGGCCAATGAACGGATTGTTGGCAACTTGCACCAACTCGTCGAATGGGCGAGTGCTGGCCATGTCAGCAAGCCTGGCGACGGGAAAATCGGCCAGGGTATGAAACCGACCAAGGAACGGATTGTTGGCACCTCAGACCGGCTCTCGTGGAATGCGCGTGGACATGGGCTGGGCATGTCCACCAGCAACGTGGTGGGAAAATGGGCGAAGGCATTGGCCACCGAAGAAGGCTTGAAAACGGCCAATGAACGGATTGTTGGCAACTCGCACCAACTCGTCAAATGGGCGAGTGCTGGCCATGTCAGCGAGCCAGGCGACGGGAAAATCGGCCGGGGCATGAAACCGACCAACGACGGATTGTTGGCACCTGCGGACCGGCTCTCGTAGAATGCGCGTGGACACGGGCTGGGCATGTCCACCAGCATGTTGGTGGGAAAATCGGCGAAAGCATTGGCCACCGAAGAAGGCTTGAAAACGACCAATGAACGGATCGTTGGCAACCCGCACCAACTCGTCGAATGGGCGAGTGCTGACCATGTCAGCAAGCCAGGCGTTGGGAAACTCGGCCGGGGCATAAAACCGACCAAGGAACGGATTGTTGGCACCTCGGACCGGCTCTCGTAGAATGCGCGTGGACATGGGCTGGGCGTGTCCAGCAGCAAGGTGGTGGGAAAATCGACTAAGGCATTGGCCATCGAAGAAGGATTGAAAACGGCCAATGAACGGATTGTTGGCAACTCGTACCAACTCGTCGAATGGGCGACTGCTGGCCATGTCAGCAAGCCAGGCGACGGGAAAATCGGCCGGGGCATGAAATCGACCAAGGAACGGATTGTTGGCACCTCGGACAGGCTCTCGTAGACTGCACCTGGACATGGGCTGGGCATGTCCACCAGCAAGGTGGTGGGAAAATCGGCTAAGGCATTGGCCACCGAAGAAGCCTTGAAAACGGCCAATGTACGGATTGTTGGCAACTAGCACCAACTCGTCGAATGGGCGAGTGCTGGCCATGTCAGCAAGCCGAGCAACGGGAAAATCGGCCGGGGCATGAAACCGACCAAGGAACAGATTGTTGGCACCTCGGACAGGCTCTCGTAGACTGCACCTGGACATGGGCTGGGCATGTCCACCAGCAAGGTGGTGGGAAAATGGGCGAAGGCATTGGCCACCGAAGAAGGCTTGAAAACGGCCAATGAACGGATTGTTGGCAACTTGCACCAACTCGTCGAATGGGCGAGTGCTGGCCATGTCAGCAAGCCTGGCGACGGGAAAATCGGCCAGGGTATGAAACCGACCAAGGAACGGATTGTTGGCACCTCAGACCGGCTCTCGTGGAATGCGCGTGGACATGGGCTGGGCATGTCCACCAGCAACGTGGTGGGAAAATGGGCGAAGGCATTGGCCACCGAAGAAGGCTTGAAAACGGCCAATGAACGGATTGTTGGCAACTCGCACCAACTCGTCAAATGGGCGAGTGCTGGCCATGTCAGCGAGCCAGGCGACGGGAAAATCGGCCGGGGCATGAAACCGACCAACGACGGATTGTTGGCACTGCGGACCGGCTCTCGTAGAATGCGCGTGGACACGGGCTGGGCATGTCCACCAGCAAGTTGGTGGGAAAATCGGCGAAAGCATTGGCCACCAAAGAAGGCTTGAAAACGACCAATGAACGGATCGTTGGCAACCCGCACCAACTCGTCGAATGGGCGAGTGCTGGCCATGTCAGCAAGCCAGGCGTTGGGAAACTCGGCCGGGGCATAAAACCGACCAAGGAACGGATTGTTGGCACCTCGGACCGGCTCTCGTAGAATGCGCGTGGACATGGGCTGGGCGTGTCCACCAGCAAGGTGGTGGGAAAATCGACTAAGGCATTGGCCATCGAAGAAGGATTGAAAACGGCCAATGAACGGATTGTTGGCAACTCGTACCAACTCGTCGAATGGGCGACTGCTGGCCATGTCAGCAAGCCAGGCGACGGGAGAATCGGCCGGGGCATGAAATCGACCAAGGAACGGATTGTTGGCACCTCGGACAGGCTCTCGTAGACTGCACCTGGACATGGGCTGGGCATGTCCACCAGCAAGGTGGTGGGAAAATCGGCTAAGGCATTGGCCACCGAAGAAGCCTTGAAAACGGCCAATGTACGGATTGTTGGCAACTAGCACCAACTCGTCGAATGGGCGAGTGCTGGCCATGTCAGCAAGCCGAGCAACGGGAAAATCGGCCGGGGCATGAAACCGACCAAGGAACAGATTGTTGGCACCTCGGACAGGCTCTCGTAGACTGCACCTGGACATGGGCTGGGCATGTCCACCAGCAAGGTGGTGGGAAAATGGGCGAAGGCATTGGCCACCGAAGAAGGCTTGAAAACGGCCAATGAACGGATTGTTGGCAACTCGCACCAACTCGTCGAATAGGCGAGTGCTGGCCATGTCAGCGAGCCAGGGGACGGGAAAATCGGCCGGGGCATGAAACCAACCAACGACGGATTGTTGGCACCGCGGACCGGTTCTCGTAGAATGCGCGTGGACATGGGATGGGCATGTCCACCAGCAAGGTGGTGGGAAAATCGGTAAAAGCATTAGCCACCGAAGAAGGCTTGAAAACGGCCAATGAACGGATTGTTGGCAACTCGCACCAACTCGTCGAATGGGCGAGTGCTGGCCATGTCAGCAAGCCAAGCGAAGGGAAAATCGGCCGGGGCATGAAACCGACCAAGGAACAGATTGTTGGCACCTCGGACCGCCTCTCGTAGAATGCGCGTTGACAAGGGCTGGGCGTGTTCACCAGCATGGTGGTGGGAAAATCGGCTAAGGCATTGGCCACCGAAGAAGGCTTGAAAATGGCCAATGAACGGATTGTTGGCAACTCGCACCAACACGTCGAATGGGCGAGTGCTGGCCATGTCAGCAAGCCAGGCGACGGAAAAATCGGCCGGGACATGAAACCGACCATGGAACAGATTGTTGGCACCTCGGACCGGCTCTCGTAGAATGCGCGTGGAGATGGGATGGGCATGTCCACCAGCAAGGTGGTGGAAAAATCGGAGAAAGCATTAGCCACCGAAGAAGGCTTGAAAACGGCCAATGAACGGATTTTTGGCAACTCGCACCAACTCGTCGAATGGGCAAGTGCTGGCCATGGCAGCAAGAAAAGCGAAGGGAAAATCGGCCGGGGCATGAAACCGACCAAGGAACAGATTGTTGGCACCTCGGACCGGCTCTCGTAGAATGCGCGTGGACATGGGCTGGGCATGTCCTCCAGCAAGGTGGTGGGAAAATCGGCTAAGGCATTGGCCACCTAAGAAGGCTTGAAAACGGCCAATGAACGGATTGTTGGCAACTCGCACCAACTCGTCGAATGGGCGAGTGCTGGCCACCTCAGCAAGCCAGGAGACGGGAAATTCGGCCGGGGTATGAAACCGACCAAGGAACGGATTGTTGGCACCTCGGACCGGCTCTCGTAGAATGCGCGTGGACATGGGCTGGGCATGTCCACCAGCAAGGTGGTGGGAAAATCGGCTAAGGCATTGGCCACCGAAGAAGGCTTGAAAACGGCCTATGAACGGATTGTTGGCAACTCGCACCAACTCGTCGAATGGGCGAGTGCTGGCCATGTCAGCAAGCCTCGCGACGGGAAAATCGGCCGGGGTATGAAACCGACTAAGGAACGGATTGTTGGCACCTCGGACCGGCTCTCGTAGAATGCGCGTGGACATGGGATGGGCATGTCCACCAGCAAGGTGGTGGGAAAATCGGCGAAAGCATTAGCCACCGAAGAAGGCTTGAAAACGGCCAATGAACGGATTGTTGGCAACTCGCACCAACTCGTCAAATGGGCGAGTGCTGGCCATGGCAGCAAGACAAGCGAATGGAAAATCGGCCGGGGCATGAAACCGACCAAGGAACATATTGTTGGCACCTCGGACCAGCTCTCATAGAATGCGCGTGGACATGGGCTGGGCCTGTCCACCAGCAAGGTGGTGGGAAAATCGGCTAAGGCATTGGCCACCGAAGAAGGCTTGAAAACGGCCAATGAACGGATCGTTGGCAACTCGCACCAACTCGTCGAATGGGCGAGTGCTGTCCATGTCAGCAAGTCAAGCAAAGGGAAAATCGGCCGGGGCATGAAACCGACCGAGGAACAGACTGTTGCCACCTCGGACCGGCTCTCGTAGAATGCGCGTGGACATGGGCTGGGCATGTCCACCAGCAAGGTGGTGTGCAAATCGGCTAAGGCATTGGCCACCGAAGAAGGCTTGAAAACGGCCAATGAACGGATTGTTGGAAACTCCCACAAACTCGTCGAATGGGCGAGTGCTGGCCAAGTCAGCAAGCCGAGCGGCGGGAAAATCGGCCGGGGCATGAAACCGACCAAGGAACGGATTGTTTGCACCTCGGACCGGCTCTCGTAGAATGCACGTGGACTTGGGCTGGGTGTGTCCACCAGCATGGTGGTGGGAAAATCGGCTAAGGCATTGGCCACCGAAGAAGGCTTGAAAACGGCCAATGAACGGATTGTTGGCAACTTGCACCAACTCGTCGAATGGGCGAGTGCTGGCCATGTCAGCAAGCCTGGCGACGGGAAAATCGGCCAGGGTATGAAACCGACCAAGGAACGGATTGTTGGCACCTCAGACCGGCTCTCGTGGAATGCGCGTGGACATGGGCTGGGCATGTCCACCAGCAACGTGGTGGGAAAATGGGCGAAGGCATTGGCCACCGAAGAAGGCTTGAAAACGGCCAATGAACGGATTGTTGGCAACTCGCACCAACTCGTCAAATGGGCGAGTGCTGGCCATGTCAGCGAGCCAGGCGACGGGAAAATCGGCCGGGGCATGAAACCGACCAACGACGGATTGTTGGCACTGCGGACCGGCTCTCGTAGAATGCGCGTGGACACGGGCTGGGCATGTCCACCAGCAAGTTGGTGGGAAAATCGGCGAAAGCATTGGCCACCAAAGAAGGCTTGAAAACGACCAATGAACGGATCGTTGGCAACCCGCACCAACTCGTCGAATGGGCGAGTGCTGGCCATGTCAGCAAGCCAGGCGTTGGGAAACTCGGCCGGGGCATAAAACCGACCAAGGAACGGATTGTTGGCACCTCGGACCGGCTCTCGTAGAATGCGCGTGGACATGGGCTGGGCATGTCCACCAGCAACGTGGTGGGAAAATGGGCGAAGGCATTGGCCACCGAAGAAGGCTTGAAAACGGCCAATGAACGGATTGTTGGCAACTCGCACCAACTCGTCAAATGGGCGAGTGCTGGCCATGTCAGCGAGCCAGGCGACGGGAAAATCGGCCGGGGCATGAAACCGACCAACGACGGATTGTTGGCACTGCGGACCGGCTCTCGTAGAATGCGCGTGGACACGGGCTGGGCATGTCCACCAGCAAGTTGGTGGGAAAATCGGCGAAAGCATTGGCCACCAAAGAAGGCTTGAAAACGACCAATGAACGGATCGTTGGCAACCCGCACCAACTCGTCGAATGGGCGAGTGCTGGCCATGTCAGCAAGCCAGGCGTTGGGAAACTCGGCCGGGGCATAAAACCGACCAAGGAACGGATTGTTGGCACCTCGGACCGGCTCTCGTAGAATGCGCGTGGACATGGGCTGGGCGTGTCCACCAGCAAGGTGGTGGGAAAATCGACTAAGGCATTGGCCATCGAAGAAGGATTGAAAACGGCCAATGAACGGATTGTTGGCAACTCGTACCAACTCGTCGAATGGGCGACTGCTGGCCATGTCAGCAAGCCAGGCGACGGGAAAATCGGCCGGGGCATGAAATCGACCAAGGAACGGATTGTTGGCACCTCGGACAGGCTCTCGTAGACTGCACCTGGACATGGGCTGGGCATGTCCACCAGCAAGGTGGTGGGAAAATCGGCTAAGGCATTGGCCACCGAAGAAGCCTTGAAAACGGCCAATGTACGGATTGTTGGCAACTAGCACCAACTCGTCGAATGGGCGAGTGCTGGCCATGTCAGCAAGCCGAGCAACGGGAAAATCGGCCGGGGCATGAAACCGACCAAGGAACAGATTGTTGGCACCTCGGACAGGCTCTCGTAGACTGCACCTGGACATGGGCTGGGCATGTCCACCAGCAAGGTGGTGGGAAAATGGGCGAAGGCATTGGCCACCGAAGAAGGCTTGAAAACGGCCAATGAACGGATTGTTGGCAACTCGCACCAACTCGTCGAATAGGCGAGTGCTGGCCATGTCAGCGAGCCAGGCGACGGGAAAATCGGCCGGGGCATGAAACCAACCAACGACGGATTGTTGGCACCGCGGACCGGTTCTTGTAGAATGCGCGTGGACATGGGATGGGCATGTCCACCAGCAAGGTGGTGGGAAAATCGGTAAAAGCATTAGCCACCGAAGAAGGCTTGAAAACGGCCAATGAACGGATTGTTGGCAACTCGCACCAACTCGTCGAATGGGCGAGTGCTGGCCATGTCAGCAAGCCAAGCGAAGGGAAAATCGGCCGGGGCATGAAACCGACCAAGGAACAGATTGTTGGCACCTCGGACCGCCTCTCGTAGAATGCGCGTTGACAAGGGCTGGGCGTGTTCACCAGCATGGTGGTGGGAAAATCGGCTAAGGCATTGGCCACCGAAGAAGGCTTGAAAATGGCCAATGAACGGATTGTTGGCAACTCGCACCAACACGTCGAATGGGCGAGTGCTGGCCATGTCAGCAAGCCAGGCGACGGAAAAATCGGCCGGGACATGAAACCGACCATGGAACAGATTGTTGGCACCTCGGACCGGCTCTCGTAGAATGCGCGTGGAGATGGGATGGGCATGTCCACCAGCAAGGTGGTGGAAAAATCGGAGAAAGCATTAGCCACCGAAGAAGGCTTGAAAACGGCCAATGAACGGATTATTGGCAACTCGCACCAACTCGTCGAATGGGCAAGTGCTGGCCATGGCAGCAAGAAAAGCGAAGGGAAAATCGGCCGGGGCATGAAACCGACCAAGGAACAGATTGTTGGCACCTCGGACCGGCTCTCGTAGAATGCGCGTGGACATGGGCTGGGCATGTCCTCCAGCAAGGTGGTGGGAAAATCGGCTAAGGCATTGGCCACCTAAGAAGGCTTGAAAACGGCCAATGAACGGATTGTTGGCAACTCGCACCAACTCGTCGAATGGGCGAGTGCTGGCCACCTCAGCAAGCCAGGAGACGGGAAATTCGGCCGGGGTATGAAACCGACCAAGGAACGGATTGTTGGCACCTCGGACCGGCTCTCGTAGAATGCGCGTGGACATGGGCTGGGCATGTCCACCAGCAAGGTGGTGGGAAAATCGGCTAAGGCATTGGCCACCGAAGAAGGCTTGAAAACGGCCTATGAACGGATTGTTGGCAACTCGCACCAACTCGTCGAATGGGCGAGTGCTGGCCATGTCAGCAAGCCTCGCGACGGGAAAATCGGCCGGGGTATGAAACCGACTAAGGAACGGATTGTTGGCACCTCGGACCGGCTCTCGTGGAATGCGCGTGGACATGGGCTGGGCATGTCCACAAGCAAGGTGGTGGGAAAATCAGCTAAGGCATTGGCCACCGAAGAAGGATTGAAAACGGCCAATGAACGGATTGTTGGCAACTCGTACCAACTCGTCGAATGGGCGAGTGCTGGCCATGTCAGCAAGCCAGGCGACGGGAAAATCGGCTGGGGCATGAAACCGACCAAGGAACCGATTGTTGGCACCTCGGACCGGCTCTCGTAGACTGCGCCTGGACATGGGCTGCGCATGTCCACCAGCAAGGTGGTGGGAAAATCGGCTAACGCATTGGCCACCGAAGAAGCCTTGAAAACGGTCAATGAACGGATTGTTGGCAACTAGCACCAACTCGTCGAATGGGCGAGTGCTGGCCATGTCAGCAAGCCTAGCGACGGGAAAATGGGCCGGGGCACGAAACCGACTAAGGAACGGATTGTTGGCACCTCGGACAGGCTCTCGTAGAATGCGCGTGGACATGGGCTGGGCGTGTCCACCAGCATGGTGGTGGGAAAATTGGCTAAGGCATTGGCCACCGAAGAAGGGTTGAAAACGGCCAATGAACGGATTGTTGGCAACTCGCACCAACTCGTCGAATGGGCGAGTGCTGGCCATGTCAGCAAGCCAGGCGGCGGAAAAATCGGCCGGGGCATGAAACCGACCATGGAACAGATTGTTGGCACCTCGGACCGGTTCTCGTAGAATGCGCGTGGACATGGCATGGGCATGTCCACCAGCAAGGTGGTGGGAAAATCGGCGAAAGCATTAGCCACCGAAGAAGGCTTGAAAAGGGCCAATGAACGGATTGTTGGCAACTCGCACCAACTCGTCGAATGGGCGAGTGCTGGCCATGTCAACAAGCCAAGCGAAGGGAAAATCGGCCGGGGCATGAAACCGACCAAGGAACAGATTGTTGGCACCTCCGACCGGCTCTCGTAGAATGCGCGTGGACATGGGCTGGGCGTGTCCACCAGCATGGCGGTGGGAAAATCGGCTAAGGCATTGGCCACCGAAGAAGGCTTGAAAACGGCCAATGAACGGATTGTTGGCAACTCGCACCAACTCGTCGAATGGGCGAGTGCTGGCCATGTCAGCAAGCCAAGCGAAGGGAAAATCGGCCGGGGCATGAGACCGACCAAGGAACGGATTGTTGGCACCTCGGATCGGCTCTCGTAGACTGCACCTGGACATGGGCTGGGCAAGTCCACCAGCAAGGTGGTGGGAAAATCGGCTAAGGCATTGGCCACCGAAGAAGCCTTGAAAACGGCCAATGTACGGATTGTCGGCAACTAGCACCAACTCGTCGAATGGGCGAGTGCTGGCCATGTCAGCAAGCCGAGCGACGGGAAAATCGGCCGGGGCATGAAACCGACCAAGGACCGGATTGTTGGCACCTCGGACCGGCTCTCGTAGAATGCGCGTGGACATGGGCTGGGCGTGTCCACCAGCATGGTGGTGGGAAAATCGGCTAAGGCATTGACCACCGAAGAAGGCTTGAAAACGGCCAATGAATGGATTGTTGGCAACTCGCACCAACTCGTCGAATGGGCGAGTGCTGGCCATGTCAGCAAGCCAGGCAACGAAAAAATCGGCCGGGGCATGAAACCGACCATGGAACAGATTGTTGGCACCTCGGACCGGTTCTCGTAGAATGCGCGTGGACATGGGATGGGCATGTCCACCAGCAAGGTGGTGGGAAAATCGGTAAAAGCATTAGCCACCGAAGAAGGCTTGAAAACGGCCAATGAACGGATTGTTGGCAACTCGCGCCAACTCGTCGAATGGGCGAGTGCTGGCCATGTCAGCAAGCCAAGCGAAGGGAAAATCGGCCGGGGCATGAAACCGACCAAGGAACAGATTGTTGGCACCTCGGACTGGCTCTCGTAGAATGCGCGTTGACAAGGGCTGGGCGTGTTCACCAGCATGGTGGTGGGAAAATCGGCTAAGGCATTGGCCACCGAAGAAGGCTTGAAAATGGAGAATGAACGGATTGTTGGCAACTCGCACCAACACGTCGAATGGGCAAGTGCTGGCCATGTCAGCAAGCCAGGCGGCGGAAAAATCGGCCGGGGCATGAAACCGACCATGGAACAGATTGTTGGCACCTCGGACCGGTTCTCGTAGAATGCGCGTGGACATGGCATGGGCATGTCCACCAGCAAGGTGGTGGGAAAATCGGCGAAAGCATTAGCCACCGAAGATGGCTTGAAAAGGGCCAATGAACGGATTGTTGGCAACTCGCACCAACTCGTCGAATGGGCGAGTGCTGGCCATGTCAACAAGCCAAGCGAAGGGAAAATCGGCCGGGGCATGAAACCGACCAAGGAACAGATTGTTGGCACCTCCGACCGGCTCTCGTAGAATGCGCGTGGACATGGGCTGGGCGTGTCCACCAGCATGGCGGTGGGAAAATCGGCTAAGGCATTGGCCACCGAAGAAGGCTTGAAAACGGCCAATGAACGGATTGTTGGCAACTCGCACCAACTCGTCGAATGGGCGAGTGCTGGCCATGTCAGCAAGCCAGGCGACGGAAAAATCGGCCGGGGCATGAAACCGACCATGGAACAGATTGTTGGCACCTCGGACCGGCTCTCGTAGAATGCGCGTGGACATGGGATGGGCATGTCCACCAGCAAGGTGGTGGGAAAATCGGCGAAAGCATTAGCCACCGAAGAAGGCTTGAAAACGGCCAATGAACAGATTGTTGGCAACTCGCACCAACTCGTCAAATGGGCGAGTGCTGGCCATGGCAGCAAGACAAGCGAAGGGAAAATCGGCCGGGGCATGAAACCGACCAAGGAACATATTGTTGGCACCTCGGACCGGCTCTCATAGAATGCGCGTGGACATGGGCTTGGCATGTCCACCAGCAAGGTGGTGGGAAAATCGGCTAAGGCATTGGCCACCGAAGAAGGCTTGAAAACGGCCAATGAACGGATCGTTGGCAACTCGCACCAACTCGTCGAATGGGCTAGAGCTGGCCATGTCGGCAAGCCTGGCGACGGGAAAATCGGCCGGGGTATGCAACCGACCAAGGAACGGATTGTTGGCACCTCGGACCGGCTCTCGTGGAATGCGCGTGGACATGGGCTGGGCATGTCCACCAGTAAGGTGGTGGGAAAATCGGCTAAGGCATTGGCCACCGAAGAAGGCTTGAAAACGGCCAATGTACGGATTGTTGGCAACTAGCACCAACTCGTCGAATGGGCGAGTGCTGGCCATGTCAGCAAGCCGAGCGACGGGAAAATAGGCCGGGGCATGAAACCGACCAAGGAACGGATTGTTGGCACCTCGGACCGGCTCTCGTAGAATGCGCGTGGACATGGGCTGGGCATGTCCACCAGCAAGGTAGTGGGAAAATCGACTAAGGCATTGGCCATCGAAGAAGGATTGAAAACGGCCAATGAACGGATTGTTGGCAACTCGTACCAACCCGTCGAATGGGCGAGTGCTGGCCATGTCAGCAAGCCAGGAGACGGGAAAATCGGCCGGGGCATGAAACCGACCAAGGAACGGATTGTTGGCACCTCGGATCGGCTCTCGTAGACTGCACCTGGACATGGGCTGGGCAAGTCCACCAGCAAGGTGGTGGGAAAATCGGCTAAGGCATTGGCCACCGAAGAAGCCTTGAAAACGGCCAATGTACGGATTGTCGGCAAAAAGCAGCAACTCGTCGAATGGGCGAGTGCTGGCCATGTCAGCAAGCCGAGCGACGGGAAAATCGGCCGGGGCATGAAACCGACCAAGGAACGGATTGTTGGCACCTCGGACCGGCTCTCGTAGAATGCGCGTGGACATGGGCTGGGCGTGTCCACCAGCATGGTGGTGGGAAAATCGGCTAAGGCATTGACCACCGAAGAAGGCTTGAAAACGGCCAATGAATGGATTGTTGGCAACTCGCACCAACTCGTCGAATGGGCGAGTGCTGGCCATGTCAGCAAGCCAGGCAATGAAAAAATCGGCCGGGGCATGAAACCGACCATGGAACAGATTGTTGGCACCTCGGACCGGTTCTCGTAGAATGCGCGTGGACATGGGATGGGCATGTCCACCGGCAAGGTGGTGGGAAAATCGGTAAAAGCATTAGCCACCGAAGAAGGCTTGAAAACGGCCAATGAACGGATTGTTGGCAACTCGCACCAACTTGTCGAATGGGTGAGTGCTGGCCATGTCAGCAAGCCAAGCGAAGGGAAAATCGGCCGGGGCATGAAACCGACCAAGGAACAGATTGTTGGCACCTCAGACCGGCTCTCGTAGAATGCGCGTTGACAAGGGCTGGGCGTGTTCACCAGCATGGTGGTGGGAAAATCGGCTAAGGCATTGGCCACCGAAGAAGGCTTGAAAATGGCCAATGAACGGATTGTTGGCAACTCGAACCAACACGTCGAATGGGCAAGTGCTGGCCATGTCAGCAAGCCAGGCGACGGAAAAATCGGCCGGGACATGAAACCGACCATGGAACAGATTGTTGGCACCTCGGACCGGCTCTCGTAGAATGTGCGTGGACATGGGATGGGCATGTCCACCAGCAAGGTGGTGGAAAAATCGGCGAAAGCATTAGCCACCGAAGAAGGCTTGAAAACAGCCAATGAACGGATTGTTGGAAACTCCCACAAACTCGTCGAATGGGCGAGTGCTGGCCATGTCAGCAAGCCGAGCGGCGGGAAAATCGGCCGGGGCATGAAACCGACCAAGGAACGGATTGTTGGCACCTCGGACCGGCTCTCGTAGAATGCACGTGGACTTGGGCTGGGCGTGTCCACCAGCATGGTGGTGGGAAAATCGGCTAAGGCATTGGCCACCGAAGAAGGCTTGAAAACGGCCAATGAACGGATTGTTGGCAACTCGCACCAACTCGTCGAATGGGCGAGTGCTGGCCATGTCAGCAAGCCTGGCGACGGGAAAATCGGCCAGGGTATGAAACCGACCAAGGAACGGATTGTTGGCACCTCAGACCGGCTCTCCTGGAATGCGCGTGGACATGGGCTGGGCATGTCCACCAGCAACGTGGTGGGAAAATGGGCGAAGGCATTGGCAACCGAAGAAGGCTTGAAAACGGCCAATGAACGGATTGTTGGCAACTCGCACCAACTCGTCGAATAGGCGAGTGCTGGCCATGTCAGCGAGCCAGGCGACGAGAAAATCGGCCAGGGCATGAAACCGACCAACGACGGATTGTTGGCACCGCGGACCGGCTCTCGTAGAAAGCGCGTGGACACGGGCTGGGCATGTCCACCAGCAAGTTGGTGGGAAAATCGGCGAAAGCATTGGCCACCAAAGAAGGCTTGAAAACGACCAATGAACGGATCGTTGGCAACCCGCACCAACTCGTCGAATGGGCGAGTGCTGGCCATGTCAGCAAGCCAGGCGTTGGGAAACTCGGCCGGGGCATAAAACTGACCAAGGAACGGATTGTTGGCACCTCGGACCGGCTCTCGTAGAATGCGCGTGGACATGGGCTGGGCGTGTCCACCAGCAAGGTGGTGGGAAAATCGACTAAGGCATTGGCCATCGAAGAAGGATTGAAAACGGCCAATGAACGGATTGTTGGCAACTCGTACCAACTCGTCGAATGGGCGACTGCTGGCCATGTCAGCAAGCCAGGCGACGGGAAAATCGGCCGGGGCATGAAATCGACCAAGGAACGGATTGTTGGCACCTCGGACAGGCTCTCGTAGACTGCACCTGGACATGGGCTGGGCATGTCCACCAGCAAGGTGGTGGGAAAATCGGCTAAGGCATTGGCCACCGAAGAAACCTTGAAAACGGCCAATGTACGGATTGTTGGCAACTAGCACCAACTCGTCGAATGGGCGAGTGCTGGCCATGTCAGCAAGCCGAGCGACAGGAAAATCGGCCGGGGCATGAAACCGACCAAGGAACGGATTGTTGGCACCTCGAACCGGCTCTCGTAGAATGCGCGTGGACATGGGCTGGGCATGTCCACCAGCAAGGTGGTGTGAAAATCGGCTAAGGCATTGGCTACCGAAGAAGGCTTGAAAACGGCCAATGAACGGATTGTTGAAAACTCGCACCAACTCGTCGAATGGGCGAGTGCTGGCCATGTCAGCAAGCCGAGCGACGGGAAAATCGGCCGGGGCATGAAACCGACCAAGGAACGGATTGTTGGCACCTCGAACCGGCTCTCGTAGAATGCGCGTGGACATGGGCTGGTCGTGTCCACCAGCATGGTGGTGGGAAAATCGGCTAAGGCATTGGCCACCGACGAAGGCTTGAAAACGGCCAATGAACGGATTGTTGGCAACTCGCACCAACTCGTTGAATGGGCGAGTGCTGGCCATGTCAGCAAGCCAGGCAACGGAAAAATCGGCCGGGCATGAAACCGACCATGGAACATATTGTTGGCACCTCGGACCAGTTCTCGTAGAATGCGCGTGGACATGGGCTGGGCATGTCCACCAGCAAGGTGGTGTGAAAATTGGCTAAGGCATTGGACACCGAAGAAGGCTTGAAAACGGCCAATGAACTGATTGTTGGAAACTCCCACCAACTCGTCGAATGGGCGAGTGCTGGCCATGTCAGCAAGCCGAGCGTCGGGAAAATCGGCCGGGGCATGAAACCGACCAAGGAACGGATTGTTGGCACCTCGGACCGGCTCTCGTAGAATGCACGTGGACTTGGGCTGGGCGTGTCCACCAGCATGGTGGTGGGAAAATCGGCTAAGGCATTGGCCACCGAAGAAGGCTTGAAAACGGCCAATGAACGGATTGTTGGCAACTCGCACCAACTCGTCGAATGGGCGAGTGCTGGCCATGTCAGCAAGCCTGGCGACGGTAAAATTGGCCGGGGTATGAAACCGACCAAGGAACGGATTGTTGGCACCTCAGACCGGCTCTCGTGGAATGCGCGTGGACATGGGCCGGGCATGCCACTAGCAACGTGGTGGGAAAATGGGCGAAGGCATTGGCCACCGAAGAAGGCTTGAAAACGGCCAATGAACGGATTGTTGGCAACTCGCACCAACTCGTCGAATAGGCGAGTGCTGGCCATGTCAGCGAGCCAGGCGAAGGGAAAATCGGCCGGGGCATGAAACCGATCAACGACGGATTGTTGGCACCGCGGACCGGCTCTCGTAGAATGCGCGTGGACATGGGCTGGGCATGTCCACCAGCAAGTTGGTGGGAAAATCGGCGAAAGCATTGGCCACCAAAGAAGGCTTGAAAACGACCAATGAACGGATCGTTGGCAACCCGCACCAACTCGTCGAATGGACGAGTGCTGGCCATGTCAGCAAGCCAGGCGTTGAGAAACTCGGCCGGGGCATAAAACCGACCAAGGAACGGATTGTTGGCACCTCGGACCGGCTCTCGTAGAATGCGCGTGGACATGGGCTGGGCATGTCCACCAGCAAGGTGGTGGGAAAATCGACTAAGGCATTGGCCATCGAAGAAGGATTGAAAACGGCCAATGAACGGATTGTTGGCAACTCGTACCAACTCGTCGAATGGGCGACTGCTGGCCATGTCAGCAAGCCAGGCGAAGGGAAAATCGGCCGGGGCATGAAATCGACCAATGAACGGATTGTTGGCACCTCGGACAGGCTCTCGTAGACTGCACCTGGACATGGGCTGGGCATGTCCACCAGCAAGGTGGTGGGAAAATCGGCTAAGGCATTGGCCACCGAAGAAGCCTTGAAAACGGCCAATGTACGGATTGTTGGCAACTAGCACCAACTCGTCGAATGGACGAGTGCTGGCCATGTCAGCAAGCCGAACGACAGGAAAATCGGCCGGGGCATGAAACCGACCAAGGAACGGATAGTTGGCACCTCGAACCGGCTCTCGTAGAATGCGCGTTGACATGGGCTGGGCGTGTCCACCAGCATCGTGGTGGGAAAATCGGCTAAGGCATTGGCCACCGACGAAGGCTTGAAAACGGCCAATGAACGGATTGTTGGCAACTCGCACCAACTCGTCGAATGGGCGAGTGCTGGCCATGTCAGCAAGCCAGGCAACGGAAAAATCGTCCGGGGCATGAAACCGACCATGGAACAGATTGTTGGCACCTCGGACCGGTTCTCGTAGAATGCGCGTGGACATGGGATGGGCATGTCCACCAGCAAGGTGGTGGGAAAATCGGCGAAAGCATTAGCCACCGAAGAAGGCTTGAAAACGGCCAATGAACGAATTGTTGGCAACTCGCACCAACTCGTCGAATGGGCGAGTGCTGTCCATGTCAGCAAGCCAAGCGAAGGGAAAATCGGCCGGGGCATGAAACCGACCAAGGAACAGATTGTTGGCACCTCGGACCGGCTCTCGTAGAATGCGCGTGGGCGTGGGCTGGGCATGTCCACCAGCAAGGTGGTGTGAAAATCGGCTAAGGCATTGGCCACCGAAGAAGGATTGAAAATGGCAATGAACGGATTGTTGGCAACTCGTACCAACACGTCTAATGGGCGAGTGCTGGCCATGTCAGCAAGCCAGGCGAAGGGAAAATCGGCCGGGGCATGAAACCGACCAAGGAACGGATTGTTGGCACCTCGGACCGGCTCTCGTAGACTGCACCTGGACATGGGCTGGGCATGTCCACCAGCAAGGTGGTGGGAAAATCGGCTAAGGCATTGGCCACCGAAGAAGCCTTGAAAACGGCCAATGTACGGATTGTTGGCAACTAGCACCAACTCGTCGAATGGGCGAGTGCTGGTCATGTCAGCAAGCCGAGCGACGGGAAAATCGGCCGGGACATGAAACCGACCAAGGAACGGATTGTTGGCACCTCGGACCGGCTCTCATAGAATGCGCGTGGACATGGGCTGGGCGTGTCCACCAGAATGGTGGTGGGAAAATCGGCTAAGGCATTGGCCACCGAAGAAGGCTTGAAAACGGCCAATGAACGGATTGTTCGCAACTCGCACCAACTCGTCGAATGGGCGAGTGCTGGCCATGTCAGCAAGCCAGGCGACGGAAAAATCGGCCGGGGCATGAAACCGACCATGGAACAGATTGTTGGCACCTCGGACCGGTTCTCGGAGAATGCGCGTGGACATGGGATGGGCATGTCCACCAGCAAGGTAGTGGGAAAATCGGCGAAAGCATTTGCCACCGAAGAAGGCTTGAAAACGGCCAATGAACGGATTGTTCGCAACTCGCACCAACTCGTCGAATGGGCGAGTGCTGGCCATGTCAGCAAGCCAGGCGACGGAAAAATCGGCCGGGGCATGAAACCGACCATGGAACAGATTGTTGGCACCTCGGACCGGTTCTCGGAGACTGCGCGTGGACATGGGCTGGGCATGTCCACCAGCAAGGTGGTGTGAAAATCGGCTAAGGCATTGGCTACCGAAGAAGGCTTGAAAACGGCCAATGAACGGATTGTTGAAAACTCGCACCAACTCGTCGAATGGGCGAGTGCTGGCCATGTCAGCAAGCCGAGCGACGGGAAAATCGGCCGGGGCATGAAACCGACCAAGGAACAGATTGTTGGCACCTCGGACCGGCTCTCGTAGAATGCACGAGGACATGGGCTGGGCGTGTCCACCAGCATGGTGGTGGGAAAATCGACTAAGGCATTGGCCATCGAAGAAGGATTGAAAACGGCCAATGAACGGATTGTTGGCAACTCGTACCAACTCGTCGAATGGGCGACTGCTGGCCATGTCAGCAAGCCAGGCGACGGGAAAATCGGCCGGGGCATGAAATCGACCAATGAACGGATTGTTGGCACCTCGGACAGGCTCTCGTAGACTGCACCTGGACATGGGCTGGGCATGTCCACCAGCAAGGTGGTGGGAAAATCGGCTAAGGCATTGGCCACCGAAGAAGCCTTGAAAACGGCCAATGTACGGATTGTTGGCAACTAGCACCAACTCGTCGAATGGGCGAGTGCTGGCCATGTCAGCAAGCCGAACGACAGGAAAATCGGCCGGGGCATGAAACCGACCAAGGAACGGATAGTTGGCACCTCGAACCGGCTCTCGTAGAATGCGCGTTGACATGGGCTGGGCGTGTCCACCAGCATGGTGGTGCGAAAATCGGCTAAGGCATTGGCCACCGACTAAGGCTTGAAAACGGCCAATGAACGGATTGTTGGCAACTCGCACCAACTCGTCGAATGGGCGAGTGCTGGCCATGTCAGCAAGCCAGGCAACGGAAAAATCGGCCGGGGCATGAAACCGACCATGGAACAGATTGTTGGCACCTCGGACCGGTTCTCGTAGAATGCGCGTGGACATGGGATGGGCATGTCCACCAGCAAGGTGGTGGGAAAATCGGCGAAAGCATTAGCCACCGAAGAAGGCTTGAAAACGGCCAATGAACGAATTGTTGGCAACTCGCACCAACTCGTCGAATGGGCGAGTGCTGTCCATGTCAGCAAGCCAAGCGAAGGGAAAATCGGCCGGGGCATGAAACCGACCAAGGAACAGATTGTTGGCACCTCGGACCGGCTCTCGTAGAATGCGCGTGGACGTGGGCTGGGCATGTCCACCAGCAAGGTGGTGTGAAAATCGGCTAAGGCATTGGCCACCGAAGAAGGATTGAAAACGGCCAATGAACGGATTGTTGGCAACTCGTACCAACTCGTCGAATGGGCGAGTGCTGGCCATGTCAGCAAGCCAGGCGAAGGGAAAATCGGCCGAGGCATGAAACCGACCAAGGAACGGATTGTTGGCACCTCGGACCGGCTCTCGTAGACTGCACCTGGACATGGGCTGGGCATGTCCACCAGCAAGGTGGTGGGAAAATCGGCTAAGGCATTGGCCACCGAAGAAGCCTTGAAAACGGCCAATGTACGGATTGTTGGCAACTAGCACCAACTCGTCGAATGGGCGAGTGCTGGTCATGTCAGCAAGCCGAGCGACGGGAAAATCGGCCGGGACATGAAACCGACCAAGGAACGGATTGTTGGCACCTCGGACCGGCTCTCATAGAATGCGCGTGGACATGGGCTGGGCGTGTCCACCAGAATGGTGGTGGGAAAATCGGCTAAGGCATTGGCCACCGAAGAAGGCTTGAAAACGGCCAATGAACGGATTGTTCGCAACTCGCACCAACTCGTCGAATGGGCGAGTGCTGGCCATGTCAGCAAGCCAGGCGACGGAAAAATCGGCCGGGGCATGAAACCGACCATGGAACAGATTGTTGGCACCTCGGACCGGTTCTCGGAGAATGCGCGTGGACATGGGATGGGCATGTCCACCAGCAAGGTAGTGGGAAAATCGGCGAAAGCATTTGCCACCGAAGAAGGCTTGAAAACGGCCAATGAACGAATTGTTGGCAACTCGCACCAACTCGTCGAATGGGCGAGTGCTGTCCATGTCAGCAAGCTAAGCGAAGGGAAAATCGGCCGGGTCATGAAACTGACCAAGGAACAGATTGTTGGCACCTCGGACCGACTCGCGTAGAATGCGCGTGGACATGGGCTGGGCATGTCCACCAGCAAGGTGGTGTGAAAATCGGCTAAGGCATTGGCCACCGAAGAAGGCTTGAAAACGGCCAATGAACGGATTGTTGAAAACTCGCAGCAACTCGTCGAATGGGCGAGTGCTGCCATGTCAGCAAGCCGAGCGACGGGAAAATCGGCCGGGGCATGAAACCGACCAAGGAACGGATTGTTGGCACCTCGGACCGGCTCTCGTAGAATGCACGTGGACATGGGCTGGGCGTGTCCACCAGCATGGTGGTGGGAAAATCGGCTAAGGCATTGGCCACCGAAGAAGGCTTGAAAACGGCCAATGAACGGATTGTTGGCAACTCGCACCAACTCGTCGAATGGGCGAGTGCTGGCCATGTCAGCAAGCCAGGCGACGGAAAAATCGGCCGGGGCAAGAAACCGACCATGGAACAGATTGTTGGCACCTTGGATCGGCTCTCGTAGAATGCGCGTGGACATGGGATGGGCATGTCCACCAGCAACGTGGTGGGAAAATGGGCGAAGGCATTGGCCACCGAAGAAGGCTTGAAAACGGCCAAGGAACGGATTGTTGGCACCTCAGACCGGCTCTCGTAGAATGCACGTGGACTTGGGCTGGGCGTGTCCACCAGCATGGTGGTGGGAAAATCGGCTAAGGCATTGGCCAGTGAAGAAGGCTTGAAAACGGCCAATGAATGGATTGTTGGCAACTCGCACCAACTCGTCGAATGGGCGAGTGCTGGCCATGTCAGCGAGCCAGGCGACGGGAAAATCGGCCGGGGCATGAAACCGACCAAGGACGGATTGTTGACACCGCGGACCGGCTCTGGTAGAATGCGCGTGGACATGGGCTGGGCATGTCCACCAGCAAGGTGGTGGGAAAATCGGCGAAAGCATTGGCAACCAAAGAATGCTTGAAAACGGCCAATGAACGGATCGTTGGCAACCCGCACCAACTCGTCGAATGGGCGAGTGTGGCCATTTCAGCAAGCCAGGCGATGGGAAACTCGGCCGGGTCATGAAACCGACCAAGGAACGGATTGTTGGCACCTCGGACCGGCTCTCGTAGAATGCGCGTGGACATGGGCTGGGCATGTCCACCAGCAAGGTGGTGGGAAAATCGACTAAGGCATTGGCCATCGAAGAAGGATTAAAAACGGCCAATGAACGGATTGTTGGCAACTCGTACCAACTCGTCGAATGGGCGAGTGCTGGCCATGTCAGCAAGCCAGGCGACGGGAAAATCGGCCGGGGCATGAAACCGACCAAGGAACGGATTGTTGGCACCTCGGACCGGCTCTCGTAGAATGCGCGTGGACATGGGCTGGGCATGTCCAGCAGCAAGGTGGTGTGAAAATCGGCTAAGGCATTGGCCACCGAAGAAGGCTTCAAAACGGCCAATGAAAGGATTGTAGGAAACTCGCGCCAACTCGTCGAATGGGCGAATGCTGGCCTTGTCAGCAAGCCGAGCGACGGGAAAATCGGCCGGGGCATGAAACCGACCAAGGAACGGATTGTTGGCACCTCGGACCGGGTCTCGTAGAATGCACGTGGACTTGGGCTGGGCGTGTCCACCTGCATGGTGGTGGGAAAATCGGCTAAGGCATTGGTCACCGAAGAAGGCTTGAAAACGGCCAATGAACGGATTGTTGGCAACTCGCACCAACTCGTCGAATGGGCGAGTGCTGGCCATGTCAGCAAGCCTGGCGACGGGAAAATCGGCCGGGGTATGAAACCGACCAAGGAACGGATTGTTGGCACCTCAGACCGGCTCTCGTGGAATGCGCGTGGACATGGGCTGGGCATGTCCACCAGCAACGTGGTGGGAAAATGGGCGAAGGCATTGGCCACCGAAGAAGGCTTGAAAACGGCCAATGAACGGATTGTTGGCAACTCGCACCAACTCGTCGAATAGGCGACTGCTGCCATGTCAGCGAGCCAGGCGACGGGAAAATCGGCCGGGGCATGAAATCGACCAAGGACGGATTCTTGGCACCGCGGACCGGCTCTCGTAGAATGCGCGTGGACATGGGCTGGGCATGTCCACCAGCAAGTTGGTGGTAAAATCGGCGAAAGCATTGGCCACCAAAGAAGGCTTGAAACGGCCAATGAACGGATCGTTGGCAACCCGCACCAACTCGTCAAATGGGCGAGTGCTGGCCATGTCAGCAAGCTAGGCGATGGGAAACTCGGCCGCGGCATGAAACCGACCAAGGAACGGATTGTTGGCACCTCGGACCGGCTCTCGTAGAATGCGCGTGGACATGGGCTGGGCATGTCCACCAGCAAGGTGGTGGGAAAATCGGCTAAGGCATTGGCCACCGAAGAAGCCTTGAAAACGGCCAATGTACGGATTGTTGGCAATTAGTACCAACTCGTCGAATGGGCGAGTGCTGGCCATGTCAGCAAGGCGAGCGACGGGAAAATCGGCCGGGGCATGAAACCGACCAAGGAACGGATTGTTGGCACCTCGGACCGGCTCTCGTAGAATGCGCGTGGACATGGGCGGGGCGTGTCCACCAGCAAGGTGGTGGGAAAATCGGCTGAGGCATTGGCCACCGAAGAAGCCTTGAAAACGGCCAATGTACGGATTGTTGGCAACTCGCAGCAACTCGTCGAATGGGCGAGTGCTGGCCATGTCAGCAAGCCAGACGACGGGAAAATCGGCCGGGGCATGAAACCGACCAAGGAACGGATTGTTGGCACCTCGGACAGCCTCTCGTAGACTGCACCTGGACATGGGCTGGGCATGTCCACCAGCAAGGTGGTGTGAAAATCGGCTAAGGCATTGGCCACCGAAGAAGGATTGAAAACAGCCAATGAACGGATTGTTGGCAACTCGTACCAACTCGTGGAATGGGCGAGTGCTGGCCATGTCAGCAAGCCAGGCGACGGGAAAATCGGCCGGGGCATGAAACCGACCAAGGAACGGATTGTTGGCACCTCGGACCAGCTCTCGTAGACTGCACCTGGACATGGGCTGGGCATGTCCACCAGCAAGGTGGTGGGAAAATCGGCTAAGGCATTGGCCACCGAAGAAGCCTTGAAACCGGCCAATGTACGGATTGTTGGCAACTCGCACCAACTCGTCGAATGGGCGAGTGCTGGCCATGTCAGCAAGCCGAGCGACGGGAAAATCGGCCGGGGTATGAAACCGACCAAGGAACGGATTGTTGGCGCCTCGGACCGGCTCTCGTAGAATGCGCGTGGACATGGGCTGGGCATGTCCACCAGCAACGTGGTGGGAAAATGGGCGAAGGCATTGGCCACCGAAGAAGGCTTGAAAATGGCCAATGAACGGATTGTTGGCAACTCGCACCAACTCGTCGAATAGGCGAGTGCTGGCCATGTCAGCGAGCCAAGCGACGGGAAAATCGGCCGGGGCATGAAACTGACCAAGGACGGATTGTTGGGACCGCGGACCGGCTCTCGTAGAATGCGCGTGGACATGGGCTGGGCATGTCCACCAGCAAGGTGGTGTGAAAATCGGCTAAGGCATTGGCCACCGAAGAAGGATTGAAAACAGCCAATGAACGGATTGTTGGCAACTCGTACCAACTCGTGGAATGGGCGAGTGCTGGCCATGTCAGCAAGCCAGGCGACGGGAAAATCGGCCGGGGCATGAAACCGACCAAGGAACGGATTGTTGGCACCTCGGACCGGCTCTCGTAGACTGCACCTGGACATGGGCTGGGCATGTCCACCAGCAAGGTGGTGGGAAAATCGGCTAAGGCATTGGCCACCGAAGAAGCCTTGAAACCGGCCAATGTACGGATTGTTGGCAACTCGCACCAACTCGTCGAATGGGCGAGTGCCGGCCATGTCAGCAAGCCGAGCGACGGGAAAATCGGCCAGGGTATGAAACCGACCAAGGAACGGATTGTTGGCGCCTCGGACCGGCTCTCGTAGAATGCGCGTGGACATGGGCTGGGCATGTCCACCAGCAACGTGGTGGGAAAATGGGCGAAGGCATTGGCCACCGAAGAAGGCTTGAAAATGGCCAATGAACGGATTGTTGGCAACTCGCACCAACTCGTCGAATAGGCGAGTGCTGGCCATGTCAGCGAGCCAAGCGACGGGAAAATCGGCCAGGGCATGAAACTGACCAAGGACGGATTGTTGGGACCGCGGACCGGCTCTCGTAGAATGCGCGTGGACATGGGCTGGGCATGTCCACCAGCAAGTTGGTGGGAAAATCGGTGAAAGCATTGGCCACCAAAAAAGGCTTGAAAACGGCCAATGAACGGATCGTTGGCAACCTGCACCAACTCGTCGAATGGGCGAGTGCTGGCCATGTCAGCAAGCCAGGCGATGGGAAACTCGGTCGGGGCATGAATCCGACCAAGGAACGGATTGTTGGCACCTCGGACCGGCTCTCGTAGAATGCGCGTGGACATGGGCTGGGCATGTCCACCAGCAAGGTGGTGGGAAAATCGGCTAAGGCATTGGCCACCGAAGAAGCCTTGAAAACGGCCAATGTACGGATTGTTGGCAATTAGCACCAACTCGTCGAATGGGCGAGTGCTGGCCATGTCAGCAAGGCGAGCGACGGGAAAATCGGCCGGGGCATGAAACCGACCAAGGAACGAATTGTTGGCACCTCGGACCGGCTCTCGTAGAATGTGCATGGACATGGGCTGGGCGTGTCCACCAGCTTGGTGGTGGGAAAATCGGCTAAGGCATTGGCCACCGAAGAAGGCTTGAAAACAGCCAATGAACGGATTGTTGACAACTCGCACCAACTCGTCGAATGGGCGAGTGCTGGCCATGTCAGCAAGCCAGGCAACGGAAAAACCGGCCGGAGCATGAAACCGACCATGGAACAGATTGTTGGCACCTCGGACCGGTTCTCGTAGAATGCGCGTGGACATGGGATGGGCATGTCCACCAGCAAGGTGGTGTGAAAATCGGCGAAAGCATTAGCCACCGAAGAAGGCTTGAAAACAGCCAATGAACGAATTGTTGGCAACTCGCACCAACTCGTCGAATGGGAGACTGCTGTCCATGTCAGCAAGCCAAGCGAAGGGAAAATCGGCCGGGGCATGAAACCGACCAAGGAACAGATTGTTGGCACCTCGGACCGGCTCCCATAGAATGCGCGTGGACATGGGCTGGGCATGTCCACCAGCAAGGTGGTGTGAAAATCGGCTAAGGCATTGGCCACCGAAGAAGGATTGAAAACGACCAATGAACGGATTGTTGGCAACTCGTACCAACTCGTCGAATGGGCGAGTGCTGGCCATGTCAGCAAGCCAGGCGACGGGACAATCGGCCGGGGCAGGAAACCGACCAAGGAACGGGTTGTTGGCACCTCGGACCGGCTCTCGTAGACTGCACCTGGACATGGGCTGGGCATGTCCACCAGCAAGGTGGTGGGAAAATCGGCTAAGGCATTGGCCACCGAAGAAGCCTTGAAAACGGCCAATGAACGGATTGTTGGAAACTCGCACCAACTCGTCGAATGGCCGAGTGCTGGCCATGTCAGCAAGCCGAGCGACGGGAAAATCGGCCGGGGCATGAAACCGACCAAGGAACGGATTGTTGGCACCTCGGACCGGCTCTCGTAGAATGCACGTGCACATGGGCTGGGCGTGTCCACCAGCATGGTGGTGGGAAAATCGGCTAAGGCATTGGCCACCGAAGAAGGCTTGAAAACTGCCAATGAATGGATTGTTGGCAACTCGCACCAACTCGTCGAATGGGCGAGTGCTGGCCATGTCAGCCAGCCAGGCGATAGAAAAATCGGCCGGGGCATGAAACCGACCATGGAACAGATTGTTGGCACCTCGGACCGGCTCTCGTAGAATGCGCGTGGACATGGGATGGGGATGTCCACCAGCAAGGTGGTGGGAAAATCGGCGAAAGCATTAGCCACCGAAGAAGGCTTGAAAACGGCCAATGAACGGATTGTTGGCAACTCGCACCAACTCGTCGAATGGGCGAGTGCTGGCCATGTCAGCAAGCCAGGCGACGGGAAAATCGGCCGGGGCATGAAACCGACCAAGGAACGGTTTGTTGGCACCTCGGACCGGCTCTCGTAGACTGCACCTGGACATGGGCTGGGCATGTCCACCAGCAAGGTGGTGGGAAAATCGGCTAAGGCATTGGCCACCGAAGAAGCCTTGAAAACGGCCAATGTACGGATTGTCGGCAACTAGCACCAACTCGTCGAATGGGCGAGTGCTGGCCATGTCAGCAAGCCGAGCGACGGGAAAATCGGCCGGGGTATGAAACTGACCAAGGAACGGATTGTTGGCACCTCGGACCGGCTCTCGTAGAATGCACGTGGACATGGGCTGGGCGTGTCCACCAGCATGGTGGTGGGAAAATCGGCTAAGGCATTGGCCACCGAAGAAGGCTTGAAAACGGCCAATGAACGGATTGTTGGCAACTCGCACCAACTCGTCGAATGGGCGAGTGCTGGCCATGTCAGCAAGCCAGGCGACGGAAAAATCGGCCGGGGCATGAAACCGACCATGGAACAGATTGTTAGCACCTCGAACCGGCTCTCCTAGAATGCGCGTGGACATGGGATGGGCATGTCCACCAGCAAGGTGGTGGGAAAATCGGCGAAACCATTAGCCACCGAAGAAGGCTTGAAAACGGCCAATGAACGAATTGTTGGCAACTCGCACCAACTCGTCGAATGGGCGAGTGCTGTCCATGTCAGCAAGCCAAGCGAAGGGAAAATCGGCCGTGGCATGAAACCGACCAAGGAACAGATTGTTGGCACCTCGGACCGGCTCTCGTAGAATGGGCATGGACATGGGCTGGGCGTGTCCACCAGCAAGGTGGTGTGAAAATCGGCTAAGGCATTGCCCACCGAAGAAGGATTGAAAACGGCCAATGAACGGATTGTTGGCAACTCGTACCAACTCGTCGAATGTGCGAGTGCTGGCCATGTCAGCAAGCCAGGCGACGGGAAAATCGGCCGGGGCATGAAACCGACCAAGGAACGGATTGTTGGCACCTCGGACCGGCTCTCGTAGACTGCACCTGGACATGGGCTGGGCATGTCCACCAGCAAGGTGGTGGGAAAATCGGCTAAGGCATTGGCCACCGAAGAAGCCTTGAAAACGGCCAATGTACGGATTGTTGGCAACTAGCACCAACTCGTCGAATGGGCGAGTGCTGGCCATGTCAGCAAGCCAAGCGAAGGGAAAATCGGCCGGGGCATGAAACCGACCAAGGAACGGATTGTTGGCACCTCGGACCGGCTCTCGTGGAATGCGCGTGGACATGGGCTGGGCATGTCTACCAGCAATGTGGTGGCAAAATCGGCTAAGGCATTGGCCACCGAAGAAGCCTTGAAATCGGCCAATGTACGGATTGTTGGCAACTAGCACCAACTCGTCGAATGGGCGAGTGCTGGCCATGTCAGCAAGCCTGGCGACGGGAAAATCGGTCGGGGTATGAAACCGACCAAGGAACGGATTGTTGGCACCTCGGACCGGTTCTCGTAGAATGCGCGTGGACATGGGCTGGGCATGTCCACCAGCAAGGTGGTGGGAAAATCGACTAAGGCATTGGCCATCGAAGAAGGATTGAAAACGGCCAATGAACGGATTGTTGGCAACTCGTACCAACTCGTCGAATGGGCGAGTGCTGGCGTTGTCAGCAAGCCGAGCGACGGAAAAATCGGCCGGGGCATGAAACAGACCAAGGGACGGATTGTTGGCACCTCGGACAGGCTCTTGCAGAATGCGCATGGACATGGGCTGGGCGTGTCCACCAGCATGGTGGTGGGAAAATCGGCTAAGGCATTGGCCACCGAAGAAGGCTTGAAAACGGCCAATGAACGGATTGTTGGCAACTCGCACCAACTCGTCGAATGGGCGAGTGCTCGCCATGTCAGCTAGCCAGGCGACGGAAAAACCGGCCGGGGCTTGAAACCGACCATGGAACAGATTGTTGGCACCTCGGACCGGTTCTCGTAGAATGCACGTGGACATGGGATGGGCATGTCCACCAGCAAGGTGGTGGGAAAATCGGCGAAAGCATTAGCCACCGAAGAAGGCTTCAAACCGGCCAATGAACGAATTGTTGGCAACTCGCACCAACTCGTCGAATGGGCGAGTGCTGTCCATGTCAGCAAGCCAAGCGAAGGGAAAATCGGCCGGGGCATGAAACCGACCAAGGAACAGATTGTTGGCACCTCGGACCGACTCTCATAGAATGCGCGTGCACATGGGCTGGGCATGTCCACCAGCAAGGTGGTGTGAAGATCGGCTAAGGCATTGGCCACCGAAGAAGGCTTGAAAACGGCCAATGAACGAATTGTTGGCAACTCGCACCAACTCGTCGAATGGGTGAGTGCTGGCCATGTCAGCAAGCCGAGCGACGGGAAAATCGGCCGGGGCATGAAACCGACCAAGGAACGGATTGTTGGCACCTCGTACCGGTTCTCGTAGAATGCGCGTGGACATGGGATGGGCATGTCCACCAGCAAGGTGGTGTGAAAATCGGCGAAAGCATTAGCCACCGAAGAAGGCTTGAAAACAGCCAATGAACGAATTGTTGGCAACTCGCACCAACTCGTCGAATGGGCGACTGCTGTCCATGTCAGCAAGCCAAGCGAAGGGAAAATCGGCCGGGGCATGAAACCGACCAAGGAACAGATTGTTGGCACCTCGGACCGGCTCTCATAGAATGCGCGTGGACATGGGCTGGGCATGTCCACCAGCAAGGTGGTGTGAAGATCGGCTAAGGCATTGGCCACCGAAGAAGCCTTGAAAACGGCCAATGAACGGATTGTTGGAAACTCGCACCAACTCGTCGAATAGCCGAGTGCTGGCCATGTCAGCAAGCCGAGCGACGGAAAAATCGGCCGGGGCATGAAACCGACCAAGGAACGGATTGTTGGCACCTCGGACCGGCTCTCGTAGAATGCACGTGGACATGGGCTGGGCGTGTCCACCAGCATGGTGGTGGGAAAATCGGCTAAGGCATTGGCCACCGAAGAAGGCTTGAAAACGGCCAATGAACGGATTGTTGGCAACTCGCACCAACTCGTCGAATGGGCGTGTGCTGGCCATGTCAGCCAGCCAGGCGACGGAAAAATCGGCCGGGGCATGAAACCGACCATGGAACAGATTGTTGGCACCTCGGACCGGCTCTCGTAGAATGCGCGTGGACATGGGATGGGCATGTCCACCAGCAAGGTGGTGGGAAAATCGGCGAAAGCATTAGCCACCGAAGAAGGCTTGAAAACGGCCAATGAACGGTTTGTTGGCAACTCGCACCAACTCGTCGAATGGGCGAGTGCTGGCCATGTCAGCAAGCCAAGCGAAGGGAAAATCAGCCGGGGCATGAAACCGACCAAGGAACAGATTGTTGGCACCTCGGACAGGCTCTTGCAGAATGCGCATGGACATGGGCTGGGCGTGTCCACCAGCATGGTGGTGGGAAAATCGGCTAAGGCATTGGACACCGAAGAAGGCTTGAAAACGGCCAATGAACGGATTGTTGGCAACTCGCACCAACTCGTCGAATGGGCGAGTGCTGGCCATGTCAGCTAGCCAGGCGACGGAAAAATCGGCTGGGGCTTGAAACCGACCATGGAACAGATTGTTGGCACCTCGGACCGGTTCTCGTAGAATGCACGTGGACATGGGATGGGCATGTCCACCAGCAAGGTGGTGGGAAAATCGGCGAAAGCATTAGCCACCGAAGAAGGCTTCAAACCGGCCAATGAACGAATTGTTGGCAACTCGCACCAACTCGTCGAATGGGCGAGTGCTGTCCATGTCAGCAAGCCAAGCGAAGGGAAAATCGGCCGGGGCATGAAACCGACCAAGGAACAGATTGTTGGCACCTCGGACCGACTCTCGTAGAATGCGCGTGGACATGGGCTGGGCATGTCCACCAGCAAGGTGGTGTGAAAATCGGCTAAGGCATTGGCCACCGAAGAAGGCTTGAAAACGGCCAATGAACGGATTGTTGGCAACTCGCACCAACTCGTCGAATGGGCGAGTGCTGTCCATGTCAGCAAGCCAGGCGACGGGAAAATCGGCCGGGGCATGAAACCGACCAAGGAACGGATTGTTGGCAAATCGGACCGGCTCTCGTAGACTGCACCTGGACATGGGCTGGGCATGTCTACCAGCAATGTGGTGGCAAAATCGGCTAAGGCATTGGCCACCGAAGAAGCCTTGAAAACGGCCAATGTACGGATTGTTGGCAAACAGCACCAACTCGTCGAATGGGCGAGTGCTGGCCATGTCAGCAAGCCTGGCGACGGGAAAATCGGTCGGGGTATGAAACCGACCAAGGAACGGATTGTTGGCACCTCGGACCGGTTCTCGTAGAATGCGCGTGGACATGAGCTGGGCATGTCCACCAGCAAGGTGGTGGAAAAATCGACTAAGGCATTGGCCATCGAAGAAGGATTGAAAACGGCCAATGAACGGATTGTTGGCAACTCGTACCAACTCGTCGAATGGGCGAGTGCTGGCCATGTCAGCAAGCCAGGCGATGGGAAAATCGGCCGGGGCATGATACTGACCAAGGAACGGATTGTTGGCACCTCAGACCGGCTCTCGTAGACTGCACCTGGACATGGGCTGGGCATGCCCACCAGCAAGGTGGTTGGAAAATCGGCTAAGGCATTGGCCACCGAAGAAGCCTTGAAAACAGCCAATGTACGGATTGTTGGCAACTAGCACCAACTCGTCGAATGGGCGAGTGCTGGCGTTGCCAGCAAGCCGAGCGACGGGAAAATCGGCCGGGGCATGAAACCGACCAAGGGACGGATTGTTGGCACCTCGGACAGGCTCTTGCAGAATGAGCATGGACATGGGCTGGGCGTGTCCACCAGCATGGTGGTGGGAAAATCGACTAAGGCATTGGCCACCGAAGAAGGCTTGAAAACGGCCAATGAACGGATTGTTGGCAACTCGCACCAACTCGTCGAATGGGCGAGTGCTGGCCATGTCAGCTAGCCAGGCGACGGAAAAATTGGCCGGGGCTTGAAACCGACCATGGAACAGATTGTTGGCACCTCGGACCGGTTCTCGTAGAATGCACGTGGACATGGGATGGGCATGTCCACCAGCAAGGTGGTGGGAAAATCGGCGAAAGCATTAGCCACCGAAGAAGGCTTCAAACCGGCCAATGAACGAATTGTTGGCAACTCGCACCAACTCGTCGAATGGGCGAGTGCTGTCCATGTCAGCAAGCCAAGCGAAGGGAAAATCGGCCTGGGCATGAAACCGACCAAGGAACAGATTGTTGGCACCTCGGACCGGCTCTCGTAGAATGCGCGTGGACATGGGCTGGGCATGTCCACCAGCAAGGTGGTGTGAAAATCCGCTAAGGCATTGGCCACCGAAGAAGGCTTGAAAATGGCCAATGAACGGATTGTTGGCAACTCGCATCAACTCGTCGAATGGGTGAGTTCTGGCCATGTCAGCAAGCCGAGCGACGGGAAAATCGGTCGGGGCATGAATCCGACCAAGGAACGGATTATTGGCACCTCGGACCGGCACTCGTAGAATGCACGTGGACATGGGCTGGGCGTGTCCACCAGCATGGTAGTGGGAAAATCGGCTAAGGCATTGACCACCGAAGAAGGCTTGAAAACGGCCAATGAACGGATTGTTGGCAACTCGCACCAACTCGTCGAATGGGCGAGTGCTGGCCATGTCAGCAAGCCAGGCGACGGAAAAATCGGCAGGGGCATAAAACCGACCATGGAACAGATTGTTGGCACCTCGGACCGGCTCTCGTAGAATGCGTGTGGACATGGGATGGGCATGTCCACCAGCAAGGTGGTGCGAAAATCTGCGAAAGCATAAGCCACCGAAGAAGGCTTGAAAAAGGCCAATGAACGGATTGTTGGAAACTCGCACCAACTCGTCGAATGGGCGAGTGCTGGACATGTCAGCAAGCCAAGCGAAGGGAAAATCGGCTGGGGCATGAAACCAACCAAGGAACAGATTGTTGGCACCTCAGACCGGCTCTCGTAGAATGCGCGTGGACATGGGCTGGGCATGTCCACCAGCAAGGTGGTGGGAAAATCAGCTAAGGCATTGGCCAGCGAAGAAGGCTTGAAAACGGCCAATGAACGGATTGTTGGCAACTCGCACCAACTCGTCGAATGGGCGAGTGCTGGCCATGTCAGCAAGCCAAGCGAAGGGAAAATCGGCCGGGGCATGAAACCGACCATGGAACAGATTGTTGGCACCTCGGACCGGCTCTCGTAGAATGCGCGTGGACATGGGATGGGCATGTCCACCAGCAAGGTGGTGGGAAAATCGGCGAAAGCATTAGCCACCGAAGAAGGCTTGAAAACGGCCAATGAACGGATTGTTGGCAACTCGCACCAACTCGTCGAATGGGCGAGTGATGGCCATGTTAGCAAGCCAAGCGAAGGGAAAATCGGCCGGGGCATGAAACCGAGCAAGGAACAGATTGTTGGCACCTCGGACCGGCTCTCATACAATGCGCGTGGACATGGGCTGGGCATGTCCACCAGCAAGGTGGTGTGAAAATCGGCTAAGGCATTGGCCCCTGAAGAAGGATTGAAAACGGCCAATGAACGGATTGTTGGCAACTCGTACCAACTCGTCGAATGGGCGAGTGCTGGCCATGTCAGCAAGCCAGGCGACGGGAAAATCGGTCGGGGCATGAAACCGACCAAGGAACGGATTGTTGGCAAATCGGACCGGCTCTCGTAGACTGCACCTGGACATGGGCTGGGCATGTCCACCAGCAAGGTGGTGGGAAAATCGGCTAAGGCATTGGCCACCGAAGAAGCCTTGAAAACGGCCAATGTACGGATTGTTGGCAACTAGCACCAACTTGTCGAATGGGCGTGTGCTGGCCATGTCAGCAAGCCTGGCGACGGGAAAATCGGTCGGGGTATGAAACCGACCAAGGAACGGATTGTTGGGACCTCGGACCGGTTCTCGTAGAATGCGCGTGGACATGGGCTGGGCATGTCCACCAGCAAGTTGGTGGGAAAATCGGCGAAAGCATTGGCCACCAAAGAAGGCTTGAAAACGACCAATGAACGGATCGTTGGCAACCCGCACCAACTCGTCGAATGGGCGAGTGCTGGCCATGTCAGCAATCCAGGCGATGGGAAACTCGGCCGGGGTATGAAACCGACCAAGGAACGGATTGTTGGCACCTCAGACCGGCTCTCGTGGAATGCGCGTGGACATGGGCTGGGCATGTCCACCAGCAACGTGGTGGGAAAGTGGGCGAAGGCATTGGCCACCGAAGAAGGCTTGAAAACGGCCAATGAACGGATTGTTGGCAACTCGCACCAACTCGTCGAATAGGCGAGTGCTGGCCATGTCAGCGAGCCAGGCGACGGGAAAATCGGCCGGGGCATGAAACCGACCAAGGTCGGATTGTTGGCACCGCGGACCGGCTCTCGTAGAATGCGCGTGGACATGGGCTGAGCATGTCCACCAGCAAGTTGGTGGGAAAATCGGCGAAAGCATTGGCCACCAAAGAAGGCTTGAAAACGGCCAATGAACGGATCGTTGGCAACTTGCACCAACTCGTCGAATGGGCGAGTGCTGGCCATATCAGCAAGCCAGGCGATGGGAAACTCGGCCGGGGCATGAAACCGACCAAGGAACGGATTGTTGGCACCTCGGACCGGCTCTCGTAGAATGCGCGTGGACATGGGCTGGGCATGTCCATCAGCAAGGTGGTGGGAAAATCGACTAAGGCATTGGCCATCGAAGAAGGATTGAAAACGGCCAATGAACGGATTGTTGGCAACTCGTACCAACTCGTCGAATGGGCGAGTGCTGGCCATGTCAGCAAGCCAGGCGACGGGAAAATCGGCCGGGGCATGAAACCGACCAAGGAACGGATTGTTGGCAAATTGGACCGACTCTCGTAGACTGCACCTGGACATGGGCTGGGCATGTCTACCAGCAATGTGGTGGCAAAATCGGCTAAGGCATTGGCCACCGAAGAAGCCTTGAAAACGGCCAATGTACGGATTGTTGGCAACTAGCACCAACTCGTCGAATGGGCGAGCGCTGGCCATGTCAGCAAGCCTGGCGACGGGAAAATCGGTCGGGGTATGAAACCGACCAAGGAACGGATTGTTGGCACCTCGGACCGGTTCTCGTAGAATGCGCGTGGACATGGGCTGGGCATGTCCAACAGCAACGTGGTGGGAAAATGGGCGAAGGCATTGGCCACCGAAGAAGGCTTGAAAACGGCCAATGAACGGATTGTCAGCAACTCGCACCAACTCGTCGAATAGGCGAGTGCTGGCCATGTCAGCGAGCCAGGCGACGGGAAAATCGGCCGGGGCATGAAACCGACCAAGGTCGGATTGTTGGCACCGTGGACCGGCTCTCGTAGAATGCGCGTGGACATGGGCTGGGCATGTCCACCAGCAACGTGGTGGGAAAATGGGCGAAGGCATTGGCCACCGAAGAAGGCTTGAAAACGGCCAATGAACGGATTGTTGGCAACTCGCACCAACTCGTCGAATAGGCGAGTGCTGGCCATGTCAACGAGCCAGGCGACGGGAAAATCGGCCGGGGCATGAAACCGACCAAGGTCGGATTGTTGGCACCGCGGACCGGCTCTCGTAGAATGCGCGTGGACATGGGCTGGGCATGTCCACCAGCAAGTTGGTGGGAAAATCGGCGAAAGCATTGGCCACCAAAGAAGGCTTGAAAACGGCCAATGAACGGATCGTTGGCAACTTGCACCAACTCGTCGAATGGGCGAGTGCTGGCCATATCAGCAAGCCAGGCGATGGGAAACTCGGCCGGGGCATGAAACCGACCAAGGAACGGATTGTTGGCACCTCGGACCGGCTCTCGTAGAATGCGCGTGGACATGGGCTGGGCATGTCCACCAGCAAGTTGGTGGGAAAATCGGCGAAAGCATTGGCCACCAAAGAAGGCTTGAAAACGGCCAATGAACGGATCGTTGCCAACCCGCACCAACTCGTCGAATGGGCGAGTGCTGGCCATGTCAGCAAGCCAGGCGATGGGAAACTCGGCCGGGTTATGAAACCGACCAAGGAACGGATTGTTGGCACCTCAGACCGGCTCTCGTGGAATGCGCGTGGGCATGGGCTGGGCATGTCCAACAGCAACGTGGTGGGAAAATGGGCGAAGGCATTGGCCACCGAAGAAGGCTTGAAAACGGCCAATGAACGGATTGTCAGCAACTCGCACCAACTCGTCGAATAGGCGAGTGCTGGCCATGTCAGCGAGCCAGGCGACGGGAAAATCGGCCGGGGCATGAAACCGACCAAGGTCGGATTGTTGGCACCGTGGACCGGCTCTCGTAGAATGCGCGTGGACATGGGCTGGGCATGTCCACCAGCAACGTGGTGGGAAAATGGGCGAAGGCATTGGCCACCGAAGAAGGCTTGAAAACGGCCAATGAACGGATTGTTGGCAACTCGCACCAACTCGTCGAATAGGCGAGTCCTGGCCATGTCAACGAGCCAGGCGACGGGAAACTCGGCAGGGTTATGAAACCGACCAAGGTCGGATTGTTGGCACCGCGGACCGGCTCTCGTAGAATGCGCGTGGACATGGGCTGGGCATGTCCACCAGCAAGTTGGTGGGAAAATCGGCGAAAGCATTGGCCACCAAAGAAGGCTTGAAAACGGCCAATGAACGGATCGTTGGCAACCTGCACCAACTCATCGAATGGGCGAGTGCTGGCCATGTCAGCAAGCCAGGCGATGGGAAACTCGGCCGGGGCATGAAACCGACCAAGGAACGGATTGTTGGCACCTCGGACCGGCTCTCGTAGAATGCGCGTGGACATGGGCTGGGCATGTCCACCAGCAAGGTGGTGGGAAAATCGACTAAGGCATTGGCCATTGAAGAAGGATTGAAAACGGCCAATGAACGGATTGTTGCAACTCGTACCAACTCGTCGAATGGGCGACTGCTGGCCATGTCAGCAAGCCAGGCGACGGGAAAATCGGCCGGGGCATGAAACCGACCAAGGAACGGATTGTTGGCACCTCGGACAGGCTCTCGTAGACTGCACCTGGACATGGGCTAGGCATGTCCACTAGCAAGGTGGTGGGAAAATAGGCTAAGGCATTGGCCACCGAAGAAGCCTTGAAAACGGCCAATGTACGGATTGTTGGCAACTAGCACCAACTCGTCGAATGGGCGAGTGCTGGCCATGTCAGCAAGGCGAGCGACGGGAAAATCGGCCGGGGCATGAAACCGACCAAGGAACGGATTGTTGGCACCTCGGACTGGCTCTCGTAGACTGCATCTGGACATGGGCTGGGCATGTCCACCAGCAAGGTGGTGGGAAAATCGGCTAAGGCATTGGCCACCGAAGAAGCCTTGAAAACGGCCAATGTACGGATTGTTGGCAACTAGCACCAACTCGTCGAATCGGCGAGTGCTGGCCATGTCAGCAAGGCGAACGACGGGAAAATCGGTCGGGGCATGAAACCGACCAAGGAACGGATTGTTGGCTCCTCGGACCGGCTCTCGTAGAATGCGCGTGGACATGGGCTGGGCGTGTCAACCAGTATGGTGGTGGGAAAATCGGCTAAGGCATTGGCCACCGTAGAAGGCTTGAAAACAGCCAATGAACGGATTGTTGGCAACTCGCACCAACTCGTCGAATGGGCGAGTGCTGGCCATGTCAGCAAGCCAGGCAACGGAAAAATCGGCCGGGGCATGAAACCGACCATGGAACAGATTGTTGGCACCTCAGACCGGTTCTCGTAGAATGCGCGTGGACATGGGATGGGCATGTCCACCAGCAAGGTGGTGGGAAAATCGGCGAAAGCATTAGCCACCGAAGAAGGCTTGAAAACGGCCAATGAACAAATTGTTGGCAACTCCCACCAACTCGTCGAATGGGCGAGTGCTGTCCATGTCAGCAAGCCAAGCGAAGGGAAAATCGGCCGGGGCATGAAACCGACCAAGGAACAGATTGTTGGCACCTCGGACCGGCTCTCGTAGAATGCGCGTGGACATGGGCTGGGCGTGTCCACCAGCATGGTGGTGGGAAAATCGGCTAAGGCATTGGCCACCGAAGAAGGCTCGAAAACAGCCAATGAACGGATTGTTGGCAACTCGCACCAACTCGTCGAATGGGCGAGTGCTGACCATGTCAGCAAGGCGAGCGACGGGAAAATCGGCCAGGGCATGAAACCGACCAAGGAACGGATTGTTGGCACCTCGGACAGCCTCTCGTAGACTGCACCTGGACATGGGCTGGGCATGTCCACCAGCAAGGTGGTGGGAAAATCGGCTAAGGCATTGGCCACCGAAAAAGCCTTGAAAACGGCCAATGTACGGATTGTTGGCAACTAGCACCAACTCGTCGAATGGGCGAGTGCTGGCCATGTCAACAAGCCTGGCGACGGGAAAATCGGCCGGGGTTTGAAACCGACCAAGGAACGGATTGTTGGCACCTCAGACCGGCTCTCAAGGAATGCGGGTGGACATGGGCTGGGCATGTCCACCAGCAACGTGGTGGGAAAATGGGCGACAGCATTGGCCACCGAAGAAGGCTTGAAAACGGCCAATGAACGGATTGTTGGCAACTCGCACCATCTCGTCGAATAGGCGAGTGCTGGCCATGTCAGCGAGCCAGGCGACGGGAAAATCGGCCGGGGCATGAAACCGACCAAGGACGGATTGTTGGCACCGCGGACCGGCTCTCATAGAATTCGCGTGGACATGGGCTGGGCATGTCCACCAGCAAGTTGGTGGGAAAATCGGCGAAAGCATTGGCCACCAAAGAAGGCTTGAAAACGGCCAATGAACGGATCGTTGGCAACCCGCACCAACTCGTCGAATGGGCGAGTGCTGGCCATGTCAGCAAGCCAGGCGATGGGAAACTCGGCCGGGTTATGAAACCGACCAAGGAACGGATTGTTGGCACCTCGGACCGGCTCTCGTAGAATGCGCGTGGACATGGGCTGGGCATGTCCACCAGCAAGGTGGCGGGAAAATCGACTAAGGCATTGGCCATCGAAGAAGGATTGAAAACAGCCAATGAACGGATTGTTGGCAACTCGTACCAACTCGTCGAATGGGCGAGTGCTGGCCATGTCAGCAAGCCAGGCGACGGGAAAATCGGCCGGGGCATGAAACCGACCAAGGAACGGATTGTTGGCAAATCGGACCGGCCCTCGTAGACTGCACCTGGACATGGGCTGGGCATGTCCACCAGCAAGGTGGTGGCAAAATCGGCTAAGGCATTGGCCACCGAAGAAGCCTTGAAAACGGCCAATGTACGGATTGTTGGCAACCCGCACCAACTCGTCGAATGGGCGAGTGCTGGCCATGTCAGCAAGCCAGGCGATGGGAAACTCGGCCGGGTTATGAAACCGACCAAGGAACGGATTGTTGGCACCTCAGACCGGCTCTCGTGGAATGCGCATGGACATGGGCTGGGCATGTCCACCAGCAACGTGGTGGGAAAATGGGCGAAGGCATTGGCCACCGAAGAAGGCTTGAAAACAGCCAATGAACGGATTGTTGGCAACTCGCACCAACTCGTCGAATAGGCGAGTGCTGGCCATGTCAGCGAGCCAGGCGACGGGAAAATCGGCCGGGGCATGAAACCGACCAAGGACGGATTGTTGGCACCGCGGACCGGCTCTCATAGAATTCGCGTGGACATGGGCTGGGCATGTCCACCAGCAAGTTGGTGGGAAAATCGGCGAAAGCATTGGCCACCAAAGAAGGCTTGAAAACGGCCAATGAACGGATCGTTGGCAACCCGCACCAACTCGTCGAATGGGCGAGTGCTGGCCATGTCAGCAAGCCAGGCGATGGGAAACTCGGCCGGGTTATGAAACCGACCAAGGAACGGATTGTTGGCACCTCGGACCGGCTCTCGTAGAATGCGCGTGGACATGGGCTGGGCATGTCCACCAGCAAGGTGGCGGGAAAATCGACTAAGGCATTGGCCATCGAAGAAGGATTGAAAACAGCCAATGAACGGATTGTTGGCAACTCGTACCAACTCGTCGAATGGGCGAGTGCTGGCCATGTCAGCAAGCCAGGCGACGGGAAAATCGGCCGGGGCATGAAACCGACCAAGGAACGGATTGTTGGCAAATCGGACCGGCCCTCGTAGACTGCACCTGGACATGGGCTGGGCATGTCCACCAGCAAGGTGGTGGCAAAATCGGCTAAGGCATTGGCCACCGAAGAAGCCTTGAAAACGGCCAATGTACGGATTGTTGGCAACCCGCACCAACTCGTCGAATGGGCGAGTGCTGGCCATGTCAGGAAGCCAGGCGATGGGAAACTCGGCCGGGTTATGAAACCGACCAAGGAACGGATTGTTGGCACCTCAGACCGGCTCTCGTGGAATGCGCATGGACATGGGCTGGGCATGTCCACCAGCAACGTGGTGGGAAAATGGGCGAAGGCATTGGCCACCGAAGAAGGCTTGAAAACGGCCAATGAACGGATTGTTGGCAACTCGCACCAACTCGTCGAATAGGCGAGTGCTGGCCATGTCAGCGAGCCAGGCGACGGGAAAATCGGCCGGGGCATGAAACCGACCAAGGTCGGATTGTTGGCACCGCGGACCGGCTCTCGTAGAATGCGCGTGGACATGGGCTGGGCATGTCCATCAGCAAGTTGGTGGGAAAATCGGCGAAAGCATTGGCCACCAAAGAAGGCTTGAAAACGGCCAATGAACGGATCGTTGGCAACCCGCACCAACTTGTCGAATGGGCCAGTGCTGGCCATGTCAGCAAGCCAGGCGATGGGAAACTCGGCCGGGGCATGAAACCGACCAAGGAACGGATTGTTGGCACCTCGGACCGGCTCTCGTAGAATGCGCGTGGACATGGGCTGGGCATGTCCACCAGCAAGGTGGTGGTAAAATCGACTAAGGCATTGGCCATTGAAGAAGGATTGAAAACGGCCAATGAACGGATTGTTGGCAACTCGTACCAACTCGTCGAATGGGCGACTGCTGGCCATGTCAGCAAGCCAGGCGACGGGAAAATTGGCCGGGGCATGAAACCGACCAAGGAACGGATTGTTGGCACCTCGGACAGGCTCTCATAGACTGCACCTGGACATGGGCTGGGCATGTCCACCAGCAAGGTGGCGGGAAAATCGGCTAAGGCTTTGGCCACCGAAGAAGCCTTGAAAACGGCCAATGTACGGATTGTTGGCAACTAGCACCAACTCGTCGAATGGGCGAGTGCTAGCCATGTCAGCAAGGCGAGCGACGGGAAAATCGACCGGGGCATGAAACCGACCAAGGAACTGATTGTTGGCACCTCGGACCGGCTCTCGTAGAATGCGCGTGGACATTGGCTGGGCGTGTCCACCAGCATGGTGGTGGGAAAATCGGCTAAGGCATTGGCCACTGAAGAAGGCTTGAAAACAGCCAATGAACGGATTGTTGGCAACTCGCACCAACTCGTCGAATGGGCGAGTACTGACCATGTCAACAAGGCGAGCGACGGGAAAATCGGCCGGGGCATGAAACCGACCAAGGAACGGATTGTTGGCACCTTGGACTAGCTCTCGTAGACTGCATCTGGACATGGGTTGGGCATGTCCACCAGCAAGGTGGTGGGAAAATCGGCTAAGGCATTGGCCACCGAAGAAGCCTTGAAAACGGCCAATGTACGGATTGTTGGCAACTAGCACCAACTCGTCGAATCGGCGAGTGCTGGCCATGTCAGCAAGGCGAGCGACGGGAAAATCGGCCGGGGCATGAAACCGACCAAGGAACGGATTGTTGGCACCTCGGACCGGCTCTCGTAGAATGCGCGTGGACATGGGCTGGGCGTGTCAACCAGTATGGTGGTGGGAAAATCGGCTAAGGCATTGGCCACCGTAGAAGGCTTGAAAACAGCCAATGAACGGATTGTTGGCAACTCGCACCAACTCGTCGAATGGGCGAGTGCTGGCCATGTCAGCAAGCCAGGCAACGGAAAAATCGGCCGGGGCATGAAACCGACCATGGAACAGATTGTTGGCACCTCGGACCGGTTCTCGTAGAATGCGCGTGGACATGGGATGGGCATGTCCACCAGCAAGGTGGTGGGAAAATCGGCGAAAGCATTAGCCACCGAAGAAGGCTTGAAAACGGCCAATGAACAAATTGTTGGCAACTCCCACCAACTCGTCGAATGGGCGAGTGCTGTCCATGTCAGCAAGCCAAGCGAAGGGAAAATCGGCCGGGGCATGAAACCGACCAAGGAACAGATTGTTGGCACCTCGGACCGGCTCTCGTAGAATGCGCGTGGACATGGGCTGGGCGTGTCCACCAGCATGGTGGTGGGAAAATCGGCTAAGGCATTGGCCACCGAAGAAGGCTTGAAAACAGCCAATGAACGGATTGTTGGCAACTCGCACCAACTCGTCGAATGGGCGAGTGCTGACCATGTCAGCAAGGCGAGCGACGGGAAAATCGGCCGGGGCATGAAACCGGTCAAGGAACGGATTGTTGGCACCTCGGACTGGCTCTCGTAGACTGCACCTGGACATGGGCTGGGCATGTCCACCAGCAAGGTGGTGGGAAAATCGGCTAAGGCATTGGCCACCGAAGAAGCCTTGAAAACGGCCAATGTACGGATTGTTGGCAACTAGCACCAACTAGTCGAACGGGCGAGTGCTGGCCATGTCAGCAAGCCTGGCGACGGGAAAATCGGCCGGGGTATGAAACCAACCAAGGAACGGATTGTTGGCACCTCAGACCGGCTCTCGTGGAATGTGCGTGGACATGGGCTGGGCATGTCCACCAGCAACGTGGTTGGAAAATGGGCGAAGGCATTCGCCACCGAAGAAGGCTTGAAAACGGCCAATGAACGGATTGTTGGCAACTCGCACCAACTCTTCGAATAGGCGAGTGCTGGCCATGTCAGCGAGCCAGGCGACGGGAAAATCGACCGGGGCATGAAACCGACCAAGGACGGATTGTTGGCACTGCGGACCGGCTCTCGTAGAATGCGCGTGGACATGGCCTGGGCATGTCCACCAGCAAGTTGGTGGGAAAATCGGCGAAAGCATTGGCCACCAAAGAAGGCTTGAAAACGGCCAATGAATGGATCGTTGGCAACCGGCACCAACTCGTCGAATGGGCGAGTGCTGGCCATGTCAGCAAGCCAGGCGATGGGAAACTCGGCCGGGGTATGAAACCGACCAAGGAACGGATTGTTGGCACCTCGGACCGGCTCTCGTAGAATGCGCGTGGACATGGGCTGGGCATGTCCACCAGCAAGGTGGTGGGAAAATCGACTAAGCATTGGCCATCGAAGAAGGATTGAAAACGGCCAATGAACGGATTGTTGGCAACTCGTATCAACTCGTCGAATGGGCGACTGCTGGCCATGTCAGCAAGCCAGGCGACGGGAAAATCGGCCGGGAAATGAAACCGACCAAGGAACGGATTGTTGGCACCTCGGACAGGCTCTCGTAGACTGCACCTCGACATGGGCTGGGCATGTCCACCAGCAAGGTGGTGGGAAAATCGGCTAAGGCATTGGCCACCGAAGAAGCATTGAAAACGGCCAATGTACGGATTGTTGGCAACTAGCACCAACGCGTCGAATGGGCGAGTGCTGGCCATGTCAGCAAGGGGAGCGACGGGAAAATCGGCCGGGACAAGAAACCGACCAAGGAACGGATTGTTGGCACCTCGGACCGGCTCTCGTAGAATGCGCGTGGACATGGGCTGGGCGTGTCCACCAGCATGGTGGTGGGAAAATCGGCTAAGGCATTGGCCACCGAAGAAGGCTTGAAAACAGCCAATGAACGGATTGTTGGCAACTCGCACCAACTCGTCGAATGGTCGACTGCTGGCCATGTCAGCAAGCCAGGCAACGGAAAAATCGGCCGGTGCATGAAACCGACCAGGGAACAGATTGTTGGCACCTCGGACCGGTTCTCGTAGAATGCGCGTGGACATGGGATGGGCATGTCCACCAGCAAGGTGGTGTGAAAATCGGCGAAAGCATTAGCCACCGAAGAAGGCTTGAAAACGGCCAATGAACGAATTGTTGGCAACTCGCACCAATTCGTCGAATGGGGGAGTGCTGTCCATGTCAGGAAGCCAAGCGAAGGGAAAATCGGCCGGGGCATGAAACCGACCAAGGAACATATTGTTGGCACCTCGGACCGGCTCTCGTAGAATGCGCGTGGACATGGGCTGGGCATGTCCACTAGCAAGGTGGTGTGAAAATCGGCTACGGCATTGGCCACCGAAGAAGGATTGAAAACGGCCAATGAACGGATTGTTGGCAACTCGTACCAACTCGTCGAATGGGCGAGTGCTGGCCATGTCAGCAAGCCAGGCGACGGGAAAATCGGCCGGGGCAGGAAACCGACCAAGGAACGGATTGTTGGCACCTCGGACCGGCTCTCGTAGACTGCACCTGGACATGGGCTGGGCATGTCCACCAGCAAGGTGGTGGGAAAATCGGCTGAGGCATTGGCCACCGAAGAAGCCTTGAAAACGGCCAATGAACGGATTGTTGGAAACTCGCACCAACTCGTCGAATGGCCGAGTGCTGGCCATGTCAGCAAGCCGAGCGACGGGAAAATCGGCCGGGGCATGAAACCGACCAAGGAACGGATTGTTGGCACGTCGGACCGGCTCTCGTAGAATGCACGTGGACATGGGCTGGGCGTGTCCACCAGCATGGTGGTGGGAAAATCGGCTAAGGCATTGGCCACCGAAGAAGGCTTGAAAACGGCCAATGAACGGATTGTTGGCAACTCGCACCAACTGGTCGAATGGGCGAGTGCTGGCCATGTCAGCAAGCCAGGCGACGGAAAAATCGGCCGGGGCATGAAACCGACCATGGAACAGATTGTTGGCACCTCGGACCGGCTCTCGTAGAATGCGCGTGGACATGGGATGGGCATGTCCACCAGCAAGGTGGTGGGAAAATCGGCGAAAGCATTAGCCACCGAAGAAGGCTTGAAAACGGCCAATGAACGGATTGTTGGCAACTCGCACCAACTCATCGAATGGGCGAGTGCTGGCCATGTCAGCAAGCCAAGCGAAGGGAAAATCGGCCGGGGGATGAAACCGACCAAGGAACAGATTGTTGCCACCTCGGACCGGCTCTCGTAGAATGCGCGTGGACATGGGCTGGGCATGTCCACCAGCAAGGTGGTGGGAAAATCGGCTAAGGCATTGGCCAGCAAAGAAGGCTTGAAAACGGCCAATGAACGGATTGTTGGCAACTCGCACCAACTCGTCGAATGGGCGAGTGCTGGCCACGTCAGCAAGCCTGGCGACGGGAAAATCGGCCGGGGCATGAAACCGACCAAGGAACGGATTATTGGCACCTCGGACCGGCTCTCGTAAAATGCGCGTGGGCATGGGCTGGGCATGTCCACCAGCAAGGTGGTGTGAAAATCGGCTAAGGCATTGGCCACCGAAGAAGGCTTGAAAATGGCCAATGAACGAATTATTGGCAACTCGCACCAACTCGTCGAATGGGCGAGTGCTGGCCATGTCAGCAAGCCAAGCGACGGGAAAATCGGCCGGGGCAAGAAACCGACCAAGGAACGGATTGTTGGCACCTCGGGCCGGCTCTCGTGGAATGCGCGTGGACATGGGCTGGGCATGTCCACCAATATGGTGGTGGGAAAATCTGCTAAGGCATTGGCCACCAAAGAAGGCTTGAAAAAGGCCAATGAACGGATTGTTGGCAACTCGCACGAACTCGTCGAATGGGCGAGTGCTGGCCATGTCAGCAAGCCAGGCGATGGGAAACTCGGCCAGGGCATGAAAACGACCAGGGAACGGATTGTTGGCACCTCGGACCGGCTCTCGTAGAATGCGCCTGGACATGGGCTGGGCATGTCCACCAGCAAGGTGTTGGGAAAATCGACTAAGGCATTGGCCCTCGAAGAAGGATTGAAAACGGCCCATGAACGGATTGTTGGCAACTCGTACCAACTAGTCGAATGGGCGAGTGTTGGCCATGTCAGCAAGCCAGGCGACAGGAAAATCGGCCGGGGCAGGAAGCCGACCAAGGAACGGATTGTTGGCACCTCGGACCGGCTCTCGTAGACTGCACCTGGACATGGGCTGGGCATGTCCACCAGCAAGGTGGTGGGAAAATCGGCTGAGGCATTGGCCACCGAAGAAGCCTTGAAAACGGCCAATGAACGGATTGTTGGAAACTCGCACCAACTCGTCGAATGGCCGAGTGCTGGCCATGTCAGCAAGCCGAGCGACGGGAAAATCGGCCGGGGCATGAAACCGATCAAGGAACAGATAGTTGGCACCCCGGACCGGCTCTTGTAGAATGCGCGTGGACATGGGATGGGCATGTCCACCAGCAAGGTGGTGGGAAAATCGGCGAAAGCATTGCCACCGAACAAGGCTTGAAAACGGCCAATGAACGGATTGTTGGCAACACGTACCAACTCGTCGAATGGGCGAGTGCTGGCCATGTCAGCAAGCCAGGCGAAGGGAAATCGGCCGGGGCATGAAACCGACCAAGGAACAAATTGTTGGCACCTCGGACCGGCTCTCGTAGAATGCGCGTGGACATGGGCTGGGCATGTCCACCAGCTAGGTGGTGGGAAAATCGGCTAAGGCATTGGCCACCGAAGAAGGCTTGAAAACGGCCAATGAACAGATTGTTGGCAACTCGCACCGACTGGTCGAATGGGCGAGTGCTGGCCATGTAAGCAATCCAGGCGACGGGAAAATCGGCCGGGGCATGAAACCGACCAAGGAACGGATTGTTGGCACCTCAGACCGGCTCTCGTAAAATGCGCGTGGACATGGGCTGGGCATGTCCACCAGCAAGGTGGTGGGAAAATGGGCGAAGATATTGGCCACCGAAGAAGGCTTGAATCCGGCCAATGAACGGATTGTTGGCAACTCGCACCAACTCGTCGAATGGGCGAGTGCTGGCCATGTCAGTAAGACAGGCGACGGGAAAATCGGCCGGGGCATGAAACCGACCAAGGAACGGATTGTTGGCACCTCGGACCGGCTCTCGTAGAATGCGCGTGGACATGGGCTGGGCATGTCCACTAGCATGGTGGTGGGAAAATCGGCGAAAGCATTGGCCACCGAAGAAGGCTTGAAAACGGCCAATGAACGGATCGTTGGCAACTCGCACCAGCTCGTCGAATGGGCGAGTACTGGCCATGTCAGCAAGCCAAGCGACAGGAAAATCGGCCGGGGCATGAAACCGACCAAGGAACGGATTGTTGGCACCTCAGACCGGCTCTCGTAGAATGCGCGTGGACATGGGATGGGCATGTCCACCTGTAAGGTGGTGGGAAAATCGGCGAAAGCATTGGCCACCGAAGAAGGCTTGAAAACGGCCAATGAACGGATTGTTGGCAACTCGCACCAACTCGTCGAATGGGCGGATGCTGGCCATGTCAGCAAGCCAGGCGAAGGGAAATCGGCCGGGGCATGAAACCGACCAAGGAACAGAATGTTGGCACCTCAGACCGGCTCTCGTAGAATGCGCGTGGACATGGGCTGGGCATGTCCACCAACTAGGTGGTGGGAAAATCCGCTAAGGCATTGGCCACCGAAGAAGGCTTGAAAACGGCCAATGAACGGATTGTTGGCAACTCGCGCCAACTGGTCGAATGGGCGAGTGCTCCCCTTGTCAGCAAGCCAGGCGATGGGAAAATCGGCCGGGGCGTGAAACCGACCAAGGAACGGATTGTTGGCACCTCGCACCGGCTCTCATAGAATGCTCGTGGACATCGGCTGGGCATGTCCACCAGTAAGGTGGTGGGAAAATCGGTGAAAGCATTGGCCACCGAAGAAGGCTTGAAAACGGCCAATGAACGGATCGTTGGCAACTCGCACCAACTCGTCGAATGTGTGAGTGCTGGCCATGTCAACAAGCCAGGCGATGGGAAACTCGGCCGGGGCATGAAACTGACAAACGAACGGATTGTTGGCACCTCGGACCGGCTCTCGTAGAATGCGCGTGGACATGGGCTGGGCATGTCCACCAGCAAGGTGGTGGGAAAATCGGCTAAGGCATTGGCAACCGAAGAAGGCTTGAAAATGGCCAATGAACGGATTGTTGGCAACTCGCACCAACTCGTCGAATGGGCGAGTGCTCGCCATGTTAGCAAGCCAAGCGACGGGAAAATCGGCCGGGTCATGAAACCGACCAAGGAACGGATTGTTGGCACCTCAGACTGGCTCTCGTAGAATGTGCGTGGACATGGGCTGGTCGTGTCCACCAGCATGGTGGTGGGAAAATCGGCTAAGGCATTGGCCATCAAAGAAGGCTTGGAAACGGCCAATGAACGGATTGTTGGCAACTCGCACCAACTGGTCGAATGGGCGAGTGCTGGCCATGTCAGCAGGCCAGGCGACGGGAAAATCGGCCGGGGCATGAAACCGACCAAGGAACGGATTGTTGGCACCTCGGACCGGCTCTCGTAGAATGCGCGTGGACATGGGCTGGGCATGTCCACCAGTAAGGTGGTGGGAAAATCGGTGAATGCGTTGGCCACCGAAGAAGGCTTGAAAACGGCCAATGAAGGGATCGTTGGCAACTCGCACCAACTCGTCGAATGGGCGAGTGCTGGCCATGTCAGCAAGCCAGGCGAAGGGAAATCGGCCGGGGCATGAAACCGACCAAGGAACAGAATGTTGGCACCTCGGACCGGCTCTCGTAGAATGCGCGTGGACATGGGCTGGGCATGTCCACCAACTAGGTGGTGGGAAATTCGGCTAAAGCATTGGCCACCGAAGAAGGCTTGAAAACGGCCAATGAACGGATCGTTGGCAACTCGCACCAGCTCGTCGAATGGGCGAGTGCTAGCCATGTCAGCAAGCCAAGTGACGGGAAAATCGGCCGGGGCATGAAACCGACCAAGGAACGGATTGTTGGCAACTCCGACCGGCTCTCGTGGAATGCGCCTGGACATGGGATGGGCATGTCCACCAGCAAGGTGGTGGGAAAATCGGCGAAAGCATTGGCCACCGAAGAAGGGTTGAAAATGGCCAATGAACAGATTGTTGGCAACTCGCACCAACTCGTCGAATGGGCGAGTGCTGGCCATGTCAGCAAGCCAGGCGAAGGGAAAATCGGCCGGGGCATGAAACCGACCAAGGAACAGATTGTTGGCACCTCGGACCGGCTCTTGTAGAATGCGCGTGGACATGGGCGGCGCATGTCCACCAGCTAGGTGGTGGGAAAATCGGCTAAGGCATTGGCCACCGAAGAAGGCTTGAAAACGGCGAATGAACGGATTGTTGGAAACTCGCACCAACTCGTCGAATGGGCGAGTGCTGGCCATGTCAGCAAGCCGGGCGACGGGAAAATCGGCCGGGGCATGAAACCGACCAAGGAACGGATTGTTGGCCCCTCGGACTGGCTCTCGTAGAATGCGCGTGGACATGGGCTGGGCATGTCCACCAGCAAGGTGGTGGGAAATCGGCTCAGGCATTGGCCACCGAAGAAGGCTTGAAAACGGCCAATGAACGGATTGTTGGCAACTCGCACCAACTCGTCGAATGGGCGAGTGCTGGCCATGTCAACAAGCCAAGCGACGGGAAAATCGGCCGGGGCATGAAACCGACCAAGGAACGGATTGTTGGCACCTCGGACTGGCTCTCGTAGAATGTGCGTGGACATGGGCTGGGCGTGTCCACCAGCATGGTGGTGGGAAAATCGGCTAAGGCATTGGCCACCAAAGAAGGCTTGGAAACGGCCAATGAACGGATTGTTGGCAGCTCGCACCAACTCGTCGAATGGGCGAGTGCTGGCCATGTCAGCAAGCCAGGCGACGGGAAAATCGCCCGGGGCATGAATCCAGCCAAGGAACAGATTGTTGGCACCTCGGACCGGCTCTCGTAGAATGCGCGTGGACATGGGATGGGCATGTCGACCAACAAGGTGGTGGGAAAATCGGCGAAAGCATTGGCCACCGAAGAAGGGTTGAAAATGGCCAATGAACAGATTGTTGGCAACTCGCACCAACTCGTCGAATGGGCGACTGCTGGCCAGGTCAGCAAGCCAGGCGAAGGGAAAATCGGCCGGGGCATGAAACCGACCAAGGAACAGATTGTTGGCACCTCGGACCGGCTCTCGTAGAATGCGCGTGGACATGGGCGGCGCATGTCCACCAGCTAGGTGGTGGGAAAATCGGCTAAGGCATTGGCCACCGAAGAAGGCTTGAAAACGGCCAATGAACGGATTGTTGGCAACTCGAATCAACTCGTCGAATGGGCGAGTGCTGGCCATGTCAGGAAGCCAGGCGACGAGAAAATCGGCCGGGGCATGAAACCGACCAAGGAACGGATTGTTGGCACCTCGGACCGGCTCTCGTCGAATGCGCGTGGACATGGGCTGGGCATGTCCACCAGCAAGGTGGTGGGAAAATCGGCTCAGGCATTGGCCACCGAAGAAGGCTTGAAAACGGCCAATGAACGGATTGTTGGCAACTCGCACCAACTCGTCGAATGGGCGAGTGCTGACCATCTCAGCAAGCCAGGCGACGGGAAATCGACCGGGGCATGAAACCGACCAAGGAACAGATTGTTGGCACCTCGGACCGGCTCTCGTAGAATGCGCGTGGACATGGGCTGGGCATGTCCACCAGTAAGGTGGTGGGAAAATCGGTGAAAGCATTGGCCACCGAAGAAGGCTTGAAAATGGCCAATGAACGGATCGTTGGCAACTCGCACCAACTCGTCGAATGGGCGAGTTCTGGCCATGTCAGCAAGCCAGGCGATGGGAAACTCGGCCGGGGCATGAAACCGACAAAGGAACGGATTGTTGGCACCTCGGACCGGCTCTCGTAGAATACGCGTGGACATGGGCTGGGCATGTCCACTAGCAAGGTGGTGGGAAAATCGGCTAAGGCATTGGCCACCGAAGAAGGATTGAAAACGGCCAATGAACGGATTGTTGGCAACTCGCACCAACTCGTCGAATGGGCGAGTGCCGGCCATGTCAGCAAGCCAGGCGACGGGAAAATCGGCCGGGGCATGAAACCGACCAAGGAACGGATTGTTGGCACCTCGGACCGGCTCTCGTAGAATGCGCCTGGACATGGGCTGGGCATGTCCACCAGCAAGGTGGTGGGAAAATCGGCTAAGGCATTGGCCACCGAAGAAGGCTTGAGAACGGCCAATGAACGGATTGTTGGCAACTCGCCCAACTCGTCGAATGGGCGAGTGCTGGCCATGTCAGCAAGCCAAGCGGCAGGAAAATCGGCCGGGGCATGAAACCGACCAAGGAACGGATTGTTGGCACCTCGGACTGGCTCTCGTAGAATGCGCGTAGACATGGGCTGGGCGTGTCCACCAGCATGGTGGTGGGAAAATCGGCTAAGGCATTGGCCACCAAAGAAGGCTTGGAAACGGCCAATGAACGGATTGTTGGCAACTCGCACCAAATCGTCGAATGGGCGAGTGCTGGCCATGTCAGCAAGCCAGGCGACGGGAAAATCGGCCGGGGCATGAAACCGGCCAAGGAACTGATTGTTGGCACCTCGGACCGGCTCTCGTAGAATGCGCGTGGACATGGGATGGGCAAGTCCACCAGCAAGGTGGTGGGAAAATCTTCGAAAGCATTGGCCACCGAAGAAGGGTTGAAAACGGCCAATGAACGGATTGTTGGCAACTCGCACCAACTCGTCGAATGGGCGAGTGCTGGCCATCGCAGCAAGCCAGGCGAAGGGAAAATCGGCCGGGGCATGAAACCGACCAAGGAACGGATTGTTGGCACCTCGGACCGGTTCTCGTAGAATGCGCGTGGACATGGGCTCGGCATGTCCACCAGCAAGGTGGTGGGAAAATCGGCTAAGGCATTGGCCACCGAAGAAGGCTTGAAAATGCCCAAAGAACGGATTGTTGGTAACTCGCACCAACTCGTCGAATGGGCGAGTGCTGGCCATATCAGCAAGCCAGGCGAAGGGAAATCTGCCGGGGCATGAAACCGACCAAGGAACAGATTGTTGGTACCACGGACCGGCTCTCGTAGAATGCGCGTGGACATGGGCTGGGCATGTCCACCAGCTAGGTGGTGGGAAAATCAGTTAAGGCATTGGCCACCGAAGAAGGCCTGAAAACGGCCAATGAACGGATCGTTGGCAACTCGCACCAACTCGTCGAATGGGCGAGTGCTGGCCATGTCAGCAAGCCAGGCGATGGGAAACTCGGCCGGGGCATGAAACCGACCTAGGAACGGATTGTTGGCACCTCGGACCGGCTCTCGTAGAATGCGCGTGGACATGGGCTGGGCATGTCCAGCAGCAAGGTGGTGGGAAAATCGGCTAAGGCATTGGCCACCGAAGAAGGATTGAAAACGGCCAATGAACGGATTGTTGGCAACTCCCACCAACTCGTCGAATGGGCGAGTGCTGGCCATGTCAGCAAGCCAGGCGACGGGAAACTCGGCCGGGGCATGAAACCGACCAAGGAACGGATTGTTGGCACCTCGGACCGGCTCTCGTAGAATACGCGTGGACATGGGCTGGGCATGTCCACTAGCAAGGTGGTGGGAAAATCGGCTAAGGCATTGGCCACCGAAGAAGGATTGAAAACGGCCAATGAACGGATTGTTGGCAACTCGCACCAACTCGTCGAATGGGCGAGTGCCGGCCATGTCAGCAAGCCAGGCGACGGGAAAATCGGCCGGGGCATGAAACCGACCAAGGAACGGATTGTTGGCACCTCGGACCGGCTCTCGTAGAATGCGCCTGGACATGGGCTGGGCATGTCCACCAGCAAGGTGGTGGGAAAATCGGCTAAGGCATTGGCCACCGAAGAAGGCTTGAAAACGGCCAATGAACGGATTGTTGGCAACTCGCCCAACTCGTCGAATGGGCGAGTGCTGGCCATGTCAGCAAGCCAAGCGGCAGGAAAATCGGCCGGGGCATGAAACCGACCAAGGAACGGATTGTTGGCACCTCGGACTGGCTCTCGTAGAATGCGCGTAGACATGGGCTGGGCGTGTCCACCAGCATGGTGGTGGGAAAATCGGCTAAGGCATTGGCCACCAAAGAAGGCTTGGAAACGGCCAATGAACGGATTGTTGGCAACTCGCACCAACTCGTCGAATGGGCGAGTGCTGGCCATGTCAGCAAGCCAGGCGACGGGAAAATCGGCCGGGGCATGAAACCGGCCAAGGAACTGATTGTTGGCACCTCGGACCGGCTCTCGTAGAATGCGCGTGGACATGGGATGGGCAAGTCCACCAGCAAGGTGGTGGGAAAATCTTCGAAAGCATTGGCCACCGAAGAAGGGTTGAAAACGGCCAATGAACGGATTGTTGGCAACTCGCACCAACTCGTCGAATGGGCGAGTGCCGGCCATGTCAGCAAGCCAGGCGAAGGAAAAATCGGCCGGGGCATGAAACCGACCAAGGAACGGATTGTTGGCACCTCGGACCGGCTCTCGTAGAATGCGCCTGGACATGGGCTGGGCATGTCCACCAGCAAGGTGGTGGGAAAATCGGCTAAGGCATTGGCCACAGAAGAAGGCTTGAAAACGGCCAATCAACGCATTGTTGGCAACTCGCCCAACTCGTCGAATGGGCGAGTGCTGGCCATGTCAGCAAGCCAAGCGGCAGGAAAATCGGCCGGGGCATGAAACCGACCAAGGAACGGATTGTTGGCTCCTCGGACTGGCTCTCGTAGAATGCGCGTAGACATGGGCTGGGCATGTCCACCAGCATGGTGGTGGGAAAATCGGCAAAGGCATTGGCCACCAAAGAAGGCTTGGAAACGGCCAATGAACGGATTGTTGGCAACTCGCACCAACTCGTCGAATGGGCGAGTGCTGGCCATGTCAGCAAGCCAGGCGACGGAAAAATCGGCCGGGGCATGAAACCGGCCAAGGAACTGATTGTTGGCACCTCGGACCGGCTCTCGTAGAATGCGCGTGGACATGGGATGGGCAAGTCCACCAGCAAGGTGGTGGGAAAATCTTCGAAAGCATTGGCCACCGAAGAAGGGTTGAAAACGGCCAATGATCGGATTGTTGGCAACTCGCACCAACTCGTCGAATGGGCGAGTGCTGGCCATCGCAGCAAGCCAGGCGAAGGGAAAATCGGCCGGGGCATGAAACCGACCAAGGAACAGATTGTTGGCACCTCGGACCGGCTCTCATAGAATGCGCGTGGACATGGGCTGGGCATGTCCACCAGCAAGGTGGTGGGAAAATCGGCTAAGCCATTGGCCACCGAAGAAGGATTGAAAACGGCCAATGAACGGATTGTTGGCAACTCGCACCAACTCGTTGAATGGGCGAGTGCTGGCCATGTCAGCAAGCCAGTCGACGGGAAAATCGGCCGGGGCATGAAACCGACCAAGGAACGGATTGTTGGCACCTCGGACCGGCTCTCGTAGAATGCGCGTTGACATGGGCTGGGCATGTCCACCAGCAAGGTGGTGGGAAAATCGGCTAAGCCATTGGCCACCGAAGAAGGATTGAAAACGGCCAATGAACGGATTGTTGGCAACTCGCACCAACTCGTTGAATGGGCGAGTGCTGGCCATGTCAGCAAGCCAGTCGATGGGAAAATCGGCCGGGGCATGAAACTGACCAAGGAACGGATTGTTGGCACCTCGGACCGGCTCTCGTAGAATGCGCGTGGACATGGGCTCGGCATGTCCACCAGCAAGGTGGTGGGAAAATCGGCTAAGGCATTGGCCACCGAAGAAGGCTTGAAAATGCCCAAAGAACGGATTGTTGGTAACTCGCACCAACTCGTCGAATGGGCGAGTGCTGGCCATATCAGCAAGCCAGGCGAAGGGAAATCTGCCGGGGCATGAAACCGACCAAGGAACAGATTGTTGGTACCATGGACCGGCTCTCGTAGAATGCGCGTGGACATGGGCTGGGCATGTCCACCAGCTAGGTGGTGGGAAAATCGGCTAAGGCATTGGCCACCGAAGAAGGCCTGAAAATGGCCAATTAACGAATTTTTGGCAACTCGCACCAACTGGTCGAATGCGCGAGTGCTGGCCATGTCAGCAAGCCAGGCGATGTGAAAATCTTCCGGGGCATGAAACCGACCAAGGAACAGATTGTTGGCACCTCGGACCGACTCTCGTAGAATGCGCGTGGACATGGGCTGGGCATGTCCACCAGTAAGGTGGTGGGAAAATCAGTGAAAGCATTGGCCACCGAAGAAGGCTTGAAAACGGCCAATGAACGGATCGTTGGCAACTCGCACCAACTCGTCGAATGGGCGAGTGCTGGCCATGTCAGCAAGCCAGGCGATGGGAAACTCGGCCGGGGCATGAAACCGACCAAGGAACGGATTGTTGGTACCACGGACCGGCTCTCGTAGAATGCGCGTGGACATGGGCTGGGCATGTCCACCAGCTAGGTGGTGGGAAAATCGGCTAAGGCATTGGCCACCGAAGAAGGCCTGAAAACGGCCAATTAACGAATTGTTGGCAACTCGCACCAACTGGTCGAATGCGCGACTGCTGGCCATGTCAGCAAGCCAGGCGATGTGAAAATCTTCCGGGGCATGAAACCGACCAAGGAACAGATTGTTGGCACCTCGGACCGACTCTCGTGGAATGCGCGTGGACATGGGCTGGGCATGTCCACCAGTAAGGTGGTGGGAAAATCGGTGAAAGCATTGGCCACCGAAGAAGGCTTGAAAACGGCCAATGAACGGATCGTTGGCAACTCGCACCAACTCGTCGAATGGGCGAGTGCTGGCCATGTCAGCAAGCCAGGCGATGGGAAACTCAGCCGGGGCATGAAACCGACCAAGGAACGGATTGTTGGCACCTCGGACCGGCTCTCGTAGAATGCGCGTGGACATGGGCTGGGCATGTCCAGCAGCAAGGTGGTGGGAAAATCGGCTAAGGCATTGGCCACTGAAGAAGGATTGAAAACGGCCAATGAACGGATTGTTGGCAACTCCCACCAACTCGTCGAATGGGCGAGTGCTGGCCATGTCAGCAAGCCAGGCGACGGGAAAATCAGCCGGGGCATGAAACCGACCAAGGAACAAATTGTTTGCACCTCGGACCGGCTTTCATAGAATTCGCGTGGACATGGGCTGGGCATGTCCACCAGCTATGTGGTGGGAAAATCGGCTAAGCCATTGGCCACCGAAGAAGGATTGAAAACGGCCAATGAACGGATTGTTGGCAACTCGCACCATCTCTTCGAATGGGCGAGTGCTGGCCATGTCAGCAAGCCAAGCGACGGGAAAATCGGCCGGGGCATGAAACCGACCAAGGAACGGATTGTTGGCACCTCGGACCGGCTCTCGTAGAATGCGCGTGGACATGGGCTGGGCGTGTCCACCAGCATGGTGGTGGGAAAATCGGCTAAGGCATTGGCCACCAAAAAAGGCTTGGAAACGGCCAATGAACGGATTGTTGGCAACTCGCACCAACTCGTCGAATGGGCGAGTGCTGGCCATGTCAGCAAGCCAGGCGCCGGGAAAATCGGCCGGGGCATGAAACCGGCCAAGGAACAGATTGTTGGCACCTCGGACCGGCTCTCGTAGAATACGCGTGGACATGGGATGGGCATGTCCACCGGCAAGGTGGTGGGAAAATCGGCGAAAGCATTGGCCACTAAAGAAGGGTTGAAAACGGCCAATGAACGGATTGTTGGCAACTCGCACCAACTCGTCGAATGGGCGAGTGCTTGCCATGTCAGCAAGCCAGGCGAAGGGAAAATCGGCCGGGGCATGAAACCGGCCAAGGAACAGATTGTTGGCACCTCGAACCAGCTCTCGTAGAATGCGCGTGGACATGGGCTGGGCATGTCCACCAGTAAGGTGGTGGGAAAATCGGTGAAAGCATTGGCCACCGAAGAAGGCTTGAAAACGGCCAATGAACGGATCGTTGGCAACTCGCACCAACTCGTCGAATGGGCGAGTGTTGGCCATGTCAGCAAGCCAGGCGATGGGAAACTCGGCCGGGGAATGAAACCGACCAAGGAACGGATTGTTGGCACCTCGGACCGGCTCTCGTAGAGTGCGCGTGGACATGGGCTGGGCGTGTCCACCAGCATGGTGGTGGGAAAATCGGCTAAGGCATTGGCCACAAAAGAAGGCTTGGAAACGGCCAATCAACGGAATGTTGGCAACTCGCACCAACTCGTCGAATGGGCGAGTGCTGGCCATGTCAGCAAGCCAGGCGACGGAAAAATCGGCCGGGGCATGAAACCGGCCAAGGAACTGATTGTTGGCACCTCGGACCGGCTCTCGTAGAATGCGCGTGGACATGGGATGGGCAAGTCCACCAGCAAGGTGGTGGGAAAATCTTCGAAAGCATTGGCCACCGAAGAAGGGTTGAAAACGGCCAATGAACGGATTGTTGGCAACTCGCACCAACTCGTCGAATGGGCGAGTGCTGGCCATCGCAGCAAGCCAGGCGAAGGGAAAATCGGCCGGGGCATGAAACCGGCCAAGGAACAGATTGTTGGCACCTCGGACCGGCTCTCATAGAATGCGCGTGGACATGGGCTGGGCATGTCCACCAGCAAGGTGGTGGGAAAATCGGCTAAGCCATTGGCCACCGAAGAAGGATTGAAAACGGCCAATGAACGGATTGTTGGCAACTCGCACCAACTCGTTGAATGGGCGAGTGCTGGCCATGTCAGCAAGCCAGTCGACGGGAAAATCGGCCGGGGCATGAAACCGACCAAGGAACGGATTGTTGGCACCTCGGACCGGCTCTCGTAGAATACGCGTTGACATGGGCTGGGCATGTCCACCAGCAAGGTGGTGGGAAAATCGGCTAAGCCATTGGCCACCGAAGAAGGATTGAAAACGGCCAATGAACGGATTGTTGGCAACTCGCACCAACTCGTTGAATGGGCGAGTGCTGGCCATGTCAGCAAGCCAGTCGATGGGAAAATCTGCCGGGGCATGAAACTGACCAAGGAACGGATTGTTGGCACCTCGGACCGGCTCTCGTAGAATGCGCGTGGACATGGGCTCGGCATGTCCACCAGCAAGGTGGTGGGAAAATCGGCTAAGGCATTGGCCACCGAAGAAGGCTTGAAAATGCCCAAAGAACGGATTGTTGGTAACTCGCACCAACTCGTCGAATGGGCGAGTGCTGGCCATATCAGCAAGCCAGGCAAAGGGAAATCTGCCGGGGCATGAAACCGACCAAGGAACAGATTGTTGGTACCATGGACCGGCTCTCGTAGAATGCGCGTGGACATGGGCTGGGCATGTCCACCAGCTAGGTGGTGGGAAAATCGGCTAAGGCATTGGCCACCGAAGAAGGCCTGAAAATGGCCAATTAACGAATTGTTGGCAACTCGCACCAACTGGTCGAATGCGCGAGTGCTGGCCATGTCAGTAAGCCAGGCGATGTGAAAATCTTCCGGGGCATGAAACCGACCAAGGAACAGATTGTTGGCACCTCGGACCGACTCTCGTAGAATGCGCGTGGACATGGGCTGGGCATGTCCACCAGTAAGGTGGTGGGAAAATCAGTGAAAGCATTGGCCACCGAAGAAGGCTTGAAAACGGCCAATGAACGGATCGTTGGCAACTCGCACCAACTCGTCGAATGGGCGAGTGCTGGCCATGTCAGCAAGCCAGGCGATGGGAAACTCGGCCGGGGCATGAAACCGACCAAGGAACGGATTGTTGGTACCACGGACCGGCTCTCGTAGAATGCGCGTGGACATGGGCTGGGCATGTCCACCAGCTAGGTGGTGGGAAAATCGGCTAAGGCATTGGCCACCGAAGAAGGCCTGAAAACGGCCAATTAACGAATTGTTGGCAACTCGCACCAACTGGTCGAATGCGCGACTGCTGGCCATGTCAGCAAGCCAGGCGATGTGAAAATCTTCCGGGGCATGAAACCGACCAAGGAACAGATTGTTGGCACCTCGGACCGACTCTCGTAGAATGCGCGTGGACATGGGCTGGGCATGTCCACCAGTAAGGTGGTGGGAAAATCGGTGAAAGCATTGGCCACCGAAGAAGGCTTGAAAACGGCCAATGAACGGATCGTTGGCAACACGCACCAACTCGTCGAATGGGCGAGTGCTGGCCATGTCAGCAAGCCAGGCGATGGGAAACTCAGCCGGGGCATGAAACAGACCAAGGAACGGATTGTTGGCACCTCGGACCGGCTCTCGTAGAATGCGCGTGGACATGGGCTGGGCATGTCCAGCAGCAAGGTGGTGGGAAAATCGGCTAAGGCATTGGCCACTGAAGAAGGATTGAAAACGGCCAATGAACGGATTGTTGGCAACTCCCACCAACTCGTCGAATGGGCGAGTGCTGGCCATGTCAGCAAGCCAGGCGACGGGAAAATCAGCCGGGGCATGAAACCGACCAAGGAACAAATTGTTGGCACCTCGGACCGGCTTTCATAGAATTCGCGTGGACATGGGCTGGGCATGTCCACCAGCTATGTGGTGGGAAAATTGGCTAAGCCATTGGCCACCGAAGAAGGATTGAAAACGGCCAATGAACGGATTGTTGGCAACTCGCACCATCTCTTCGAATGGGCGAGTGCTGGCCATGTCAGCAAGCCAAGCGACGGGAAAATCGGCCGGGGCATGAAACCGACCAAGGAACGGATTGTTGGCACCTCGGACCGGCTCTCGTAGAATGCGCGTGGACATGGGCTGGGCGTGTCCACCAGCATGGTGGTGGGAAAATCGGCTAAGGCATTGGCCACCAAAAAAGGCTTGGAAACGGCCAATGAACGGATTGTTGGCAACTCGCACCAACTCGTCGAATGGGCGAGTGCTGGCCATGTCAGCAAGCCAGGCACCGGGAAAATCGGCCGGGGCATGAAACCGGCCAAGGAACAGATTGTTGGCACCTCGGACCGGCTCTCGTAGAATACGCGTGGACATGGGATGGGCATGTCCACCGGCAAGGTGGTGGGAAAATCGGCGAAAGCATTGGCCACTAAAGAAGGGTTGAAAACGGCCAATGAACGGATTGTTGGCAACTCGCACCAACTCGTCGAATGGGCGAGTGCTTGCCATGTCAGCAAGCCAGGCGAAGGGAAAATCGGCCGGGGCATGAAACCGGCCAAGGAACAGATTGTTGGCACCTCGAACCAGCTCTCGTAGAATGCGCGTGGACATGGGCTGGGCATGTCCACCAGTAAGGTGGTGGGAAAATCGGTGAAAGCATTGGCCACCGAAGAAGGCTTGAAAACGGCCAATGAACGGATCGTTGGCAACTCGCACCAACTCGTCGAATGGGTGAGTGTTGGCCATGTCAGCAAGCCAGGCGATGGGAAACTCGGCCGGGGAATGAAACCGACCAAGGAACGGATTGTTGGCACCTCGGACCGGCTCTCGTAGAGTGCGCGTGGACATGGGCTGGGCGTGTCCACCAGCATGGTGGTGGGAAAATCGGCTAAGGCATTGGCCACAAAAGAAGGCTTGGAAACGGCCAATCAACGGAATGTTGGCAACTCGCACCAACTCGTCGAATGGGCGAGTGCTGGCCATGTCAGCAGGCCAGGGGAAGGGAAAATCGGCCGGCGCATGAAACCCACAAAGGAACAGATTGTTGGCACCTCGGACCGGCTCTCATAGAATGCGCGTGGACATGGGCTGGGCATGTCCACCAGCTAGGTGGTGGGAAAATCGGCTAAGGCATTGGCCACCGAAGAAGGCTTGAAAACGGCCAATGAACGGATTGTTGGCAACTCGCACCAACTCGTCGAATGCGCGAGTGCTGGCCATGTCAGCAAGCCAGGCGATGGGAAACTCGGCTGGGGCATGAAACCGACCAAGGAACGGATTTTTGGCACCTCGGACCGACTCTAGTAGAATGCGCGTGGACATGGGCTGGGCATGTCCACCAGCAAGGTGGTGGGAAAATCGGCTAAGGCTTTGGCCACCGAAGAAGGCTTGAAAACGGCCAATGAACAGATTGTTGGCAACTCGCACCAACTCGTCGAATGGGCGAGTGCTGGCCATGTCAACAAGCCAGGCGACGGGAAAATCGGCTGAGGCATGAAACCGACCAAGGAACGGATTGTTGGCACCTCGGACCGGCTCTCATAGAATGCGCGTGGACATGGGCTGGGCATGTCCACCAGCTAGGTGGTGGGAAAATCGGCTAAGGCATTGGCCACCGAACAAGGCTTGAAAACGGCCAATGAACGGATTGTTGGCAACTCGCACCAACGCGTCGAATGGGCGAGTGCTGGCCATGTCAGCAAGCCAGGCGATGGGAAAATCGGCCGGGGCATGAATCCGACCAAGGAATGGATTGTTGGCACCTCAGACCGGATCTCGTAGAATGCACGTGGACATGGGCTGGGCATATCCACCAGCAAGGTGGTGGGAAAATCGGCTAAGGCATTGGCCACCGAAGAAGGCTTGAAAATGCCCAAAGAACGGATTGTTGGTAACTCGCACCAACTCGTCGAATGGGCGAGTGCTGGCCATGTCAGCAAGCCAGGCAAAGGGAAATCGGTCGGGGCATGAAACCGACCAAGGAACAGATTGTTGGCACCTCGGACCGGCTATGGTAGAATGCGCGTGGACATGTGCTGGGCATGTCCACCAGCTAGGTGGTTGGCAAAATCGGTGAAAGCATTGGCCACCGAAGAAGGCTTGAAAACGGCCAATGAACGGATCGTTGGCAACTCGCATCAACTCGTCGAATGGGCGAGTGCTGGCCATGTCAGCAAGCCAGGCGATGGGAAACTCGGCCGGGGCATGAAACCGACCAAGGAAAGGATTGTTGGCACCTCGGACCGGCACTCGTAGAATGCGCGTGGACATGGGCTGGGCATGTCCACCAGCAAGGTGGTGGGAAAATCGGCGAAGGCATTGGCCACCGAAGAAGGATTGAAAATGGCCAATGAACGGATTGTTGGCAACTCGCACCAACTCGTCGAATGGGCGAGTGCTGGCCATGTCAGCAAGCCAGGCGACGGGAAAATCGGCCGGGGCATGAAACCGACCAAGGAACGGATTGTTGGCACCTCGGACCGGCTCTCGTAGAATGCGCATGGACATGGGCTGGGCATGTCCACCAGCAAGGTGGTGGGAAAATCGGCTAAGGCATTGGCCACCGAAGAAGGCTTGAAAACGGCCAATGAACGGATTGTTGGCAACTCGCACCAACTCGTCGAATGGGCGAGTGCTGGCCATGTCAGCAAGCCAAGCGACGGGAAAATCGGCCGGGGCATGAAACCGACCAAGGAACGGATTGTGGGCACCTCAGAACGGCTCTCGTAGATTGTGCGTGGACATGCGCTGGGCGTGTCCACCAGCATGGTGGTGGGAAAATCGGCTAAGGCATTGGCCACCGAAGAAGGCTTGAAAACGGCCAATGAATGGATTGTTGTCAACTCGCACCAACTGGTCGAATGCGCGAGTGCTGGCCATGTCAGCAAGCCAGGAGATGGGAAAATCGGCCGGGGCATGAAACCCACCAAGGAACAGATTGTTGGCACCTCGGACCGGCTCTCGTAGAATTCGCGTGGACATGGGCTGGGCATGTCCACCAGTAAGGTGGCGGGAAAATCGGTGAAAGCATTGGCCACCGAAGAAGGCTTGAAAACGGCCAATGAACGGATCGTTGGCAACTCGCACCAACTCGTCGAATGGGCGAGTGCTGGCCATGTCAGGAAGCCAGGCGATGGGAAACTCGGCCGGGGCATGAAACCGACCAAGGAACGGATTGTTGGCACCTCGGACCGGCTCTCGCAGAAAGCGCGTGGACATGGGCTGGGCATGTCCCCCAGCAAGGTGGTGGGAAAATCAGCGAAGGCATTGGCCACCGAAGAAGGATTGAAAACGGCCAATGAACGGATTGTTGGCAACTCGCACCAACTCGTCGAATGGGCGAGTGCTGGCCATGCCAGCAAGCCAGGCGACGGGAAAATCGGCCGGGGCATGAAACTGACCAAGGAACGGATTGTTGGCACCTCGGACCGGCTCTTGTAGAATGCGCCTGGACATGGGCTGGGCATTTCCACCAGCAAGGTGGTGGGAAAATCTGCTAAGGCATTGGCCACCGAAGAAGGCTTGAAAACGGCTAATGAACGGATTGTTGGCAACTCGCACCAACTCGTCGAATGGGCGAGTGCTAGCCATGTCAGCAAGCCAAGCGACGGGAAAATCGGCCGGGGCATGAGACCGACCAAGGAACGGATTGTTGGCACCTCAGACTGGCTCTCGTAGAATGCGCGTGGACATGGGCTGGGCGTGTCCACCAGCATGGTGGTGGGAAAATCGGCTAAGGCATTGGCCACCAAAGAAGGCTTGGAAACGGCCAATGAACTGATTGTTGGCAACTCGCACCAACTCGTGGAATGGGCGAGTGCTGGCCATGTCAGCAAGCCAGGCGACGGGAAAATCGGCCGGGGCATGAAACCGGCCAAGGAACAGATTGTTGGCACCTCGGACCGGCTCTCGTAGAATGCGCGTGGACATGGGATGGGCATGTCCACCAGCAAGGTGGTGGGAAAATCGGCGAAAGCGTTGGCCACCGAAGAAGGATTGAAAACGGCCAATGAACGGATTGTTGGCAACTCGCACCAACTCGTCGAATGGGCGAGTGCTGGCCATGTCAGCAAGCCAGGCGAAGGGAAAATCGGTCGGGGCATAAAACCGACCAAGGAAGAGATTGTTGGCACCTCGGACCAGCTCTCATAGAATGCGCGTGGACATGGGCTGGGCATGTCCACCAGCTAGGTGGTGGGAAAATCGGCTAAGGCATTGGCCACCGAAGAAGGCTTGAAAACGGCCAATGAACGGATTATTGGCAACTCGCACCAACTCGTCGAATGGGCGAGTGCTGGCCATGTCAGCAAGCCAGGCGAAGGGAAAATCGGCCGGTGCATAAAACCGACCAAGGACCAGATTGTTGGCACCTCGGACCGTCTCTCATAGAATGCGCGTGGACATGGGCTGGGCATGTCCACCAGCTAGGTGGTGGGAAAATCGGCTAAGGCATTGGCCACCGAAGAAGGCTTGAAAACGGCCAATGAACGGATTGTTGGCAACTCGCACCAACTCGTCGAATGGGCGAGTGCTAGCCATGTCAGCAAGCCAAGCGACGGGAAAATCGGCCGGGGCATGAAACCGACCAAGGAACGGATTGTTGGCACCTCAGACTGGCTCTCGTAGAATGCGCGTGGACATGGGCTGGGCGTGTCCACCAGCATGGTGGTGGGAAAATCGGCTAAGGCATTGGCCACCGAAGAAGGCTTGAAAACGGCCAATGAACGGATTGTTGGCAACTCGCACCTACTCGTCGAATGGGCGAGTGCTGGCCATGTCAGCAAGCCAGGCGACGGGAAAATCGGCCGGGGCATGAAACTAACCAAGGAACGGATTGTTGGCACCTCAGACCGGCTCTCGTAGAATGCGCCTGGACATGGGCTGGGCATTTCCACCAGCAAGGTGGTGGGAAAATCTGCCAAGGCATGGCCACCGAAGAAGGCTTGAAAACGGCCAATGAACGGATTGTTGGCAACTCGCAGCAACTCGTCGAATGGGCGAGTGCTGGCCATGTCATCAAGCCAAGCGACGGGAAAATCGGCCGGGGCATGAAACCGACCAAGGAACGGATTGTTGGCACCTCGGACTGGCTCTCGTAGAATGCGCGTGGACATGGGCTGGGCGTGTCCACCGGCATGGTGGTGGGAAAATCGGCTAAGGCATTGGCCACCAAAGAAGGCTTGGAAACGGCCAATGAACGGATTGTTGGCAACTCGCACCAACTCGTCGAATGGACGAGTGCTGGCCATGTCAGCAAGCCAGGCGACGGGAAAATCGGCCGGGGCATGAAACCGGCCAAGGAACAGATTGTTGGCACCTCGGACCGGCTCTCGTAGAATGCGCGTGGACATGAGATGGGCATGTCCACCAGCAAGGTGGTGGGAAAATCGGCGAAAGCATTGGCCACCGAAGAAGGGTTGAAAACGGCCAATGAACGGATTGTTGGCAACTCGCACCAACTCGTCGAATGGGCGAGTGCTGGCCATGTCAGCAAGCCAGGCGACGGGAAAATCGGCCGGGGCATGAAACCGGCCAAGGAACAGATTGTTGGCACCTCGGACCGGCTCTCGTAGAATGCGCGTGGACATGGGATGGGCATGTCCACCAACAAGGTGGTGGGAAAATCGGCGAAAGCATTGGCCACCGAAGAAGGCTTGAAAACGGCCAATGAACGGATTGTTGGCAACTCTTACCAACTGGTCGAATGCGCGAGGGCTGGCCATGTCAGCAAGCCAGGCGATGGGAAAATCGGCCGGGGCATGAAACCGACCAAGGAACAGATTGTTGGCAC